>JBBCBC010000238.1:0-56503 GCA_037126765.1 Stenogyne calaminthoides
TTTTGAGAATTAATTAATATGCACTTCTGAAAATTAATTAATATGCACTTTTAGGTCTGATTCAAAATACAATTTGAAAAATAAAAATTCACTCCAAAATACAATTTTTTTTAAGAAAATGCACTCCAAAATTGATCAAAATATAATTTTTTTTTAAAAATGCACTCCAAAATTGGCCCAGCGGGGTATAAATTTATTTTTTGAAAAATTAATTAATATGCACTTCTGAAAATTAATTAATATGCACTTTTAGGCTTGATTCAAAATACAATTTGGAAAATAAAACTACACTCCAAAATACAAATTTTTTTTTAAAAAATGCACTCCAAAATTGATCAAAATATTTTTTTTTGTTAAAAAAATGCACTCCAAAATTAGCCCAGCGGTGTAGAAATTATTTTCTGAAAAATTAATTAATATGCACATCTGAAAATTAATTAATATTCACTTGTATGCTTGACTCAAAATACAATTTGAAAAAAAATTGCGCTCCAAAGTCGGTTCAATAATTCATAAATTAAAAGAGTTTATTTTTTGAAAGTTAATTAATATGCACTTTTGGGTCTGATCCAAAATACAATTTTAAAAAATTAAATGCATTTTTTTTAAATGCATTCTAAAATTGATCAAATACAATTTTTAAAAAATATATATATACTCCAAAACTGATCAAAATACAATTTTTTTTTAAAAAAATGCACTTCAAAATACTTTTTTTTTTTAAAATGCACTCCAAAATTGTCCTAAAATACAATTTTTTTTAAAAAAATGCACTCCAAAATTAATTAAAATACAATTTTTTTAAAAAAATGCACTGTAAAATTTAATTTAAAATGGGTAATTAATTCAGAATGGGGAAAAAACATGCTAATTCGAAATTTGCTTTGCTAATATGGAAACCTGCAATATTTAATTTTGACCAATAAAGGGGGAAGGGGTGTGGGGACCGCAGAACATTAAACAAGATTGGGAAAGAGGTGTGGTGGGGTAGGTGGGGCCGCAGGGAAATGGGGAAATGCAACGTCTACTTTTATGGGGAAATGTGGAAATGAATTGGTCAAATGTGGTAGTTGGGGTTACTATTGTCTTTTTAACCGTTTTTTTTATTTATGAGTTACTTTTTTTTTTTTTTTTTTTTATTTTTAAGAACTTTTTGCTCTCCGACTTTGTACCTTAGTGGACACCAACCCTATATAGTGAGCTAGGGTAAACTGAAGCCCACTCTTGCTCACTAATAAAACCGTCTCTGATCGAGAAGCTGAGACGTGAAGTAGTCGATCAGACTCTATAACCCAATAATCCATATAAGACCATCATTGTAATTTATTAATTTGAAATTTCATTTTGCACATCATTACATCCAATCTTATAATAATATAATGTTATGACACGTACGTAAATATAAAAATTTAGATTTACATTTTAGGTAATTTGGTGAAGTTCAGGAAAGGTTTGGCTTTTTTCCTAAAGATTAACATCTTGACTTATCTGGTTTTTATTCCAAATTTTAGATGAGACACGCGTGCACAGATGATCTGACAATGAGAGGGGTAAATTGGACATCGACACTTTAACATTTTAAAAAAAGTGTGTGTAATTTGGGCTAGATTGACCCAATCTCATGGATGAAACCGTCTTATATGAGTTTTTAGGTGCTTTAGCTCCAAAATTCTGAAAAACTTCAGAGATTATTATAACTGGCAGCTGGCCAAAGGCATATTTTTACTAAGCAACCAATAATACGGTCCTTATTGACCACCACTCCAATTACAACTATTCAAATATTGCGAATTGCGCGCATGACAATAAAATTTATTTTATACTCCTTCGTTACTATTAATTAGATATACTTAGAAAAAGTTTTATAACTCCATAAATGTTAAATGTTGTTGAGTAATTTTTTTTTTTTATAACTCCATATCAGACCAGAACCTATCATCTAGTAGCGAGGACCCACTTCAAGCCGCACCATTCACTAGCGACGACCCCAGTTCAAGTCAGAGCAAAACTCTATATGGACTGGTTCATCTAAAGAGTTAATCGTACCTGAGAGGTTTTGAACTTGACACCTAAAAATAAGCATACTCCTAAATCGACGACCACACTTCAAGTCAAAGTAAAGATATGTATGGATTGATTCATCTCAAGAATTGGTCGTACCAGAGAGGTTTCGAACTTCATGACACCTAAAATGAGCATACTCATAATTTCAACTCACACCACTTGGACAACTTGGGGTTACCAAAATTATGTTCACTTAAATTTTGTTAAACTAAATTCTGTTAAATGGAGAATTTTTTATCAAATGAAAACCTAAGTATAATTTGGGATACGATTTGTAACAGTTGCTCGTAATTGACATTATTTCATCGCTCAATTTATTCGAATTATGTGCATAATTTAAATTAATTTCACTAATATTTATACTTGAAATATAAAATATAATGTTTGTTTTTTTTCAGCAAAACATGAAAAATTTGAAAAGATATCGAGAATGAAACCAAGAAGGAGAGATTTAAACGTGTAAATATCCAGAAGAAAAAACTAGAAATAAAAGGCAATGATTCATTTAGTTTCGGGCCTTTTTTAGGCCAATCTCAGCAATAGAAGAGGCCCAATAATGATTTAAGCCTTTTATGCCTATGGAGGCCAAAGTACATATCACTTATTTTATTTAAGCCCAACCAAATCATTTATTTAGGGGTATTTGCAAAAAACTATACTTTTAAGGAATTGGTTAAAATGAATGATTATGAAAATTTGATTAATTGTAAAAATTGATAATGTTTATAAAATAATTCAAAGAGAAGTTGATAGTGAATGAAAAAAAAAGTTAATAGTATTTAAAAAGATTTATAAGCATCTAAATTTTTTTTTTTTAACTTTTAGCTTATAGCTTTTGATAATTTATTTAATTTAATAAAAGAGAAACGAAACACTCCAAATTGCTTCTACACGCAATTCTAAAGGATTATAATCACTTATAATTTTTCTAAAACGTCCGAATTACTTAAATTACCATGCGGTCCCCTCCAATTTAAGTCATTTGATGTTTTCGTAATATTTTAGAATTTTAAATGGTAAAATCCAAGATTGTGGTGATGCCACATTTCTAGCCAATTTCTAGATCTATTTTTTAATATTTCGATAGATTTTTTTCAGAAAAGTTAGAAATGTAATATAATTTTATTTTGATAATACACATGTATGTCGTGCATTCAAAGGATTGAGGACAAATTAATTTGAATTATATAAAAATAGCATATATGATATTACATCTAAAATAAAAGACTAGGTAAAATAAATTTATTATATGAGTAAGATTCTTGTGAAATATTATACCCTAATGATATGTACAATACACCATAATTAAGACAATTTACTTAAAATTGGTGAGTCAAAAATGGGCTTGGCGGGTCGGGGCGGGCAGGGGGGTCCAGGGCTGAGGGTTGGGCGGGCAGCGCCGCATATATATTTATAGAAGGATATCTTTATCAAATATATGTTGTAGCCTAGTGGTTCAGATCTGTTGTTAATATATTTAGTCGCAGATTCAATTCTTATTGAGCACATAATTTTTCAAGTTTTTTTTGGTCAAATTTTTGTGTGTTACTACATGAAAAAAATGTGTTACTTATAAAAACGAAATGTGTTACTAGTTGATATAAAAATTACATTACTATTTAAAATATATATATATTATCATTCTTCATGTACAACTGAATGGATAAGTAGGTGTTACTACATTGTTATATTGAAAAAACTTCATATCTTACGCAACAAGTAAATGTTCATAAGGTAACATGGGTCACAAGGTAACAGATTATTGTTCATATGGTAACACATGGGTATTCAAAATTACATGTGTTACTACATGAACAAAAAAGTGCTACTCTATGAAGAAAAACGAGTTACCACATGAACAAAACCAGTACAAGCGCAAAAAAAAATCTCAAGTCCCAAATTACAGATTTAAAGAATAACTTGATGTGTTACTACATGAACAAAAGAGTGTTACTCTATGAACAAAACAATGTTACTACATGAACAAAAATCAGTACAAGCGCGGAAAAAAAAAGCCCTCAGTCCAAAATTACAGATTAAAAGAACAACTTGAGAAGAGTGCGGAAGGACCTGTAAATTTGCGAGGATGAGAAAATTGAAAAAAAAAACGAGAAGAATATGAAAGAGGAAAAAAGAAAGAGAAGAACAAAAGAAGAGAAGGAAAAACCTAGAGACGTCGCGCCGTGAAAATCAATTAAGATCTGATCGCATTTGTTAGGAACATGAGGAAGAAGAAGAAGAAGAAATCTTACATCTATTGTTTGCGAAGCAAGGAAGAAGAAGCTCGTGGCTGCCCTGACCCAATCAGTTGCCTAACCCGCGAAAATATTAAAAAGACCCAATTAAACTGAAATTTCACATAAACCTAGTATGCAATATTGCATACAAGTCATATGTGCAATTACAAGTTAATTGAGATTTTTTTTTTTGCGGGTCTGTAACGCTAGGTTGGGCAGGGCTTCTTCTTCCTCGCGTTGCACAGCCGCCAGATTTCTTATTCTTCCTTGCGTCGCAACAAACTCGATTTAGATCTCAGTTTTGGTTTTCATGACGCCATTGCTTCAGGTTTTTCCTTCTCTTCTCTTGTTCTTCTTTTTCTTTTTTCTCTTTCACATTCTTCTCAATTTCTTCAGCTTTCTCATCCTCACAAATGTACAGGTCCTTCTGCACTCTTCTCACGCTGTTCTTTAAATATGTAATCTTGGACTGAGGATTTTTCTTTGCAATTGTATTAGTTTTTGTTCATATAGTAACACTCGTTTGTTCATAGCGTAACACTCTTTTGTTCATGTAGTAACACATCAAGTTTTTCTTTAAATCTGTAATTTTGTGCTGAGGATTTCTTTTCGCGATTGTACTGGTTTTATTCATGTGGTAACACGTTTTTCTTCATAGGGTAACACTTTTTTGTTCATGTAGTAACACTTATTTTTATTAATATGTAACACTGTATACATGTCGTAATACTATGTGAATACTCATGTGTTCAATAAGAATTGAACCTGCGACCAAATGCACTAACAACATACCTGAATCACTAGGATACAACACATATTTAATAAAGATATCCTTTTATAAATATATATGTGTCCACCCAACCCAGAGTCAACAGCCCTTGGCCCGCCTGCTCGCCCGACCAGACTCACCCTGCCCGACCCCTGACCCGCAAATTTTTATTTATTTTTACCTTAATTATGGTGTAATGCACATATTACTATTGTGCAATAGTTCACAATAGTTCTACTCTTTTTGCAATGGAGAATCATTAGCAATTATAACTGTGGATATTACTATTTAAGAAAAAATATGTGATCACCGATAACTGGTGATTAGAGTTTTCCACTAATATATAGTTGAAGATTACAACAATGATTCCTGAATTCAAGGAAATCAAATAAAGAATAATTATAAAAGAATATTCTAGTCTATTCTAGATCAAATCTTCAACAATTTGAATATGTCAAGATTTTCTCTTAATAATATGCAAGCATCACAGCTTGTCTTTTCACCTTGACCCCAAATCTTCCATGAAGCAATATTCCACCTGTTCATTTTTTTGGCAAATTAACCACTCTCCAAACCACAAAATTTGTATGAAGAAAATAAGAACTTTATTTGATACATATATGTGTGTATACACTAAGTAAAATTTTATTTTTTAAAAAAAATCTAAAGCTAAATATCACAAAGCTGATCTAGAGGCCGGAACCCAAATAAAAATCTTGACAAAGAAAAACCCTCCTTAGAACAAAATCCTTGATCAAATAAAAGGAAATCCCTCTATTACATAGAAAACAAAAGGATAGTCTTGAGGCGGGGCGAGAAGGGCGACCGCCCTGGGCCCTAAATTTTGGGGGTCTATTTTAATTCGTATATTATATATATATATATATATATATATATATATATATATATTATTAAAAATATTTAATATAATGATTGAACATAAGTTCATTAATTTTAAATTTTATTAACAAAAAGAAGTCTTTATTAAAAGAACTTAAATTTATTTACCACTTAATATATTTTATCTTCTACTTCTTAGATATAATATACTCCCTCCGTCCAAATCTTAACCGGTGAGTTACTGTGTGCTCGATTTTTAAGAAAAAGTGATAAAGTGATAAAGTATTGGGGTAGAAAGAGTTGTTTATTAGTATTTTATATGATAAAATGATAAAGTGAGGAGTAGTTGGGGGTAGAAAAAGTTATTTATTAGTATTTTATGTGATAAAGTGATAAAACAAGTATTTCCATTTAAGGAAATATACAGTTAAGATTGGGATGCCTTAAATGGAAATAATGCAGTTAAGATTGGGATGGAGGGAGTATATGATTACTAATTTATTAATATAAAAATGAAATATGCATGTGCAAACCGTTCATGAAACGTGCATATAAAAATCATGCACGGAATATGTACGAAATGTGCAAGTAAGGATCATGCACAAAATGTGCACGATATTTGCACCGACGGCCAATCGTGCACGAAACGTGCAAATATCATTCGTACTCTATCTATTTCAACACATATGCACAATCATTACATGTGAAAATATTAATAAAAATATGCAACACATATTACTAGTAATTATAGAATTATTATCTTTATAATTTATTTTAGATTATTAGAATAAACGAGTTAAACTTAAAATATTGATATTAATGTATTATTACTAAAAAAAATTAAATAAAAAATTTAGATCTTATTTTACATTTTCGTTCTTATTTTCTATGCATGTGTATGATGTGTTGATATATATTATTTTTAATGTCGGGCCCTATTTTATTTTCCATCGCCTAAAAGATATTAGGACCGATCATCAACAATTAAAATAGAAAAAAAAAACAATTTTCTCCACTACTATAGGAAAGGAAAGAAAACCTAATTATCTTCAATAACATGTGTCATTCATCTCTTATTAATGATCAGGGTTGCTCGGTTAAACAAAGTGAGGATGGGCAATGAGAATGAACGTTAATCACTTTCATGCCACTTTTTTAATATATTATAGATATAGTTTATATATGTAGAGTATTAATCTGCATATGATCCATGTAGCTGTAGAGCCTCCTAAACCAAGTTCATATTGTCCATGTTTTAAACTTCGTTTGCTTGTCAATATACCAAATGCTGGATTTTGTACAAGTTGCCAACTCTGTGTGGAAATGGAATGGCGGATATAGGATTTTCATCCATTCTTCCACCATACGAGCTAAAGATGACGATGGACTCATCGGCTTCTGGTTCATAAAATAGTCTCCAGATTCCTTTGAGCCCGTATTCAAGAATTGATTTTTGCACGTAATCTGATTTCGCTTTGAAGTATGGTACACTGGGTTGAGTCCAGTTGAGCAAAACCTCACGTGAGTGGATGGAGAACCTAGCAAAATACAAGATGGATTGAATCTAGCTCATTTCCCTGCAGTCTTCTCTTACCAATCCCAACTCAGGGAACCTTTCTTGCATCATTGGAAGCAATATGTCTATATCTCCAAGGAAAAAATGAATTAAAGGCACCACGAATATTCATGTTCCTTCCATCTTTCTCGGAATTCACCCTTGTTATAATGATTCTAATGAACAAAACTTTGTCCAATCTGGATGCAACATATTGTCAGCGGTGGATGAGTTGAGTAGCATTTTGTTCTAGAGTCTTCTCGATTGTGAAAACAATAATTTTTTGGGAACATCCACCAGTTGTATCTTCCATGTAGTAAATATCCCAAAGTTGGCACCTCCACCATCTCTAATGGCCCAGAATAGGTCTTCACCCATTGATTTTCTGTCGAGAATTCTTCCATTAACGACAACCTTTCTTGCATGAATAACCTGATTTGCAGCCAAGTCATATATTCATAGCAATGTGTAGTAGCCACCCAACTGAAATGCCCACCAATACCAGCAGTTGGGCAAACTCCAATAGGAAACCTTAGAATCGAGTTTTTCTCAACGATCCTGTAATACAATGAGCCAATTGGGGCACCAGGTTCGACCCAAGTGGTTTTCTCCTCAGCATTAATTGGGGGGGGGACATTTAGATTCATGTTTCGGGGTTATAATCAGAGTTTTTTGCACTTTTGGTCCCACAGGACACGCCTCCTCACGCTTTTGGTCCCAAAGCTTACACTTTTGGTCCCAAAGCAGAAAATTTACACACTTTTGGTCCCAAAGCCAAAATTGACTTTTGGTCCCACAGGACGCGCGATTTGAGACTAAAATTTTTGCTTTGGGACCAAAAGTGTCAAAATTTTCGGCTTTGGGACCAAAAGTGTAAGCTTTGGGACCAAAGCGTGAGGAGGCGTGTCCTGTGGGACCAAAAGTGCAATAAACTCGTTATAATCACATGGGGTTTTGGGGTAGAATCTGATGTGAATCTTAGGTTCTGGATAGAATACTGTAGGATGGAAATGCAAGAAGTGTTTCTTGGGGAGTAAATTTTATTTGAAAGTGATGGGTAGTTATGGACAGAGTTGGCTCTGAGGCGGGCGAGAAAGGCGACCGCCCCAGGCCCCTAAATTTTGGGGGCATACTTCAACTCATTAATTTTAAACATAAGCTCATTAATTTTAGACTTTAATAACAAAAAGAAATCTTTATTAAAAGAACTTAAATTTATTTATTACTTAACATCTTTTATCTTCTACTTATGAGATATGAGGTATATGGTTATTAATTTATTAAAATAAACACAAAATATGCACGTGTGAACTGTGCAAGAAACGTTCGTGTACAAACTACGCACGAAATTTATTCGAGAAATGCACTAAAGGATCATCCACAAAATATGCATGGTCCGCCGTACGACCAGTCGTGTACGGAATGTGCATATATTATACGTACCCTACCTACTTAAACACGTGTGCAAAATAATTACATGTGAAAATATTAATAAAAATATGCAACACACATTATGTTATTACAAGTAATTATAGAATTATTGTCTTTATAATTTATTTTATATTGTTATAAAATATGAGTTAAACTTAAAATATTGATATTAATGTATGATTACTAAAAAATTTAAATAAAAAATTTATATCTTATTTTATATTTTTCGTTCTTATTTTCTATGCATGCGTATGATGTGTTGATATATTATTTTTAATGTCGTTGTTTATAGGGTCCTATTTTTTTTCGCCCAATCTTAAAAGTTGTCGGGACTGACTCTTCTCATCAACAATTAAAACAGAAAAAAAAAAACAATTTTCTCCGCTTCTACAAGAAAATAAAAGAAAACCTAAGTTGGGTGCAATTTTAAGTTAATTATAAATTGTAATAATTATCTTTTATACCATGTGTCATTCATCTAATGATAAGGGTTGCTCGATTAAACATAATGAGGGTGGGCAATGGGAATGAACGAAGAGTAATTAATCATTTCATGCCATTTTTTTTTATATATTATAGATATAGTTTATATATATGTAGAATATAAATATACGCAAATGAGCCATGTAGCTGTAGAGCCTCCTAATCCAACTTAGGGATTTAAATCAAAATTGTCCCATAACTTTGCACCTTTATTGAAATGGTCCTATAATTATCAATTTTTCCAATTTAGTCCCACATGTATTCAATATGATCCAATTTAGTCCCGAGCCGCCTGAGGTCGCTCAAAATTTCCCAAAACGACGTCATTTTGGACACGTGTCTTACATATTCCGGTCAAAATTGGGGGCGCCTATAGGACACGCGCCCAAAACGACGTCGTTTTGGGCAATTTTGAGCAATCTTAGGCGGTTTGGGACTAAATTGGATCAAATTGAATACATGTGGGACTAAATTGGAAAAGTTGATAATTATTGAACAATTTCAATAAAGGTGCAAAATTATGGGACTATTTTAGTTATTTGCCCTCCAACTTATATATTTTTCCGTATTTTGAAATTCGTTTGTTTGCCAATATACCAAATGCAGGATTTTGTACAAGTTGCCTAATCTATGTGGAAATGGAATGGCGGATTCAGGAATTTCATCCACTTTTCGTAAAATAGTCTTCAGATGCTTTCGAGCTCCTATTCATCAATAGGTTTTTACACGTAACATGATTTCGCTTTTTACTATGGTACACTAGGTTGAGTCCTGTTAAGCTAAACCTCACATGAGTCGATGGGGAACCTAGCAAAATACAGGATGGATTGAATCTAGCTCTTTTTCCCCGCAGTCTTCTCTTACCAAACCTAACTCAGAGAACCTTTATTGCATCATTGGAAGCAACATATCGATCCCTCAAAGGAAATTTTAATTAAAGGCACCACGAATAGTCATGTTCCTTCCATCTTGGCCGGAATTCACCCTTGGTTATAATGATTCTAATGAACAAATCTTTGTCCAATCTGGGTGCAACATATTGCCAACGGTGAATGAGTTGAGTAGCATTTTGATCTAGAGTCTTATCGATTGTTAAAACAATATTTTTTTCTGGAACGTCCATAAACTGTACCTTCCATGCAGTTATTATCCCAAAGCTAGCTCCTCCACCACCTCTAATGGCCCAGAATAGATCTTCACCCATTGATTTTCTGTCGAGAATTCTTCCATTAACGTTGACAATTCTTACATCAATAACCTGATCTGCTGCCAAGTCGTATTTTCTTTGCAATGCGTCATAGCCACCTCCACTGAAATGCGCACCAATACCAACAGTCGGGCAAACTCTGGCAGGAAACCCTAAAATCAGGTTTTTCTCCGCGATCATGTAATATAATGAGCTAATGTTTTCACTAGGTTTGACCCAAGCGATTTTCTCCTCAGTATTAACTTTGATTTTAGTGAGGTTGATCAAATCAACAATCACAAATGGGACTTCTAAAACACAGGATAGTGCCTCATACTCATCCCTGCCACTTCAAGTTCTAATTTCCATGTCATTTTCTTTATCGCAGTAGATGACAGGGGGGATTTCAGATTCATTTTTGTGGTTATAATCACAAGAGGTTTTGGGGTAGAATCGGATGTGAATCTCAGGTTCTAGATAGAAAACCATAGAATGCAAATGTAAGAAATGTTGCTTGGGGTGTAAGTATTATTGGAAATTGATGGTTAGTTATGGACAAAGTTGGCTCTAAGGCGGGGCAAGAAGGGCGACTGCCCCAGACCCCTAAATTTTGAGAGCATGCATTAACTCATTAATTTTAAACTTAATCTCGTTAATTTTAAACTTTATTAACAAAAAGAAGTCTTTATTAAAAGAATTCAAATTTATTTATTACTTAAAATATTTTATCTTCTATTTCTTAGATATAATGTACATGGTTATTAATTTATTAATATAAATACGAAATATTCACGTGTGAACTGTATGTCCATGAAACGTTCATGTACAAACCATGTACGAAATTTGTACGAAATGTGCACTAAAGGATCATTCACAAAATTTGCATGGTGCGCCGTATGACCGGTCGTGCATGGAATGTGCAAATATTATATGTATCTACCTACTTAAACACATATATATGCACAATAATTACATGTAAAAATATTAATTAAAATATATAACACACATCATGTTATTACTAGTAATTGTAGAATTATTGTCAGTATAATTTATTTTAGATTGTTATAAAATACGAGTTAAACTTAAAATGTTGTTACTCGGTGCCGCCATGAGTTAGGGGTTTTTTATCAGGCTCAGATCTCCTATCTCCTATCTCCTGCTTTCCCACAAAGAATCTGTATTTCGGCATATACTTAATAGGGACTTCAGACTGGACTTGCCCAACGGTTCAGAACTGCCAGTTCCGGTTCCAAAATATATGGAACCGAAACCGAACCGGTTAAAACTGTTTGCCGATTTCGGTTTGGCCTGTTCTGGTTCCGGTTTGGCCGGTTCCGATTCCGGTCGATTTCGATTCCGATTTGCCGATTTCTTTATTTAATTTTATTTTTTTAATAATATTTGATAATTTGAATTAACTTTATCTTGTGCTAAATTTGTGTTTATTCAATTAAACTTCAAAATATAAATTACAAATTTGCAAAGTTTACATTTTATTCAACTAAAATTATAAATTACAATACAAACAATTAAAAAAATATTAAATTGGAAGTTGAAACAAGTTTCCAAATTACAATTTTTAAATTTAAGAATACAAATATTAGCTTATAAGTTAAAACTTACAACTTTACAACTTACAACTTACAACTTTCCCTAACATTCATATTGAGGTTGAATTTGTTGTTCATGATGGTCGTCTTTTGGAATGATGCTTTTTTTCCTTATGAGTGCTTAATTTACATGTTATATTGATTAAAAAGAGTTTTCAACTTTTTCAAAATGTTCAAATTCAGTTGTGTAGTATGTTTTGTTGCTGCTACTTATGTACCTCATGATTATGAATTAATAAAAAGATATTTTTTGAAAAAAAAATATTATAGCAGATGATTTATTGTTATAATACTATTTCTTTTTCTCTTGAGGCATGGAGTTGTGTACACAGTAGTTATTATTTCTAGTTCTTAAAAAGTGGTCATTGAATTCTAGGGAAAAATGTTATTTTAGGCGACTAGCAACTTTGGATTAAGTTTTAAGGACAATGATTTTACGGATTTGGAAATGCAGGACAATATGTTTTAAAATCTGTAAATGTAGGACATCTAAGCCTAAATAAGCCCAAATCGGACTGAAATGTCACGTGCGTTTCATGAATGTCCTACATTTATAGATTTTAGGACATGTGAATATAAGACACTATGTTTCCAGTCTGTAAAATTAGGACAATCATGCAAATTTTCAACTCGATTTGGGATTATTCAAGCTCGATTCCCACATTTACTGATTTTAAAACATATTGTCCTCTATTTACATATATTAAAACATATTGTCCTATATTTCCAAGTCCGTAAAATTATTGTCCTAAAAAAATATTATTCAATATTATTCCCATGAATTCTATCATGTAGTAGGTCATGAAAAGAGCACTCTCCAACCTCAAATTGACCTAAGGGACGCTTAGTTAAAAATATATATATATATATATATCAATTGGAATGAGAACTAAGATAAGTAGAGTGATTATAGGGAAAAATTCATTTTTGGTCACTCAAGTTTACATATTTTTAGATTTGGTCACCCACTTTTACTCACTTTCAAAATTGGTCACCCAAGTTCATTTTTCCTCTCAAAATTGGTCCTGCCGTCAGTTGACCGTCTTTGACTGACGGAACCTTTTTTGATTTAGTCCCATAACTATTTTTTGGAACAATTTAGTCCCATAACTACTAAAAATGCTCAACTTTCATCCCATAATTATTTTTTGGAATGACTTAGTCCTATAACTACTAGAATTGCTCAATTTCAGTCCTATTTTGCTAGAAATCACCCAAAAACGACATTGTTTCATCATCGTGTCAATCATGTGTAACTATAAACTAGGGATTCCCGCGAGGCAGACATTATTTGACACAATTTAAACACCTGAAAATTAATTTGAGGCAGAAAAATTATTGTTCTTCGCCAAATTGAGTTATCACGGATTTATGATTGAATATTTGGGGAAGTACCCGATTTTAGAGAATTGAAGGGATTTAATCTCTTCCCCTTTATTTTAGATTTGTTTCAGTAATTTTTCTTTTTGTGTTAATTAATGGTGTGTGCTTCATTTAATTGACAAGTGCATTAAATTGTGCAAATCAGTGACTAAAACACGAGCTTCGTCGAAATTCCGAATTTAAAATGGCACATGACTAATACACTGGTGAAATAACGTCATTTTGGGTGACTTCTGACAAAATAGAATGAAAATTGAACAATTATAGTAGTTACAAGACTAAATCATTCCCAAAAAATAATTAGGGGACAGAAATTGAGCATTTCTATTAGTTATGGGACTAAATAATTCCAAAAATAGTTATGGGATGAAAATTGAGCAATTTTAATAGTTATGGGACTAAATTGTTCCAAAAAATTGTTATGGGACTAAATCGTTTCAAAATATAGTTACGAGACTAAATAAAAAAAAGTAAAAAGTTATGTGATCATTTTAAATTTAATCCCGTGATTATATATAGCAGTTAGTGGAAACACAAGATGATCTACGTTCTCTCCTAAGTAATTATTACCTATTTTGATTAACCACCCCAAATTCTACAATTATTTCTCCTCAATCATTCCTGTGTTCCGCACTTGAGAGGGGTGTTTAAGAATGGTCTACAATTATTTCTCCTCAATTATTTGTCCCTTCTTTTTCAAAAATTAGAACACAATTACACTAATAATATAATCACCATGGAGACAACTCTTCCTTGTCCGAGGCATAGATGGAAAAATATTTTTATTCTCACATTCCCATTAAATAACTTGAACCAAGCACTAATTAGCATAACGATCAGTTTAATCTTAAATATAATAATGCTATGATTGGGTTTCATTTCATGCCACCTTTTGTCTAATATAAGATTTGAAAACTCAGAACGCGCACTTGAGAGGGGTGCTTAAGAATGGTCTATATTAATTTTCCATTTCAGTATTACCTCCTAAATTCACCCCTTCCGATACCATATATGGAATAAGTGCATCTAATCTAAAAGTTTGAATTTGTAGAAAAGTTTGGAACAAATTCATGTATGTAGTTTACTTTCTTAATACATGTATCATTTATACACGAATATAAGTCTCTAACCAATATTTGCTTCGCAAGACCATAATTTTCAACGACATGCTACAGTACATAATTTAAGAATGGATACTGCATGCAGCATCAAATGAACCTGGATAACTAGAACTTGTATTAGCACTAGGCCTATCTTAGAGCTAATTGAATGACAAAATTGAATTTTCCCTTTTTTTTTTATTAAAGTTCAAATTTCAATCTCAGTAGATTATTAATTTATTTGTGATATATATTAACTAATTAATTAAGAGTTGACGGAATGTACGGTGTAGGCTGCGTGCAAATCAGTACAATATTTTTCTTTTTCGTCATCCGATTTCTTTGAGACATAAAGAGCCATGTAGCTGTAGAGCCTCCTAATCCAACTTATGTATCTGTCTGTATTTTGAACTTCGTTTGCTTGCCAATATACCAAATGCTGGATTTTGTACAAATTGCCAGCTCTATGTGGAAATGGAATGGCGGATTCAGGAATTTCATCCATTCTTCCACCGTACGGGCTTAAGATGACGACGGACTCATCGGCTTCTGGTTCGTAAAATAGTCTCCAGATTCCTTCGAGTCCGTATTCAGGAATAGGTATTTGCACGTAATCTGATTTCGCTTTGAAGTAAGGTACACTGGGTTGAGTCCTGTTGAGTAAAACCTCACGTGAGTCGATGGGGAACCCAGCAGAATTCAGGATGGATTGAATCCAACTCATTTCCCTGCAATCTTCTCTCACCAAACCCAACTCAGGAAACTTTAGTTGCATCATTGGAAGCAACCTGTCGATTCCTCCAAGGAATATTGAATTAAAGGCGGCAAGAATTGTCATGTTCCTTCCTTCTTGGCCGGAATTTGCCCTTGTTATAGTGATACTGATGAACAAATCTTTGTCCAATCTGGGTGCAACATATTGCCAGCTGTGAATGAGTTGAGTAGCATTTTGTTCTAGAGTCTTCTCAATTGTGAAAACAGTAACTTTTTCGGGAACGTCCACCAGTTGTACCTTCCATGCAGTTATTATCCCAATACTGGCACCTCCACCACCTCTAATGGCCCAGAACAGGTCTTCGCCCATTGATTTTCTGTCGAGAATTCTTCCTTTTAACATCGACTATTCTTGCATCAAGAACCTGATCTGCAGCCAAGCCGTATTTTCTCAACAATGAGCCGTAGACACCAAATGCCCACCAATACCAACAGTCGGGCAAACTCCAGCAGGAAACCCTAGAATAGGGCTTTTCTCAGCGATCCTGTAGTATAATGAGCCAATCGTGGCACCAGGTTCGACCCAAGCGGTTTTCTCCTCAGCATTAACTGTGATTTTGACTGAGGTTGATCAAATCAACAATCACAAATGGGACTTCTGATACATAGGATAGTGCCTCATAGTCATGGCCGCCACTTCGAGTTCTAATTTCCATGTCATTTTCTTTAGCGCAGTAGATGATGTCATGAGCATGAAATATGGAAAATGGATGATCTATTATATTCTTCAGGGCTTGGCCCATTTCATTCATAGTGGGCTTGGGGATTTAATTATGGGCTCGCTCAGGTTAGAGGAAGTTGAAGAGTCGGGCGCTCAGGTTAGTCTGAATGAGGAGGGCTCGCTCAAGTTAAAGGAAGCTGAAGAGTCGGGCGCTCAGGTTTATCTAAGCGAGGCATCTGAGCCTGAGGGGTTTCCTACTGAGCCTCAGGTGGGGTTTGCATCTGAGCCTGAGGGCCTTCCTACTGAGCCTGAGGGGTTTCCTACTGAGCCTCAGGTGGGGTTTGCATCTGAGCCCGAGGGCCTTTCTACTGAGCCTCAGGTGGGGTTTCCGTCTGAGCCTGAGGGGTTTCCTACTGAGCCTCAGGTGGGGTTTCTTACTGAGCCTGAGGGGTTTTCTACTGAGCCTCAGGTGGGGTTTGCATTTGAGCCTGATGGCCTTTTTACTGAGCCTCAGGTGGGGTTTCTTCTTGAGCACGAGAGGGGTTTCCTCTTGAGCCTCGGGATGGGGTTTCAAGCCCGAGGCACGAGGGGTTTCCTACTGAGCCTCAGGTGGGGTTTCCGTCTGAGCCTGAGGGGTTTTCACCTGAGCCAAATCTGTCTGAGTGTCATTATCTGACTGAGCCAAATCCACCTGAGTGGATTTATCTGAACGAAGAAATGTTGGGCTTTTTAATGTTGGGCCCAGACACTGAGAATGATCTAGAATCTCCATTAATCTATTTTAATTCTGTATTTAAATTACCAAAGGAATATCTATCTGTATGTGGACCCCACTGTTTGTTACAAATAGGGTCAACGGCCGATGAATGAGATATCAAAAAAATTACAACTATTCTCTCTCCTCTAACTATCTCTCTCCCTATCTAATTCTCTCTCCCCCAAATTCTTCAAATCTTCAAATCTTCATCTCTTACTCTCTTCCTCTATATGCAATTTATCTTCATATTTCCAGAAAATTATACAAAAATATGGATTTTAATGTCGGTAGAGCTGGGAACGCTATAGATGACGGGGGATTTCGGATTCATGTTTTGGGGTTATAATCACATGGGGCTTTGGGGTAGAATCTGATGTGAATCTCAGGTTATGGATAGAAAACCGTAGGATGGAAGTGTAAGAAGTGTTGCTTGGGGTGTAAGTATAATTAGAAATTGATGGGTAGTTATGGAGACATTCAAGAAAATCTTCTTGATCATTTGCGAAAGCTGCAGATGAGCAGGAAAATATGACAAGAATAATAAAGGAAAGTGTTGAAATCGCCATGCTTTATGATATATGATCTGTTTTTGGTATATGTTAAGGGCTTAACTTGAGTTCTATTAATAAAGCTTCTGAGGGAGGAAAAACTCGTTGCAAAAGTTTGACCAAGAACATTAAGTTTGAATCATTCTTAATATCGCGTGATTATAAACATATATATTATTCTAGCATATCTATAAGCTTGTGCTAATAGTACATTGATTTTATCAGGATTAATCTCATGTCATCATTAATTAATTCTTATAGAAAAAGAGTAACATCATCCATTAATCTATATTAGTAAACACTTTTATTTTTCCTAAAATTCAGGCAAAGTGGCGCGCCCAGGAATACGATTAAATATATCATTTTCAGAATTCTTACAAAAATGTATCATCTTCAAATTATAAGCATTTGATTTCATCCTTTCTATATATATATACACACACGTCATAAAAAAATATCCACAATTTTTGTATTTTGGAGAAACGGGGAACCGAAATCGAACCGACCAAATATATATATATATCGGTTTTGGCTGGTTTTGGTTCCGAATTCTCGGTTTTTTTTTCATTTTTTATTTAATACAATTACAATTTACAACACCGGTTTCGGTTTGAAATCCGCCGGTTTTAATATTGATCATATGAAGTTAATATATATATATATATATATATATATTTTGAATATAACTTTATGTACGGCTGATCTAAGAATTATAGAGCCCAAATTGAGTTTAAATTTGAGTCCCTTGTAATATATATATATATATATATATATATATATATATATATATATAACTGACATGACATTAAATATTATACAATAGTAAAGAAAAGAAAATTTTATACTTAAATTGATGTGACAAATATTTTCAAAATAACCACTTAAATACAACTCCTCTTATAGTTTCAGTCACTTCTTCTAAACAAGTTTTTTATGCATACATGTCTTGGTCGAGCGCCTAGTACGCGCTGCATGGAGGGGGGTGTTCGACCGAGCATAAGTGCTCGACCACGAGCACAGGTCGAGTGCCTCCTGTGTACTGCATCCCCGTTTCACTCAGGCTCCAACAATCCCAACAATCTCCCACCTAGAGACTAACTCCAACTGTAACTTGTCTCCTCCGTTTCAACGATCTCTCTCACTGGTAGTAGTGCCGGACCTTCATCTCAGTTTCCAAGGCCAGTTGAAGTCATGCATAACTTCAACTTCTCTAAGGTCACAACCTTAGTCAACATGTTAGTAGGATTCTCACTTCCTCGGATCTTCGTTAGCTGTAAGATCTTGTTTTCAATGAGGTAACACATGTAATGATACCTTAACTCAATATGCTTCGTCCTCGAGTGAAAGGCCGGATTCTTTGCCAAGTGAATAGCACTGATTTGTCACTATCTGAGAATCTTGTCCTTTTGCTCCTTCCCCAACTCACACAAAAGATTACTCGCGAACCAAACCATCTTGTTGCTAGCCTCAAGAATCGCGAACGCACTCGCTTCGCGATGGATCGAGCTACGATCTTCTGCAACTTAGAAGCCCAAGAAATTGTTGTACCACCAAAAGTAAACACATATCCGGTTGTACTCCTCCTTTTGTCGAGATCATTGGATGCCAAGTCTGCATCAACATATCCTGCCAACTCAATGCTTTTGCCCTCAAAGCACAAAGCTTGTTCAGTAGTACCTCTCAAGTACTTAAGGATCCACTTCACTGCCTCCCAATGCTGCTTACCCGGATTACCCATAAACCGGCTAACAACTCCCACTGCATGTGCAACATCTGGTCTTGTACACACCATGACATACATCAAACTGCCAATTGCTGAAGCATATGGAGTGTTTTGCATGTAGGTCCGCTCCTCTTCGCTACTAGGTGAGTCCTTGTTGGATAGCTTGAACTGACTTCCCAACGGGACACGAACTAGCTTTGCATCTTCCATACCAAATCTCTTCAAGACCTTCTTTATGTATTCAGCCCATGAAAGATACAACTTTCCTGCCACCTTATCACGATCGATTCGCATACCTAAGATTTGCTTGGCCTCTCCAAGGTCCTTCATAGCAAACCTATCAGACAACTTCTTCTTCAACTTGCTCACTTCCCGAGCACTAGTGCCTGCTATCAACATGTCATCAACATATAATAGAAAAATGATATAACCACCATCATACCTCTTGAAGTAACAGCAATGGTCAGCTTCACACCTACATGAACCCATCAAACTTCTTGTACCACTGTACAATGGAGCTTGTTTCAAACCATACAAGCTCTTCTTCAATTTGCAAACAAGCTCATTATTCCCCTTTGACAAGTATCCTTCCGGTTGCTTCATGTAGATGTCCTCATCTAAGTCACCATGAAGAAAGGTTGTTTTCACTTCCATCTGTTCTAACACCAAGTTCTCTGCAGCCACCAAACTCAGAACTAACCGAATGGTAGTTAGCTTCACAATTGGAGTAAAAACATCAGTATAATCAATACCATGTTTCTGCTGAAACCCCTTCACAACCAGTCTTGCCTTGTAACGTTTGCTTTCATCAGCCTCCTCTTTGATTCTGTAAACCCACTTATTATGCAGTGTCTTCTTGCCCTTAGGGAGCTCAACTAGTTCCCAGGTTCCGTTGGTCATCAACGAATTCATCTCATCATCCATCGCAAGTTTCCACTTGCTCACCTGCTCACTACGTGTAGCCTCTGCATAACATTCACGTTTACCACCATCAGTGAACAATAAATAATGAAGAGAAGGTGAATACCTATCAGGAGATCTATGTTCTCTCATGGATCTCCACAACGGAATTGTTGGTGGTGGTGTACTTGGTTCTCCCTCAATAATTTTCCGATCATCTAGAACCTCCTTGCTCCCACCTGAGTTCAAAATGTCTAACTCCACAACCTGGGTCTCAGAACCACCTTCTTTGGATATCCCCGACCTGTCTTTGTACAACACCTGCTCATTAAATACGACATCTCGACTATGAACTATCTTTCGATTTTCCTCATCCCAAAATCGATAGCCAAATTCATCACCGCCATATCCAATAAACGTACACTTAACAGATTTAGCATCCAATTTACTTCTACTAGTAGAATCAATATGAACATATGAAACACACCCAAATACTCGAAGAAAAGACAGATTTACCTCCTTACCCGACCAGGCCTCCTCTGGTATGCCCTTTTTCAAGGGAGTTGAGGGTCCTCTGTTTATCAAGTAGGCCGCAGTGTTAACTGTTTCTGCCCAAAACATCTTTGGCAGCCCACACTTCAATCTCATACTTCTAGCACGTTCACATAGTGTTCTGTTCATACGTTCTGCCACACCGTTCTGCTGGGGGGGGTTCTTTCACGGTTTCTCCATTCGAATTCCATTCGCCTCACATAATTCTTTGAACTCACAGAGCTCGTACTCTCCACCATTATCAGATTTCAAACACTTCACTTTGAGACCCGTCTCAGTTTCTACAAGGGCCTTCCACTTCCTTAAAGCATTAAAGGCATCAGACTTATTTTTCAGAAAATAAACCCATACCTTTCTCGTAGAGTCGTCAATTAAAGTCATGTAATATGATGCTCCACCAAGGGATGTCACTGGTGCTGGACCCCATAAGTCGCTGTGGACTAACTCCAGCTTCTGCTTCTTCAAGGTTCTGCCTCCCTTCGAAAAACTCACCATTTTCTGTTTTCCGAATACACTGTCCTCACATTACCCGATGTCAACTGTCTTGAGGTCTGGCAGTTTGCCCTTTGAACACATAAATTTCATCCCTTTCTCACTCATGTGGCCAAGACGGCAATGCCACAAATCTGCATTCCCCTTTTCACCTGCAAGAGCAATGCTGTCCCGGCAGTTGGTTGTCATGTACAACGTTCCCTCCTTATTGCCCCGAGCCACTACCATGGCACCTTTGGATATTTTCCACATGTTGCAACCAAATATCACCTTGTAACCCTCATCATCAAGCTGCCCCACTGAAATTAAATTCCTCTTCAATCCAGGAATAAGTCTCACATCTTTCAACTGCAAATTAGTTCCATTTGGTGTCTTGAACTGAACATCCCCCTTCCCTTTGATTTCCAGAGGCTCATCAACAGCTAGATAAACCTTCCCAAAGTTCCCGGAAGTGTACTTCTCCATCATGTCAGCACTGCTGCACGAATGAAACGATGCTCCAGAATCAAACACCCACGATTCTAATGGACTGCTTATGCTCAAGATTAAAGCAACTGAGCCCTCATCAGTGGCGGCATTTGCTGAGTTGTCATTCTTCTTTGGTGCATTCCCTTGTGCCTTTGCTGGTACCTTGCACTCCCTTTTGTAATGACCAAGTTCATGACAATTGTAGCACTCAACTTGACTCTTGTCCTTCTTGGGCTTACCTTTGCCCCTTGACTTTGATCTACCCCGATTTGACTTCCCTTTGGATTCAGATTTGCCCCTGTTTCCCGCACTCAAGGCTGATCCTGTGGCCACACCCAATTCTTTCCTGTGAATTTCTTCGCTCATGATCAGATCTCTAACCTCATCAAACTTAAGTTTCACTTTACCTGCTGAAGCACTAACAGCCGTTACCGTCCCACTCCAACTTTTTGGTAAAGCAGACAACAAAATTAGGGCTTGAACCTCATCATCAAAATCAATCTCAACCGAACTCAATTGGGCTATCGTCATATTGAACTCGTTTAGATGATTGACTACCACAGTATCCTCTGCCATCCTCAGGTTGAATAACCTCCGCATCAGATGAACCTTGTTCGCTGCAGACGATTTTTCATACATCTCAGTCAAAATCTCCAGCATCTCCTTTGTGGTTTTTGCTTTCACCGTATGGAGGGCGACGTTCCTGGATAACGACAGACGAACCACACTCATCGCCTTCCTGTCTAGCAACTTCCACTCGTCGTCCTTCATATCTTCAGGCTTTGAGCTTAAAGGTTGATACAGATCTTTACTGTACAGGTAATCCTCGATCTGCAATTTCCAGAATCCAAAATTCGTTCCATCAAACTCTCAACAGGTGATTTCCCTTCAGCCATCATAATTGCTCCCACCAGATCCCTTGAACCCGATGCTCTAGATACCAGTTGTTAGGATTTAAAGCAACAATTATGGAGAAAATAATAGAAACAAGAATTAAGGAACACAAATTTGGTTACCCAGTTCGTCAGGAATGACTACATCTGGGGGCACTACCAAGTGAGGAGATCTACTATATTTTTGGTGATATACAAATACAATGAGTCAAAAGTGTTTAAATATGAGACTGGGCCAAAATCCTAAAATCCGCGCACAGGCCTTCGGAACCGCTCGACCACGGGCCTTGGTCGAGCGGAAGTGCTCGACCTCATGACTTGGTCGAGCGCCTAGTACGCGCTGCATGGGGGGGTGTTCGACTGAGCATAAGTGCTCGACCACGAGCACAGGTCGAGCGCCTCCCGTGCACTACATCCCCGTTTCACTCAGGCTCCAACAATCCCAACATATATATATGCAGATGTCATTGATATTCCTATTATAAAGCTTTAATATGCATACATGCAAAATAATTATGAAGATTAAAATCTCAATTCACAAATATTTGTAGTTAGAAAACGAAATTTTCTTTTAGCGATAAAATTAATCTAGTATAAAACGATCATTATTATTTTATTATTCAATCTTCAAGTTGACATTTTAGGTTCTTTATATAAGTTTTAATTATTTTCGTGTATAAATGGCCAAAATTTTATGACTAAAGACATGAAGTTCATTTCATTTCAAGGAACTTAAACATTATACGGTCAACTATACATATCATAAATAATAGTATGAAAGATCAGCCGTTTTACAACGTGGAAAGAAGCTGCAGATTTCGTTCAAAAAGTCTATATTATCTATCTTAGAATATTTGATTTTTCAAGATCGCTAGTTTGACATTTTATGTAATTCGTTATTGTTGATCTCGAAAGTTGTAGGTTTTCAATTTCCAGGTCTTGTAATGTGTAAGTGACCTCAAAATTCTACAAACTTGATTAATATTCAGGGAAAAAATATTTTTTTCGTGTTATATATATGATCATGAAACTCATATGCATGAGATGATCTAATTGAGATGGAGTCCCATTTAATTACAATATCATATGACCCATGAGATTATATACATATAGAGCCTCAACCGATTATATTCTTAAAAAAACATGATCAAGAATTTTTAAGAAATTTTTATTAATATTAACCAAGGTTAATTTTGGCATAAAAATATCAGTGTTTTCATAACCGAACCGGTGATCAAACCGGTCTAGGCATCGGTTGCCGGTCCAACCGGTTGAACCGGTTCAACCGACGGTTCAACCGTTAAATTGATTTATGCATATTTCTTTTATATTTTGTATGTTACATTAAAAAATAAATATTTATTCATAAAATATTAAAATTATACTAATTTATAACTTATAAATCTTATATTAAAATAAATACAATAGAGTTTGGAGACCAAAGATGATGGCGTTGTGGATTAATTCCACACAATATGTGACGACGATAAAGAGATTAAATGAAATTAATGACTTGTGAATGAATTTATTTGAGAGAAAATGATATTGAGATAAAAACAATAACATTATATAGAGATGTTTAGAAAAAAATAATAAAAAAATAAAAAAAAGTGATTTAATAAATAATAAAAATAATAAAATTAAATTAACCGTTTTTAAGGAGTAATTGGACCGGCGACATGAGCGGTTCACGGTTCGACCGGTTCAACCGGGCGGTTCAACCGGTTTTTGAAAACACTGAAAAATATATCCTTAATTTGTCTAAAAAATCCAGAATGACATCTAATGGAAAATGGAGAGTATAATATATGCATATCCTCACAAAGATGACAAAACTCCACAATATCACGAAAGTTTAGGGATAAATTCTTTTTTACCCTTTACTTGAACAAAAATTCTTTTTGACCTTTTTATAACATATTCATCTTTATTAAAAAGAGTCGCACGTAGGTTGTCTATGCATCGCGCATAGGTAGTTCATTGATTGCGCCTGATGGATAGACATTAAATTCACTTTTATTCTAAGTTCGGAAATTGATGTTTAATGTTTGGTAATTTCATTAAATTCACTTTCAACCTCCAACTATCTAAATTGGGAAAGGGTTGACTCGGTTTTAATCTACTCATATGTTAGTAGAATTGGTATTTTTATATGTGCAAAATTACGTACAGTTGTTCCAAGTTGAGAGAAAAAGCACTTTGGGTAGTACAATTCAGACGATGTCAGCACGTGATGTCAGTCGTTCAGAAAAATGTGTAAGATTTTAAAACTGCACATGACCCCCATTTTGCACATTGCGGGCAATTAAGATTTTTTATCCCACAGTTTGTACCTAAGAGTAACACTTAAAAAGTTTTGTATTTTAGAATAAGAGTGCTCCATAGATTGTAGTTGGAGAAAAAAATGTTTTTTGGTCCCATAACTTACCTGCAATCCATTTTTGGTTCCAAAATATTTAACTATCCAATTTTGGTCCCATAACTATTGCATTGTCCAATTTTGGTCTCATTTTCGTCGGAAAAACAAAAACTATGTCGTTTTCGTTCAAAAATTGGGGATCTCCGATCGCGCGTGTATCCAAATTGTCGTTTGTCCAATTTTGGTCCCATAACTATTTTGTTTGTCCAATTTAGGTCCCATTTTCGCCGAAAAAATAAAAACGATGTCGTTTTCGTTCAAAAATTGGGGATCTACGATCGCGCGTGTGACGTGGACGCTGACTGTTTATTTTTTATTTTTTTTACTCCATTTTATTATACACCTAGGTAATTCAAACAATAAATTTAAATAAAAAAAATTATTTTTTATTGGGGATCTCCGATCGCGCGTGTGACGTGGATACTGACTGTTTATTTTTTATTTTTTTCATTTTTTTACTCCATTTTATTATACACCTAGGTAATTCAAACAATAAATTTAAATAAAAAAATTAATTAATATTAAGATTAAACAAATATGGGACCAAAATTGGACAAACACAATAGTTATGGGACCAAAATTGGACAAACAACAATTTGAACACACACGCGATCGGAGATCCCCAATTTTTGAACGAAAACGACGTCGTTTTTGTTTTTCCGGTGAAAATGGGACCAAAATTGGACAAACGCAATAGTTATGGGACCAAAATTGGATAGTTAAATATTTTGGGACCAAAAACAGATTACAGGAAAGTTATGGGACCAAAAAACTTTTTTTCTCATTGTAGTTGAAAGTGAATTCTCGTATTTTAAACTAAATTTCACGTGCAACTCACATGCTTCTTTAGTTTTGACTCGACCCACCTAAATTTGGGCTACTTTTGCCAATCATATCATTTTAAGATATTAAAAAAATATGAAAAATTTTTTTTTTTTTTTTTTAACTTGTAGACAGTCGTATTAAAGTATAAATAGAAAAATTTAGAAGATCATTCATAAAATTAAAAAAAAATCGACTCAATAATGAGGACTCCAAAAAAAAATAGAGTTACTAGCAATAATGTGAGCCCCAAAATCTAAGTTTCGACTAATAGAAATAACAGAAAATGAAGAACAAGAATACATCCAGCTAACCAATCTTATATAATAAAAGGAGGATGCACTTCACGACAAGTTGCATCCTCCTTTTCCGACATGTGTCATAATCCTATGTGTCAAATTCTCCTTAATCTGAAGAAAATCAAACGTTTTGTGTTAATTAGAGATATGGTGCTTCCTAAAGCAATTAATTAATTTAATTTCTAATTAAACAGTTTTCTAACAATCCTTTCAGCATCAATCCTAACGCATGCGAACCTCTCTACTTCCCATTAACGTCACTCTACTCTCAAAAGCAACCAACCACCGTCCTCAATACTTATTCAATCAAAAGAACTTGAGTACTTGCAATTGAGGCCGAAATTGTTAGAATTCATCTTCAACCCAACAATGAGAATTGTTGCCAGAAAACGATATTTCTACCAAAATGAAAGACGGGGAACCATTTCGAGAGCGGATTCAGGAGATGGTGAGCGAATCCAATGATTCAGATTATATGATATGAGTACTTCATTGTGCTTTTTTTCTTTTTGGGTATATAGATCAAACATGTATCTGTATTTTGGATGTAGGAAGTTCTTTATCTCGATGACTCTAATTATTATGAATTTATATTCTTTTATAAACATTAATATTTTCCTCTGATTTTATTCTTTTCAGATTCACAGGTCCAGAGTTAGTGGTCACAAACAAGGTAGAATTTGACTGTTTTTTCTCCCTTTCATATATGCTTTTTTTTTTTGGACATAGATTTTTTTATCTGTTTCTTCCTACTAATTAGTTTACTGTTTTTGGGTAATCTGCTTATTGATTTTTTTTAAATGGACAAATTTTATTCTTGAATTCTATTATTTTTTATTTTTTGCTGTAAATGATATCAACAATTCAAGATGATAAAGTTGCGAATGTAGATAGAACAAAGTTTAATGTTTCATTTGTTTCTTATGCCCCATCTCACCGTGAGACCGTCTCATAAGTGTGCCTCTAAAATGAATGGTGAAATATGACTGTAAATTGAAGGGGTAAGAAATGTATTAATTGTTGGAATAGATCCCAACATGATTAGAAAAAGGGAAATTTGTAGTAAATAAGCAATTACACAAAACTGTAGGAAGGCCACCACTCATTGCCTCTAGAGTCAGGTTGTGTTTGTATTTTGAAACTAATAGGTAGATACACATATACATACAATGCATTTTATAGATATATTATACTAAATGTAGTAGTTACCATTTATTTTATACACACCCATTAGCCGTAGAGGAAGTACATGATTCATATAGATAAATAGTATATCTATAGATTAGAGAACAAATCCAACCACACCAATACTAATACTGAACAAAGACCTAATGTTGTTGCATATATAAGATGGCCTCATATTGATATGTAAATATTATATTGAAAATCCAAGATTTTATTTATTTTTACGTAGTTTGTTGATCTCAGGTAGGACTTTTAACATCATTTCTGCTGAATTAATACGTTTTTTTTTTTAAATCTAAGTTAATATATAATCCATATATTGCATGCTCATATTTCTCTTCAGAAATCTTACTGATTCTCAAATGTCAAGTTTTATTGCATTGCATGGAAAGAGTTAAAGTCCAAGCAGGAGACGTAGTGGTAAATAAGGTATCTTTTGTAAGCCCTTTGTATCAATTTTTAGAGAAACTATCGGTCTTTTCTGATTTCTTTTCGAATACTAAAGAAATTTATTAAATAAATGCTGCTACCAATGAATTTCAGAATATATCATATTTCGAGTTTAAAAAGATGATATTTTTCAGATGGTTTCACGGGTACTGCTTATAGATAATAGTTGTTATTTCAATTATTAATTATAGAGTTGTATTTATTATGATAACCATTTGTGCATCTCAAAAATGATATAATGCACGTACTGGCACAATTAAATAAGTACTGATTACAATGACATGGTCCTATAAAAAATGAATAAGAAAGACAGAACACATGCATGAATTAAACTCAGTTATCAGATTCAAATATTGTATTTCACCCATATGAAAAGAGCTAGACTATTGGCTCTCATTTGTATATGTGAATTTATTATTATGGACTTTGCTAGATTATATTTCTAACTGTCTATTTCAGCACTTTGTTCTATATATGTAAGCTACAAAAAATTTATTTTATTTTGGATGAAAGTACGTAAGCCATGATGAAGTTCTTGGTTAACTTTATTAAGCTAATTCTATTATGAGTTTGGTGATATATATTGCTTACTGCATTTTCAGTAATTATTATCATTGCTAGGAGTTGTTCGTTAGATGATTGCATAAGTGAATGTTGCATGAATCTGGCCATAGCTCCAGTAGATTCTGATCTGGCTAACTCAAATGTTCTACTTATAGCATTGATTAACTGAAAAAAAATATGACCGGATTGTTTGAATGATTCTATGTTCTTGGTTTTCAAAATTCAGAATATATCTTCAATGATTTTGGTGGGAGCCTTCGGCTTTGGCAAGATATTATTACACAAGTACTCAAAAGATTTTTCACTACTTTATATATTTATTTTTAAAATTTTGCAAAAACAGTGTGAATAAGCTGAATTTTGGGGCACCAACAAGGATGATGTGCTAATAAAAAAAAATGTATTTATAGAGATAGCATTGTTGCTTGGCGACAACCTTTATGTGGTTTACTAATTGCTAAAACCATATGTATTTATGGAGATATCATTGTTGCTTGACGACAACTTTTTTTTGTTTACTGATCGTTAACATCTCCTAGGACGTAGGTCATTCGAGCTTGCATCATATTTCCTTTATTTCTGCATATATGAAATTTTGTGTGAGAACAAATTAATGTTTTTAGCATGAATTTTTTGCTATAGTTATCTTGATGTAAGTTTGGGTCTCATATAATTGTTGGTATGAAGTTGGGTCTGAATGATGTCATTTTCTTGATAGCTACCAGCTGTCAACCGTTCCTATTGTTGATCTGGCAACGGCCATCGAACCATCTGTTCAAAATTAAGCCCACAATGAGAGGTATGAAAACTCAAGTCCACAAATCAAATATTTGAATCTTAACTTTCTTTCGTCCTGAAAAGCTAATGTAAAAGACAATTAAATCCACGAGTAACAAAAAAATGTCATTTAACATAACATAAAAAAAAAAAGATTACAACAGCCCTTGCATCGCACGGGCAGAAAACTAGTGTAGTTAAAGGTAGCTCATCTCCCCGTTCCACTAACATTGGTATCCTTTACACGTGTTGCATCTGTTTTTAGAAGACAAAGTCTAGTATATGAAAATTTTCATACATGAAAAAACTTTAATTTACAACCAAATTCTGTAATTGGTGAAGGTAAGACAAAATTGACTGGTTCATGGTTCACTCTGCCCAAGTGGTTCATAGTTCACCCTGCCCGAATAGGTCATAATTTAGGGTTCATTATTTAATGTTTAGGATATAGATGGTTGATTTAGGGCAATTTTATAGATTTTTATACATGAAAATTTTCACACTAGACCTACTCTTTTTAGAAATACCCGAACAAATTTTCTTTGAATTGGATGTAAGAAAGATATGTAAATTTATAAATAAAGAAAATAAGATTTATGTGATTCACTGACGTGTTTATTATGTTCAAGGGCAAAAGAGATGATTAGTTATTATTATGATATCGGCTAAAATGATACTAGTTGACACTTGGTCAAACAGGGAAGCTATATACAATCCTTAACAGACTGGTTCAAGTCATTCCACCATATCTCCACATTTACTTGAATCTTCTAACAGATCAATAGATGTAACAAAATCACCATAAAAAATGCAAGATGTACAAGCAACTTCTCGACCCATATATGCCTTAAATACATGGCCACTAACGATATGTAATATTTAACAAGTCCAAACAGTAATGGAACTTGTTATTCGAACTGATTAATTTGGTAAACAAAACAGTGGGGTTATAAGCATTTCCAACTTTCTTCGCCTTAATCCTCCTCTCTCTTTTCAGAAAAAATAGATCTGCTGGCATCGATATTGTAGGTCCCGAACGGGTTTTGTGAGGGCAGAAGTCTAGAGGGGAGGGGTGAATAGACTTCTGAAAACTTTTGTGCAAATCAGGTGTGAGGGCAGTTAACCTGATCAGAGTGTGAGTGAATCAGTTTGGGCTGATAACCAACTTACTGATTGCCTGAAGGCAGATCAGTTCGGTAACTATCAGTTTAACTGATGTGTGCGGAAGCTTAAGTTTTACCCGTGTGAAAAACCAGTTTTGATAAATCAGATTCCAAAGTTAATCTTTTAATCAGTTGACTGAAGTGTCAAGTTTGATCAGATCAGAAGCTTGGTGCTAACTGATCTCAACTTGGAATATGTATGCGCTTTAAAGGTAGTGTGTGATTGTGTAATCAGTTAATCAAAGCGGTAAAGGCACACAAGATTTATAGTGGTTCGGACAAACCAGTCCTACGTCCACTCTTCCCTATCACAAGGGGCACCTACTTAACCAACTGGACTTTGTTTTATGTGTAAGTCCAACACAGTACACCAACTAGATGTTTAAGGAGTTCACACTCAACCGATCCCAGAGATCAGAACTAGAAACCCTAGTCTGAAATCTTGCTAAACAACTTAACCTAACTTGGGGGTTTGGGTAAGATTGTTTTGGTTCCAACTATGAAATCTTTTCTTGCGTATAAGCAGCCTAACAGCTAGATGAAAAGATTTCTATGCTAAGAACTTATGGGATGAACACTTAATAAAAATTAATCTTCTTGTTCGTGTTCTTGTGCGGAAATCTGATATTAGCTTGAGCTTCTTGATTGTTCAGCGTTTCCGTTATTTCACTCTGAAGTGTGATCCCATATTTATAGACCTTGAAATCAAAGAGCCGTTGGAGAGCAATTTGAATTTCAGGCTATATTTGGTAGACTTCGGGCTTGATGTGACGAGCCGAGGGCGGCATGGCCAAAAGCGTGAATTTGTACTTTGTAGCCGTTACAGAGAGGTAGCATCAAATCCCGCAATTGCCGGCTCCGATCATACGTGTCTTGTTCTTATTGGATAGCAGACTCACTTTTCAGTGTTGTTCTTCCAACTACGCTTGACATTCTTCTTGTTCAGATCATAGACGTATGATTAGGTGAAACATCAGATTTCACGGTGGTGACGTCGATCGTCTGAATCGATCGATCTACCGATAAGTCTTCAAAGGTGCGGTTGACTTAGCTTCAACTAGCGATTCGGTGATGTAGGTCTTCTGGTCTGATCTTCTGGAAGTCATCTGATCTTCAAGTATACTGAGTTTGAGCTTTATGACTTCAGCTGAGATATCTGACTAGATCAGATCGATCTGATCTTCTGTTCTTTTCTAGCATTCGGCCCGGCCGGGATATCACCGTCCTTTGAGTCTTGGATCGACCTATACATATTGAGTTCCCCCTCAATATGTGACCTATCTATTTCATCAGTTGTTCTATACAATCATTATCAACTGGTCTCCTATAGCGAAGTAATATAAACATCATTACTTAATGTGTATGGTGGTCCTATTACATGTGTTTTTGGAAATTTCATCAAAACTATAAATTTCCCAACAATTTCCCCCTTTTTGATGAAACCAAAACACTTTGAGAAACCAAAAACAGTTGATAAAAAATAGAACAATTAAGAGCATATAATCAGAAGACAATGAGACTTTGTCTTAGGATCAGAAAATAAACTTTTCTCATTAAAAAATGTTGATTACATGTTACATCAGAAAAGTTTGAAAATAAGAACAGCTGATCCTGAGTAGTCTTCTGATTCTTCACTCTTTAGGCTTGTATCCTTCTGGCATCTCTCTTTGATCTTGAGGTACGTTGAAAATCTGATAAAGTTTCCATTTGACATCATCAGTCTGCTGAGGATCAGTTATGTGCGTTCTGCGCAGGATGTCAAAATAGAATCTTTGAAATGCCAGTCTGTCAAATGAGCCATCTGCCTTCTTCGAGTATTCCAACAGATCATACTCTTGGCGAGTTATTTTTACATTGATAAGCTTGGCCTCATTTTCCAGATACTTCAGAAAATCCGGGTATTTATTTTCTAACCAGTTGAGGAATTCTTCATCAGGAGATTCTTCTTGTGGAACAAGATTAAGAACAAAGGCATCCAGAAGCCATTCACTCCTGATCTTATTCCATTCCTCAAATTTCTTAGCATGCGCAGCAGTTTTTGGGATGATCTCATCAACTCTTGCTGGCAGCTTAGGTTCTGGTACGGATTTTCCAGCCCTTCCTTTCTTCGCTCTCGATCTGAATTTCTTCTTCAGATTTTCTGCCTCTGCCATTTTTTCTGCCCTTCTTTCTTCTTGACTTTTTCAGGCTTCTTCAGCTATCTGCTCTTTGGACATCTTTTCAGCAGTCCGAGTTTGTGATGTCCCTGCACCTGTTATGTCAGTTGGTTTCTCATTCTGTCCTTCCCCCTTTTTGGTTTGATCAAAAAGAGTAGTGAGGTGGGAGGTCAGAGAACCAAAGTTGACTGCGATCGCCCTGTTGAGATCTGCAACAGATATGCCTTAAGTTTGAGCAGTTAGAATAATTAATTATCGAGAAATGAAATGTCTTATTTATCTCATTGAAAAATTTTTAGAAGCACGCGTATCTACCATTTATTGGAGTTAATAGAAGGAAGAAATTGAAAAGCGGGCCGAGTGGAATTTGAAAAATACGAGAAGTAAAAATAACAAAAACACTCAAGTCCAAAACTCACGGTTCAGTATCAAAAAAGGGGTTGGAGCAGCAGCAATTAATTTTCCATGGGCCCAATTAAAGCAGCCCTTTTATGTGTACTAAATAGCAATTCTACAAATTTGGAAAATGATGGCTTGCAATGGGATCATCGAAGCAAGCTACTGAAATATGGGACCCACTTCATTCAGCTTTGTAAATATGGTCAACCATGTCAAGCCATGATCCTAATATTATAAGTTCGGTCCCTATATACCACAAACTTATATTTCACTTGATGTTTCATTCGGATTTTTTTTAAGACCCTAACTTTAGGGATGATAAAGCAAGAATCGTAATTTTTTAACTGATAAAATAAGGACCGTAATTTTAAAAAATATTAATTTCAAATCAAATTAACCCGAATAATAATAATTTGAGCCCAAAATTATAAGTACAGTACTGAAAGAACAATTGAATTTTATTTTTATTTGTTTTAAGACATACAATTACAACTATTATAACAAGATATTATTCACCAAAGAGTAATGTAATGAATTCAAAGTAAATGATAATGAACTGAAAGTAAATGATAACGCATTGGAATTGTATCCTTCAAATTTCCTAAGGAATATCTCTGTCCGGACCCCCCACCACCATCCGCGGCCTCCCGCTCACCCCCCCACCATCCGCAGCCTCCACGCCATCGTCCGCCGCCTTCACGCACCACACCACCATCCGGCAGCCTCCACGTTCGTCACCCCACCATCCGCAGCCTCTACGTCGTAGTCCGTCGCCTCCACGCGCCACACCACAAACCCCACCATCGGCCCGCCTCCCGCTCACCCCCACCACCATCCGCCGCCTCCGCGCACCCCCCCACCACCATCCGCCGTTGAAGTGCATTTTTTTAAAAATTGTATTTTGATCAATTTTGGAGTGCATTTTTTTTTAAATTGTATTTTGATCAATTTTGGATTGCATTTTTATTTTAAAAGTTGTATTTTATTACAATTTTGGAGTGCATTTTTAAGAAAAAAAATTGTATTTTGAGTATTTTTTTGAAAATTGAAGACAAAAATATATACAATTTTCAAAAAAATACACAACTCTAATTACAAATAATGTGGAAACCTTATACATATTAGTACACAAATCTGATTCTATGGAAACACCTAAAAATTAAAATTAAAATTAAAATTACAGAAATTTTTTTTTTTTTTTTTAAATACAGAAAAATTACGGGAAATTGTATTTTGTGCCAAACTCAAAAGTCCATATTAATTGAAGCCCTAAATTAAACAGAAACCCTAATCTGTAAAAATAAACCCCTATTACAAATTAAACAATTTAAACAGAAAAATACATTCACAAAATTATATAGAAAAATACTAAAAATAAATTCAAGAGAAACCCTAAATTATAAATTACACAAATCTGCAAAAATAAAATAAAAATTACAAAAATGCATCAAATCTAATTAGATAAAACATAAAATTACAAAAATGCATCGCCGCCGTCACAACAACAGTGATTGGAACCTAAATCACATAACAATGGCAACAAAAATAACACCAATAGTGAATGACAACTAAAATCAAACAAAAATTATTACAAAAATTATTACAAAAATTACAAATATGCATCGCCGACTTCAACCAGAACAACCATCGCCGCCGCCCCGAAATCCTAAACACCAAACCTCCGCCATCTTCCCCAAAATCTTCTCCCTCAAACACGAATCCTCCTCCATCTTCCCCAAATCCTCCGCCATTAGATAAGCCCACTCATCAACCATCTCCATTATCATATACAGCCAGAAACTCCTAGCAAACAAAATCAAAGAGATAAATAAATAAAACCAAAACAACATGAAAACTCTTTCTTTCTCCATAGTACAAACAAGTATAGGTGAAATTTCATTGCAATAATTGAAAAATCAGATCAGCCCCACACCCCCTCGTGCACAGCGACGCAAACCACCACCGCGAACCACCATCTGTCGTCGCCGGTGTCGGGCCCCCTCCCTCCCCATCCTCCACCGTGCAACCCCAGAAACACATGACCACCCCCACCCCCGCGAAAACGCGGCCGCGACCTCACTACTCAAAGTGGGAGACCGGTCTAAATCTGAATGGTTTTGACTTATTTCACTGTATTGAGAGAAGAAGAGAGAAAGGTAGAGGATGAGAGAGAAAGTAAATCTGAGATGAGTTTTGAAAATGAGGGAGGAGAGAGGAACCGGTGGTTTAATTAGTGGAGAGAGAGGGTGAAAAAGGTAAATGTGGGCCCCAGTTTTGATATCTTGCTGAGAGATAATGAATGGATATAGAATGTAATAATAGGGAGAACTAAGGGTATAAATGTCCCCTTTTGCACCTTAGAGTTACACCTCATTTTTTGTGCACCTTAGAGTAACATTGTTGTAGATTTGATACCTATGAGTCATTTTCTCATTATCTAAATATGTGAAAAGGTTGACTTTATTCTAAAGAAAAGAAAATATAAATAACGGTCGTGATCTGGTGTTATTCAAAGTCCAGAATGATATTTTGTGTTTGGTCAAGTCACGAAATGCTTTGGTCAAATGACCAATTCTTATAATGTTTATTAGCCCCTTAATCTAAATAATATACATGATTTTTGTAATAAGCAGCAGGTGATCACTGGCTACGCATATATAGTATAGTATCATATTTTTGTCAGTAGTAATATTGCGGCTTATAACCTACGACCACCACTATTCAAATATTCCCCATGGATGAACACAATTTAGTTTATATTTATATAAGGTTTTAGATTAAAAAAAGCCTAATCAATCAACATATATTATTATACTAATGACCGAAAAACTCTTTCTAGTCACAGCGAATAAAGCAATATTCTAAATAGTTCAAAGACTTTTAAGTGTGAATTGCTCAAGTTCAAAGATGTCTCATGTCTTGGGCAATCCAAAAATTTATGTTGCTACGGAATCGCCAATCCAAAAATTTATCTATAAATTATAATTTCATAGACAATTTGTTTATAGGTAATTTAAGTAATAAATTAATAATTATAAAAACTTGTAGACATAGGTAGTACAGTTAAACATTCCGAGCAGGCTCATTTTCAAAACAAGACATGAACAATTATAAACTGATCTTTTACATAGTACTCCCTCAATATCCTAGTTTTGATTATCCGGTTACTGCAGATCCAGAGTATAAATAAAGTGAAAAATAATAGTATTAAATTATGTAAAGTAGGTATGGATATCAATTCAACTTTAAATAAAATGTTGCTTATTAATATTAAATGGTGTAAAGTGAATTTTGTGTGTGTAATAGAGTGGCATGTGGTGTAAATAGATGTTGTTTGTAAGGGATATTGTTTTGTAAAGAAAGTTGCTTTATTTCCTTTTAAAAAATGGGCAATCTAAATTAGGACGTCTAATACGGAAAGTGATCAATCTAAATTTAGGATGGAAGGAGTATATAATTTGTCTACGAAATTGTCTACAAACAAATTTACTCAAAATTTTCATTTTCATAGTTAATTTTTTTTTAATTTTTTTAGGTAATTTGAGGAATGAAGATGTCCATATGCTTTTAAATTACATTGTTTTAGACAAGTCGAAAACTTTTTACTGGCCATTTTTGTACAATGGCACGCTAACAATGTATTTTTCTATAGTGATATATATTCAACGGTTATTGAATGAATAAAATTTTTTTCAGAAACAAAAAATTCATTTCAAAATCTCTTCTCAACAAAGATGAAAAAAAAAAAATCCAACCCTCGTTTAAATGACATTGTTTTACGCCGATTGATGAATTGTAGCCAAAAGATATGGTATGTTTTCTTTTTAATTCTATGATTCATGTTTTTTTCCAAGTGAAAACCTTTTTTTTAGGCCATAGATACAAAAACTTTTTTGTACATATGGCACGCTAACAATGTATTTTTCACCTAGCTCAAATAGGTCATAATTTAGGGTTAATTATTTAGTGTTTAGGGTGTAGTTGATTGATTTAGGTCAATTTTATAAATTTTCATCTATACAAATTTGCACACTAGACCTACTCTTAGTTTAGTGTATTTGTGATGAAGACCAAAGTTTTTTTATTTTTTTGGTCTGGAAATGAGAACTAGGTTATGTACTGTATGTGTGCCCAGTTTTTTATTTCAAATAATTGTATTGCATTGCTTTATTAATTATTATTGTTGTTCGTTTGAGTATCATTTTTTTTATTCTGTTTTTAGAAATGAGAGAAACAACTTCATGGAAAAAATTAATAATTATGAGACTATTTCAATAAAAATGCAAAGTTATGAGACTATTTTGGTTTAATTCCCTGTTATTGAGATTCCTGTTATGTGAACAATAATACTCCCTCCGTCCTGGTGTAATTGTCTCATTTCTTTTTATTGTTTTGTTTAAGGAATAATAATAAAATAATAAAAATGAAGGGTACTTTTGGGTATTGGGAGAGAGGAAAAAGGTATGTGGAGTAACGAGTGAAGTAGTGAGTGACATTTTTTTGTAATATTGTGTGAAAAGTGAGGATAAATTACTTTCTCTTTTTATGGAATGAGAAAATTATAGTGGGACATCCATAAATTTAGTTTTGTCTCTATTTTAATTAAGTTTTTTTTTTAATTTTATTTCATTCAGTAATTGTTGGGTTTATTAATTTTTTTTATTTCATTATTTTTTAATAGGCGAAAAATACACAATCAATTTATCATATGTACAAAAAACGTCAGTCAATAGCTTTTAGCAGGAAAATATGAGCATGCATATAACTGACACATGACTAAAGCCAGGGGCGAATCCAGAAATTGATGGAGGGGTGAGCTAGTAAACATAATTTTAATAAGCCTAAGTCTTGTATGCACCAGGTGTCGCCTGGTATGGTTTAGGTATGGTTTAGGAAAGTTCTTCGGAGTTGTCTGTCTGACACCCGCCCAGTCGTAGTTAATGCTCTGCATTTATGTCAGACCGAGGTCCTCAAGGTCGCTCTGATCGCACATCCTCCGGTCGGGCCTTGATGTCTCTTTTGGCAATCTGCGAGGTGTTAGCCTTGGTAAAATTCCATCTTCTTTATCCCATGGTATCTCAGGTCGGGACTGACCTCGTGCAATATGCTCACAACATGTCGAATTCACCTATTTTTGAGTACCTGATCTCCTGTCGGGTCGGGTCGATTTGGGCCTAAGTGGGCCCTGCTGACGTGTCGGATACGAGCACATATCCAATTTGATTTGTGCTACAACAATTTTATCTGGATTTTTTTTAAGGACCCTAACTTTAAGGGATGATAAAACAAGAATCGTAATTTTTTGGCTGATAAAATAAGGATCGTAACTTTAAAAAGTAGTCATTTCAAGCTAAATTAGCCCAAATAATTCTAATTTGAGCTCGAAATTATAAGTACAGTACTGAAAGAACAATTGAATTTTATTTTTATTTGTTTTAAGGCATACAATTACAACTATTACAACAAGATATTATTCACCAAAGAGTAGAGTAATGAATTCAAAGTAAATGATAATGAACTGAAAGTATATGATAATGCATTGGAATTGTATCCTTCAAATTTCCTCAGGAATATCTCAATCGGGACCCTTCAATTTGATCAATATTTCTGCAGTGGTGGAATGCTCTGTTGGTGCCTGAAGAAATTGTGTGGCTCAACTTTGGTTTTGACCCAAACAAGGCGATCAAAATTATTCTTGAAATATCTGACACCCCAAACGCTTGCTTGTGCAACACTAGTCTTTGCCACGGCGTTATTGACTCCAATGTCAAGATCTCTGTAGTTCTGGTATGCACCCCTTGGGTTCTTTGACACGTATGGAGTCATATAACGGGAGGCCCTGTTAAGCCATTTTACGAATCTATCTGTATTTTGAGCATCGTTTGCTTGCCAGTAGACTGTATGAAAGACATGATACAAGTTACCGGCTCTATGAGGATAAGCAATGGCAGATTCTGGCATTTCAGACATTATTCCACCGTATGGAACGAAAGAAAGTGTAGATAGTCTGGCTTCTGGTTCATAGTATAGTCTGGTCATGCCTTCAACCCCTCTGAGAGAAATGGGTGTCTCCACGTAATCAGTTACTCTTTTCAAGTATGATTTATTAGGCTGTGTCCTGTTCAATAAAGCCTCGGGTGTGTCTCAGCCATCCCGTATTTTCTCATCAATGTGCCGTAGCCACCTCCGCTGATGTGCCCACCAACACCAACAGTTGCGCAAAGGCCCGCGGGAAACCCTAAAGTCCGGGTTTTCTCCGCGATCCTGTAATACAAAGACCCCAGGGTTGGACCAGCTTCGACCCATGCACTTTTTGACTCAACATCAACTCGTATATCGCTAAGCTTGATCAAATCAATGATCACAAATGAGACTTGTAATATAGAAGAAAGTGCCTCGAAGTCATGGCCACCACTTCGAGTTCTAATTTCCACACCATTTTGTTTAGCGCAGTGTATGATAGGCGGGATCTGGGATTCGTGGTCCGGGGTTATAATAACTTGGGGCTTAGGCAATGAGTCTGACGAAAATCTCAAATTCCAAATGGGGAATTCAAGGATGGAAGAGTAAGATGGGTTTGTAGGTGTGTAAATAAGTTTGGAGTCGTTACCAAATTTTTTAGAAAGGCAATTGAGAAAATCTTTGTGATCATTTGCAGAAGCAGCCAATGAGTAGGAAAATATGATAAGTAGGAATGCAAGTGCAGTATTCATGATTAAATTTAGATAGAGAAGATAAAAGATTTGTGTGTTTGTTGAAAGATAGATGTGGTGCTATTTATAAGGCTTAATTTGAGGGTCATACGGCGTTTTGATAATATATAACCAAAATTCATCATATTCTAAGTCTTCATATTAAATTTTTTATTTCTTGAAAGTCCTCCGCGCGGATTCATAATTTTAGGAAAGAAATACTAATTCCACAGAAAACTAATCAATTTCTTCTCTTTGCTTTCCAAAAAAAAAAAAATTCTTAAATTTCTTTTCTGGATTCAAACAGAGTCTACAGTAACATGATTTAATATACGTCATTAATATTCGCTGGATTTTTATGTTCTTTTAATTTTTATTTGAATTTTTACTTTGCATTTCATTAAATTCACTTTTATTCTATGTTCGGAAATTGATGTTTAATGTTTGGTAATTTCATTAAATTCACTTTCAACCTCCAACTATCTAAATTGGGAAAGGGTTGACTCTGGTTTTAATCTACTCATATGTTAGTAGAATTGATATTTAATGTTTGGTCAAGTAATTCACCGACCAAGTCTTGTCATGTGTCATCAACACCAAAATTCTACAAACATGATTTTTTAAAATATTCAAATATTCCCCTTTAACTTAAATTAAATAAATCAATAAATCATTAAGTTTGTGGATCTCATGTATGGGTAAATTGCAGACTTGATCGATCTCAAATTGGTCATGTTATTATAAATACTAGATGTGTTATTTCAATTGAACATTATTATGTAATATAACTTAAATTGATAATATATCACTTGATTTTTAATTGAATTCCTAAGTACAACTTATGTATTAATCGGATGTTATTTGAATTGATGTTTTCATACTTAATTTCATTAAATTATTGAAAATGTTTAAATTTTATATGTGTTATATATAATAAAATATAATAAACTGAAGTATCCTTGCCTTATCGGACTCTAAATTTTTTAAAAATCCGTATCCTCGTACCCGTATCTTATCGTGTCTGCCCCCGCACCTACGCAATATGGGATCCTATGTTTCATATTGGTTTTTTTTTAGCAGTTTTATTCCCAGCCATTAGTCAAATTAATGGAAATTGTTAGTTGACCAAAAATTATGGAATCAAATTTGCAAATTGAAGGGAAACGATACAAAAACTTAATTAATTATAGAATATATATATATATATATATATATATATATAATTTAAATATGACTACAAAATACAAAAAAAAATTTTTGTAAACTAAATAATAATTTATATAAAATTCTTGAAAAAATTAAAAAAATATATATATATATATACTAGTTCGTATACTCGCGTATTACGCGGGGTTGAAATAATTTTGATGTTATAATTTTTTTTAATATTTTAATTTATCTATTATGATTGATTTCGCAATTAGAAAAGGCGAATTATTTTATTGTGAATGACAAATATTTATTATTCCAAAATTTTAAAAAATCTAGTTGTTTGAAGAATTATACGGAGTTATAGATAATCATATCTAAGCAATCATATCTATTTTAAAAAAAAAAATAAATATTTATTATACAAAATCTTTAAAAATAAAATCTAATTATTTGTATATTTTACAAAATCTCTAGAAGATCTATTTTTTGAACAATTTTAAAGAGTTATAACTAATTATATCTACGCAAAATTTGATATATAATTTTATCTTTGAAAATTTTAATCATTATACTAATTAATTGGTATATAAACATAAAAACCATGGCCTCATGCAAAAATAATGTGCTTGAGATTTTTAATTTATGATTTACTGATTATAGGGGAGATTGTAAAATTATTTCAATATTATAAGCAGAACATATTATGATAGGCAAAAGATAAGTTAATATGACATATTTGACTTTACATAAATGAATACACATATATATACCTTGCAAGAATTTATATAAATAGGAATTATGGAGATAAATTTATCTTTATTTTTTCACCTTTTGGTTTAATTTAAGTAAGTTGTAGAACGAAAATCAAGATTGAAAAGTCCATAGAAAAAAACTTGAAAGTGTTTAAGTTACAGGACAAAAATCAATAATTATAGGATCAAAATAAAAAAGTGACAAAGTTATCTTTATTTTCGCTTAACATGTGGAGGAAGAAGTGATTTTCAGCAACTTGGGAATATTATGATATTTTGCTTGAAGATTTGGACAAAAAGTCTGTAAGTTACAGGACGAAAATAAAAATAAAAAAATCAATAGAACCAATATCAAAAGTGACAAAGTTATAGGACGAAAAAAATATCTTCTCTTAAATAAATATAATACAGTGGCCTGATAAACAACACAACAAAGATTTGTAGCTGATATGATGGTTATATCAATGAGTTTGATGAGAAAAATGCAGCAAATAAAGACAAAACTCTAATATAGTCATCAAAGTAGCGAGAGGTTTGCAAATGCCTGCAAGACTTTCTACGCTATCATCAATACAAAATTATCTATCTGAAGGCAAGTATCTGCCAAGTTCACTCAGATAAATCTAGAATGAACATTCATAACAAATTCATAACTCAAATTATTTACCTCAATACTCTTTATAATATATACAAAACGTGAATATTAATCGCTATAAACAGATTAGAAGAAGCTTCTTCAAAACATACTAATTCAACATTCAAATTACTTATCTCAACACTTCGTGAAATATAATAAAACTCCATTGGGGCGTGAATCAGATATACGTGCATAAATCTTAAGAAAATCTATTTTTGTATTAATTAGATCTAAATCAAAATAAATATCTTTATATTTTCTTCTAGTGCATATAATATAATGAAATATAGTGTGTATATCTAATAACAAGATTGGGGCGTTGACTTTCACATTATTTGATTTCTTAAACAACTGTAGCATCCAAAATACATGGCAATATAAATCCTGAAAACAAAGATTCTATAAAAAAATCATAAAAAAAGGGACCAAAAAAAAAAAAAAAAAAAATAATAGAATCAAACATTTAATTTCGTTAGATGCAAACCTATTCCCTATAATTATATACATCGGAAATACTTTAAAAATGTGCATGTAAGCACGCTGATACTGAAATAGTTAAATAATCAACAAAAGAAGAAAAACATATCATATCTTTCATCTACACTACATAAATCCACATCATACTCACTAAAAGAGAATTCTTGATCGTTGAGTCACCTAAAATAGCCATCAATAATTTCATTCAATAGAAATAAAAATTATTATCAACTTAGATTAAACTTAGTATACCTTTTTAGTAAATGAAGTAACCAAAAGGGTCTCTCTTTTCAATGTAATAATCAAACCTGCAAAACAAAACTAAAATCACATCAAATTAGATACATAAGCCTCATCTTAAAAAAGCATAGGACTCTCCCACTATTATAAATATTAAAATATTAAAATCAATGCAAAAATGAAAAAAACATACCTTACCGTTAGAGCTGGCAATTCGGGCTGCCCGGCCCAGCCCAGCCCAGCCCATCGATCCAATTGATGTTCTTGGGCTGGGTCGGGCCGGTCCAAATTCTCATTGGCCTATAAAAGTATAGCCCAGCCCAGCCTTACATGGGCTAGCGGGCCAACGGGCAGCCCGGCCCAATGTTCAAATTTTTATTTTTTTATTAAAATAAATATACATGAACTAAATTTAATTTTTTTGAAGACAAATATTTTAACATAAAAAAATTATTATAGACATTTGAAGTCTCTGATAATATCATAATATAAGAAATCGAGGATAAGTGAATATTTTTCTCACGCACAAGGATTATGTTGAATCAAAACACATAATTTAAAAATAAATTTTCAAATGCTTCATATTAATAATCTATATATAAACATATAAATTTAAAAATTATTATCCAATTAGATCAAATCCTTCAACAAGAACACCATTTTATAAAATTATAGTCTAATTCTTGGTAAAAAAAATTAATTATTTATTTAAAAAATTAGGATGTCGGGCCAATCGGGCCGCCCAATAGCCCACGGGCTAAATTGACCCGAGCCCATTAGGCCCACGGGCCACATGGGTCGGGCCAAATAGGCCCAGGATTTTTTGGGCCTATAATTTTACAGCCCAGCCCATACTTACTTTCGTGTTGGCTGGGCCGGTCCATCGGGCTGGGCTCAATTTGCCGGCTCTACTTACAGTTGCAGACTCAATGCCAGTAGGACAAAATCTACTATTTCAGTGTAATAGGCATCCATATAGCTTTAACAAATTATAGGTAAACAATACATACTATACGCACAGTCAGAAATACTAAATTAAATATTTAATTAAATTAAATATTTGATAGCCCCATCTGCACGTTACACATATTTTTTAATTTTGAGAAAGTCTTCCCGTTCATACTTTTGGGAAAGAAATATCAATTTCGCAGAAAACCATTTTATTTCTACCCCAAATACAACGTAAGAAGTACGCGTATGTCAAAGAATACTAGCTAGCTGCTCATTGGATTTTCTTTCTATTGGAATTCCTTATTTTGAATTACACATGGTGCCAGTTCTCCAATTTTAAATCATATAAATAGTACTAATTATTGTGTAACACTTCAGCATAACATAACAGTTGGAAAGAAACTAATATTTCATCATAATTTTTGGACCAATCGGTTTTTTTTTTTTTTTTTTTCATTTTGAAATTGGTCCTGTAACTTTGTATCGTTTTGAAATTGGTCCCGATTGTTTTGACTTTTTGATTTTGGTCCTGTAAGTTTCCTAAAATTTTAAAATTGATCATTTTCACATGCTGCAGCAGGTTACCAAGCAGGTAAACACCACATATGTGATTATTTTATTTTTTTTCTTTAATTTTGAAGCGCCGCTTGAACTTTTTTAATCATAATAATTTTGGTCGGGTTTTAGGTCTAATTTAAAATAATTTGTATTTTTAAAATACAAAGCAAATCAGGTCGATTTATTGGGTCTAAACTGACCAAAAAATAAAAAATATTAAATTAATATATGCAGAAAAACACTCTCCCTTCCTAAAAAATACAAAAAATAAAATCCCGACACAAATTATTTGGATTAAAAAAGCTTAGGTGGCATTTCGAAATTAAAGAACAAAATAAAATACTTACATAGGTGACAGTTACCTTTTTGATGACCTGCTACAACAGGTTAAAGGACCAATTTAAAAAAATTGAATAACTTACAAGATCAAAATAAAAAAATCAAAACAATCATGACAAATTTCAAAACGAAACAAAGTTACAGTGCTACAAAAAATTTAAACCCTACTTTTTATATTGAAAGACACTAATAAATATTGAGCACACAAATGGATATATTTTTTATATGAATTAATACTCTTCATTTCGTTTTTTGTATGTCCATTGATCTATATAGATGGAATCAACTCATTAATATAACATTAACTCCTTTATGTTCTTCCTCACTCCTGACCTTAAATTTTTAACTCCATCCTGGGAAGTGAGGCCCAGTGAATGCACAATTTAATATAGGTAAAGTGGCTTTCGGCATGATTCGAATTCAAGGTGAGCGAGCCTAAGCTCTGATACCATGAAATAATTTCATTTTATCTAATTTGTATAAAGGTGTGAAATAAATTTATTTATTTAAATTTTTACTTTGAATTTCATTAAATTCACTTCCATTAAATTCAGGATGCCCGCGGGATTCAACCTCCATTTTGAGACGGTTGACTCCGGTTTTATTCTATGTTCGTAGATTCATATTTAATGTTTGGTCAAGTTTACCAAGGCTTTAATGACCAAGTCTTGTACAATCATGATTTTTGCAGGGAAATGAGTTCAATCCATATCAGACCGCCATTACAGTTATTCCAATATTCCCTTAGTTTAAATGAAAATAAAATCATTAATACATCATTAAGTTTGTGGATCTAAATATTTTAGAAACTAGCTAATATAAATATGTGCGTGTATACATATATAGTCATGGTTTTCTAAAAACAACTTAGGAGAAAGATAGTTTTTTGGTCTCATAACTTTTCTATAATTTATTGGGATTAAATTCTAAATGGTCCCATAACTTTTAACCTTTTTTGATTTAGTCCGTGAAACAATTTTTTTTGGAACGATTTAGTCAAAAACTATTAAAATTGCTCAATTTTCGTCCCATAACTATTTTTTGAAATGATTTAGTTCCATAACTACTAGGATAGCTCAATTTTCATCCCATAACTATTTTTTAGGAATGATTTAATTCAGTAACTACTAAAGTTGTTCAATTTTCGTTCTATTTTTGGGAAAAATCACCCAAAAATAGTTTGTTTCACTAAAGGCACCATTTTAAATTTGGGGTTCGCAAATCCCTGTTTTAGTTTTCGATTTAAAAAATTTATATTCACTTTCAATTAAATGAAGTACACACCATTAATTAATCATTAATTAACACAAAAAGAAAAATTACTCAAACAAATCTAAAAGAAAGGGAGCGAGATTAAATACCCCAAATTCTCTAAAATCGGGTACTTCCCCAATATTCATTTCTAAATAATGAGAACTCAATTTTGAAGAGCAATAATATTTTCAACCTCAATTTAATTTTCAAGTGTTAAAATTATGTCAAATAAGTGCCTACAAACAAACGAAATTCCCAATTTATAATCAGAACGTGATTGACATATGGAAAAACAATGTCGTTTTTGGGTGTTTTTATAAAAAAAATAGGATTGAAATTGAACAATTCTAGTAGTTGTGGGACTAAGACATTGGGAAAAAAATAGACATGGGAAAAAATTGAGCAATTTTAATAGTTATGGGACTAAATTGTTCCAAGAAATAGTTATAAAACATTCAAAATTGAGCAATTTTAATAGAAACACATTAAAATAATCCATAAAAAATAGTAAATGGGACTAAATCAAAAAAAGCAAAAAAGTTATGGGACCATTTATGATTTATATATATAATTTATTTTTATCGTCCCAAAAAATTTAACTATTCAATTTTTATTCCATAATTATCTCAATTGTCTAATTTTGGTCTCAAACATAAAAGTTTATTTTTTACATCATGTATTATCACCCTGTTAAAATGGGGGATATGCGAAAATCATTCGTTATTTTTGTTAAACAATTTTTCATTTTTCCAAAACTAATTAGGAAGAATTTTTTTGCTCTTTCAATTTTTTAATTAAAATGAATTTTTTTGTTTAAGGTCCACTTCATCTAACTAATGGAAAACCCTCAATTCTAAAGTCTCTGTGATTTGAATTTTGAAAAACAATAAAATTTTATGTTTTCTATAAAAAAAGGGGACCAAAATTGGACACTTAAGATATGGGACCAAAAGTGGATAGTTTAGCTTTTTTGGGATCAAAAATAAATTACAGAAAAATTATGGAATCAAAAAACTTTATTATCTCAACAATTTAGATACATATATATCAATCAATATGATAAAACATTCAATTAATGGCCATTTAATGAAACACATTAAAATAATCCATAAACTAAGAAATAAATACCTTCAAAATATTTTAAGCAAAAGAACTTGTGTAACTTAAAATATATATATATATATATATATATATATGAACAAAACTTATCGAGACGCATATCCATGTAACGAAATCGATAATCCATATGTAGTGATTGACCCCTCAATCACCACAAAATACATCTAATTTAAAGAGGGTCTTAGAGAGGGTTTTAACGAGGGAAATGGGTTTATGGAGGGCTTTAACGAGGGAATAGATCCCTCGTTAAAGTGCTTGTCGGTAACAATTTAACAAGGGGAAAAAAAATCCCCGGCAAATAGCGAGGGCTTTGGCGAGGGCCTGACACATGTCTGTTTAACGAGGGTCTGCAGCCCTCGCCTTTTTCCCGACAAAAGTACCCTCGGCACATCCCTCATAAAATTTAACGAGGCTCCGAGTGCACCCACGAACCACTAGGACATGTGAGCCCCCCACTGTAGCAGCATATATGGGCGAAATTCGCCCCCCATGTGATTCGAACACGCGACCTCCCGGTAAATGGAGGCGATTTATTCATTAGGAATGTATTTTTAATTGTATAGATATTATATATTGTGTTTTATTAATTTTTTTCTTCTATCATTTAATCTAATTGTTTGTCATGCATATATACTTTGATTTAGTTAAAATATTTATAATAAAACTCTGAAATAAATAATTTATATTCTTTTGCATCATTTATTATTTTGAGTACATTTATATATATACTTATATTAATTATTTTTATTAAAATATGTTTAATAAATTTTTAAAATATTTAGTTTTATGTTCTTTTTCACTATTTATTATTATGAATACATTTATATATATACTTATATTAATTATTTTTATTAAAATATTTTCAATAAATTTTTTAAATAATTACGTTTATATTCTTTTTCACTATACTAACAAGTGTACAATAAATACAATTCAAATACGTTTGAATTAAACTATTTTCAATAAAAAAATTAAATAATCATCCTTACATAGTATTTTCTAACAAATGTACATGATCATTATTTTTTAAATATTTTCAATAAAATTGCAAAATTATTACTTTTGTATTTTATTTTTACTATTTACTAACATATATATATATATATATATATATACATGCACCTATAATAATTTTTTTTTTAATAAAATTTTAAAGCATTATCGCAAACTAATAGTAGAGATTAATCAACAATATTCATAACAAATAAACATAAAACACACATGTGGCGTTCAAATATTAAAAAATAAAACATAACAAAATATGTGGCATTCGAAATTAACATAAAACATAACAAAATATTCAGTCAAATGTTTAATGCATAACACACACACAAATGTATAATGCATCACAACATCACCATCATCATCATTGTCATTTGCTGGGGGAAATTGATTAGGAGGAAACATATTGGGATCAAATGTACCGGCGCCTCTGAGCATTTCAGTGAGACCTTGAGTACTGTCGGAAGAGTCGATGGAACGACGTCGAACACGAGTGGTAGAACCATTGGAACCTTCAGGAGCATGAAACTAAGGGAATGGAGGAACAAAAAGACCAGGATGTGGTACGGATCAGAATAACCACCGGTCGGCTGGGGAAGCTGTGTAAAAATACCAGTCTAGTTGGGACTACCCCACTATTGGGAACCACCGATTCCCTACAACCCCTGCTGGGGAGTAACTGTTGGGGAATTAATTGCCCGGATCTATTCGGGTTGAATATTTAAATACAAATTTAATTCTAACAATTATTACTAGCATGAATTAATCCTATATTAATTCAAATAATAATTCAACAACCAATCATGCATATAAACATTTCACATAAAAACCTACGCATGCAGATTACTACGAGTTTACGTGAACTAACCTCTTGGAGTGACAACCGTTGAGAAGATTAATCCCGTTCAATCGAACACACCGAAAGACCTTCTCAAGTATTCCCTTTATCCTTGTTCAACAATCAGGTGGTAGAAACTCGCGAACAATTTAACAAAAGGAAAATAAAATATGTTGCACCACCTTTTTGGATTTTCTAATTTTTTCAACACATGAAATTGCACTTGGGAATGAAATATCATCCCCTATTTATAATACTAGGGGTGGCCGATTTTTTCACTAGGAATAAGATGGGAAAATCTTTTTCTTGATCTCCAAGAAATCTTGAATATATCCAATATATTCTTTTTCTCCATATTTAAAATATTCCACAAAAATCCCAACTCCCTATATTAAGGGATTTTCAAAAATATCACATTGAATAGGGAAGAAATAGGATCTTTGACTTTTCTTGAATTTATGGGACAATCTTGTATTCCAAGAATACATATTCCATATAAATCTTTCCAAGAAAATCAAGAAAATCTTTTCTCTTTCTTCCTTCAATAATTTTAGAAAATTATGGAAAAAGTAGCAACAATAATTTATTTTATTTTAAACACCTTTTTCAGTTATTGGACATTATGTTTGGGCTACTTGAGGGGCCTTTTAGGAGAATTAAGATTGGATCTTCTAATGGACTTTGAATATCTAATATTGAGCCACAATATTATTCAAGCCCATAAATATTAATTAATCCCACTACATAATTAATATTGCACTATCCATCTTAACCCATATTACTGTTAATATGGCTCCCGGTTATTATTTCCCGTGTTTAAGATTATCTAGCCCATTAATTAATTCAAGCCACTGAAACAACTTTCCATTAATTAACATCTTTTGTCCTTGGTCAAGGAACGGTTCAACATTATTATCCATACCGGAAACTAATTCCACTTGCAAGATTTGGTATGATAAATCTTATGAACCTCCCAAGGGGGCAAATCAAACGAGCGTACTCGCACACGATTCTTCGTATTAAATCTTAGCAATCGCATGTGACCAGTAATATTGCCCAATATATAAAGTATTGAATCTCATTGATTCTCTACCCGTCATAAGTCAAAACAATAATTACTAACCACACACGATCCTATTTAAGGGACGAAGATTAAGAAATAACGAACCACTGAGGTCTAATTCTTCCTGGTTCAGTGCTGAAGAATTTATCCTCCTGTAGGTCCTATTCAATGCATCAGTCATGCACTAGCGTAATCTCTTGGTCAAGACAAGCCAATCTGAGCCTTACACTTCAACCTTTCACGATGGATTGTTCATTTCCATCTAGGTCATGAACAGCGTACTTTTAGTTACAAGGGACTGTTAATTTAATCTTCTGTGATCTGGTATCACTAAATTAACTACAATGTAACACGTACTTTTTATTGAAAAATTATGCAGTAAATATGTGTAACATTCAATGATATTTAAAGCATCAGTGATAAATAATTTATTTCAGTAAATAAGACAGAAATTCAGTTTGGTTATACAAAGTAAAAGCATACTTTCTAGTATAACCCCAACAATCTCCCACTTATACTCAAAGTCTGCTTTTAAGTATACTATAGTACGTCTCATGTAGTTCCTAATACGTGACATCTAATGTCACCTACACGAACCTAATACTATCTCCAACTTATACTCAAAGCAGATTGTCAACGGTCTTGACACCCATTCCTTCCACATGTCTCTCGAATGTATTCTGAGGCAGACCCTTTGTGAATGGATCTGCTAGGTTGTCTTCTGACGGGATCTTTGCCACCTCTATATCTCATCTCTTAACGATTTATCGTATAAGATGGTATTTCCTTTCAATGTGTTTGCTGGACTTGTGGGCTCTTGGTTCCTTTGAATTTGCAACTGCTCCGGCATTATCACAGTAAATAGTGATTGTGCTGGGTAAATTTGGAACTACGTCCAAGTCCACTAGGAAGTTCTTGAGCCAAATCGCTTCTTTCGCTGCCTCGCAAGCAGCTACATATTCGGCTTCCATGGTAGAATCGGCGATGCATTTCTGCTTAACGCTTCTCCATGTCATGGCTCCTCCCCCATTCAAAACACACTACCGGAGGTAGATTTTTTGGAATCTAAGTCTGATTGGAAATCCGAGTCCGTGTAACCGATGGGGATTAGATTGTCTGACTGATAAACCAACATTCTATCCCGAGTTCTTTTCAGATACTTCAGAATGTTTTTAACTGCCGTCCAATGCTCTTTTCCCGGATTACTTTGATATCTCGCCACCATGTCAATGACAAAGCAGATATCCGGTCTCGTGCACAGCATTGCATACATAAGGCTTCCGACAACCGAAGCATAAGAAATGTCTTTCATGTCATCTATCTCCTTTTGTGTCTTAGGGAACATTTCCTTGGATAGATGGATTCCATGCCTGAAAGGTACGAAGCCTTTCTTGGAATCCTGCATGCTGAATCGCTTCAAGACAGTGTCTATATATGAAGCTTGCGATAAGCCTATCATCCTTTTCTTGCGATCTCGAGTGATCTTGATCCCAAGGACGTGCCCGGCTTCCCCTAAGTCCTTCATATCAAACTGTTTTGAAAGCCATGCCCTTACGTCTGACAGCACCTTTACATCGTCTCCGATGAGCATAATGTCATCTACGTATAGTACTAAGAATACCAATGCAGTTCCGACACGCTTCTTGTACACACAACTTTCATATTCATTTTGATCAAACCCATAAGACTTTATTACTTGATCAAAACATTGGTTCCAAGCTCTGGATGCTTGTTTGAGTCCGTAAATGGACTTCTTGAGCTTACAAACTAGGTGTTCTTGGCCTTTTTCAATGAAGCCTTGGGGTTGTTGCATATAGATTTCTTCTTCAAGACTTCCGTTAAGGAAAGCCATCTTGACATCCATTTGCCAGATTTCAAAGTCGAGATGCGCAACAATCGACAAGAGAATTCGGATAGACTTGAGCATTGCTACAGGTGAAAAGGTTTCCTTATAGTCGATTCCTTCTTTCTGAGTATAACCTTTTGCCACATGCCTAGCCTTGAAGGTTTCTACCTTCCCCTCCGGTCCTCTCTTCCTCTTGTATACCCACTTCCAGCAAACCCCATTGAGTGGTTCGACTAGCTCCCACACTCTGTTATGATCCATAGAACTCATTTCGGCTTCCATTGCTGTTTGCCAAGAAACTGCATCCTTGTCTTGGATTGCCTCGTCGTAAGTCCATGGGTCTGATTCATCTTGACCGGGGACTAAGTCCGAGGACTCTCCTATCCCCATGAATCTCTCGGGTTGTCTCACAACCCTCCCACTACGACGAGGTTCCGGCTGTGTAAATGTGTTGTTTGGTATGTCACCTTGTACAGTTGGCACTGAGGTTAGCCCTCTAAGATCATTTAAGGTAATCTCACTTCTGGGCTTTCTTTCGTTCATATAGTCTTCTTCCAAAAATCTAAAGTGGGTGCTTATTACCACCTTTTGATCCTCGGTACCATAGAACATACACCCTTTTGTTCCCTCGGGGTACCCTATAAACAACCTTAATTTTGATCGAGGATCCAATTTTTCGGCTTCCTTGTCCAACACGTAGGTCGGACACCCCCAAATTCTCATGTGTCTTAAACTGGGCTTGCGCCCTGTCCACAATTCTTTGGGAGTTTTGGGAGCTGATTTGGATGGTACCAAGTTCAGAATATAAGCCGCTGTTTCCAAGGCATGACCCCAGAACGACTTGGGTAGATCCGCATAACTCATCATTGATCTAACCATTTCTAAAAGAGTTTAGTTTCTTTGCTCTGCAACCCCGTTTTGTTGAAGGGTTCTGGGTGCAGTTAGCTGGGATACAATCCCTTCATCTGACAAGTAGTTCAAAAAATCATCGCTGAGGTACTCGCCTCCACGATCAGATCGCAGAGACTTGATACGTTTTTCCCTATGATTCTCTGCTTGAGCCTTAAATTCTTTGAATTTGTCAAAGGTCTCAAATTTATGCTTCATAAGGAAAATGTAACCGTGCCTTGAGTAATCATCAATGAAGGTGACGAAATACTCATAACCTCCTCTTGCTTTGATTGACATTGGACCACATACGTCCATGTGAACGATTTCTAACACTTCTTTGGCTCTATTCCCCTTGGCTCCGAATGCCCTCTTGGTCATTTTACCCTCCAAGCATGATTCGCAAGTTGGGATTGGTTCATCCCGGAGCGACTCCAATGAACCATCTTCTACCAACCTTTGAATACTTTTTGGATTAATATGTCCCAATCTAAGATGTCATAGAAGTGTCTCGTTCACGTCTGATGAACGTTCTCTTTTATCCGAAACAGTCGATGTGTTATAGGATGCATTTCGTGAGTGGTGTGCACAGTTAATTGTATAGAGATTGTCCATCAATGTCCCATAACAGATACACTCATCATTTCAAGAAATGATGTCATTCTTATTAGAAGAAACTAAGTATCCATTAACAGAATTTTAGAAACTAAAAGTGAATTCTTTCTAAAACTGGGAACATAAAGAACGTCTCTTAAAATTAAAACTCTGTCTTCAAAAGACAGGTGCACTTCTCCCACTGCTTCAGCTGCCACTCTCGTAGCATTGCCCAGTGTGATGAGGATATCACTCCCACTAAGTTTTCGGGTCAGCTGGGACCCCGTAACGTGAAACATACATGGTCAGCAGATCCCGTATCAACTACCCACGAATGAGAAGTATACGCCGATAAACAAGTTTCAACAACTAGTGCGTGGGAATTACCTTTCTTTCCGGCCCTTTTGGGGTTGGAACAGGCAAACCTCCATTGTCCTCTTTCACCGCAGTTTAAGCACTTCCTCTTTGAATTTTCCTTGACACCACCGGCATTCCTCATCTTACCATTGCCTTTGGCAACAGTTGAGTTTGATTGCTTATGGCTTTTGGTCCTCTTCTTTTTCTTGCCTTCCCTTGGCCTAGAAGATGAAGACGGACCACTTGCCGCCAAAGCTTGAGTTTGGTGCCCCATCAACGTCTCTGTCGTGACCAAAGCTTGCAACAAGTCAGCTAGCGAGGCCAAAATGCTCAAAACTTTTGGGCAGAGAGTGGAGTACCAAATCGATATGGGTCTTCAGATCATAATCTGCACCCATAACCTCAAGTTTGTTCAGATGGGCAATCTATTTTGAGGACGTAATCGCTTACGGGGTTGCCCTCCACCATTTTCAGCGACAATATCTCTCGCAAGGTGATCTGACGAGTCCCTCATTTTTGACTCGTCAGTTGGCTCATCTGATTTTGGTGTGTCAAGAATCCACTTGTGCTTTTGTGCAGTTAGGACAATCATAACTTTTCGTTTCCAATCAACATAGTTTCCTATACAACTCTATTCACTTTAAGTATATTAACAGTGGATTAAAAGGTTGCGACATGTGGAACTGAAATAAATAACAATTTGTATAAGCACAAACATATCACAAGGTTCGATCACATGTTTCATATTAAAATCTCAAAAAAATATGAACATGCATCGGCCAACATCTCAAAACAGTTTAAATAAGTCACGTGGGGTGGGTCATTATTTAAACACATTCAAGCAGGTTACAAACAAGAAACAGTTATAAACCTTTAATATCCAGATTAATAGTTGACTCCCACTTGACCAATATAAAATTGACAGGGACTTCGGGGAAGTATATGCATATCAATTTTATACCTAAGTAATAACCATGATTAAATACAGAATTATTACTTAGCTTTGAACGAGCCTCGTGGGGAGGGTCATCGTCGCCACTAATAATAACCCACAATCATCCTTACGGAATTTATTCATGTGAAATCTATCTTTTGGTCCTCCCGTGGGGAGAATTTCTCCAAAAGAATCCACAAATAAATAAATCATGGAGGTCAAAATTAATTCAATTTTATTATCCGGAATAAAATTGTCAATTAATTGTTTAAGCATACTTAGTAATTTTGTAGGTGAGATTTTTCGTTGGGCAATTCTCATGCAAACACATTTAAACAAATTAAACAAAGCACAAGAAAACACAACAATAAATCAAGCAAAGCAGAAAAATAAACATATTGGGCACAAATTATCCAACTGTCATGGTTTGATTTTTCTTAGCTTGATTTTGAAGAAACGCCATCTTGAATTTCTCCCACTCGATCATCTCGAATAATCACGTCTCGTGCACCGATCAGCTCGCGGGTCGGGGTGCACGCCTTGCACCCGACCCGACAGTGTCGATTTCGCCCGTGCGGGCACGCCCAGCGCCCAGCGCACGTCGTCAGGCTGAACTCGGCACCACTCGGCAGCTTCGGCAGGGCACCGCGCGAACTCGCGCGCGCTCACCTAGCCGCCCGCCTCATCAGTCTACAATCGAGTAGGATGAAATGTTCAAATCATAAATATGAAAAATATAAAAAAGGTGAATTAAAAACAAAACAAAACAAAAAATAAAATAAATAGAATCTAAAAAAAAAACAAAAAAAAAACATTTAAATCTAAATACCAAAACTTTGGGGATTCTGGGATTTTTATGCAAAATCAAATTTTGGAGACTTGCAGAACTCGATTTTGGGGATGGGAGTATGTGGTTTTGCGATTATGAGGGTTTTGGGTTTTGCATAATCGATTGGTTTTTTGGTGAAGATGCAGTGATGAAAGGATGGAGATGAAGGTATGATAAAGATGTACAGTTTGGTTTTTTATTTTTTATTTACATTTTAATTGTTTCGTTTGTTTGCTTAGATTTTACTTCTTTTAATTTTTGTTTTGTGTTTTAATTTATTTCAAATATTAATGATAGAGGATGTATAATATGATGTGAAATTATTTAAATAAAAATATTTAATATGTGTCATTTTAATCGGCAAGTATACACATGCTCAGATGGGCAATGTCATCTCTTCCAGGCCGAAGAAAATAAATGTGTATTGATTTGCAACAATATCAAAGGTTGGGATTTAATACAATAATCTTGAAAATCGTGACTAAATTGACATTTGACCTAATGGTCGTGTATTTATTTGGAATTAACCCTTTTTTTTAATTCTACCTTTTTTTTTAATTATTTTAGTTCATATCATCATTTATACATCTCGTACCAACATAATTTCAGCATGTACAACCGTTCAATTAATATGTACCATTATTAAATTAACATCATATACTATCACTTCAACTCATACCACTATTAAATTAACTCCGTACCACTCTTTTTCAATCTCGTACCACCATTTTTTCAGCCCGTACCATAATTTAATTCAACTTGTATCATCATTTTTAAGTTTGTACCACAATTTAGTTAAGTTTGTAGTACAATATATTAACATCGTACCACAATTTAATAAAAGCCCGTATATATCACCATTATTTTTCAACTTTTTATTGACCTTTTAAAAAAAAAAAATATTGACTTTATTAAGGGTATAATACCCCAAAAATTTATTCTCCCGATTAAAAAAGAATAAAATAAAAAATATTAATCTTTCTCTATCAAAATGAGTAAATATAATAGAGAAAGTCTCGTGTGAAATATTGCACACTAGTGTTATGTGCAATAAAACATAAATAAGACAAAAGTTGCCTAAATTTCGCGGGTCGTATGGAAGGTCGTGAGGGAGGGTCGAGGCGCTTGGGCACGGGCGGGGTGGGCGAGTATAGGCGGTGGGGTTCAGTTTACATAACAACTTGATGTGTTACTACATGAACAAAAGAGTGTTACCCTATGAGCAAAAGAGTGTTACTACGTGAACAAAAACCAGTACAAACGCATAAACAAAACCAGAACAAACGGAAAAGAAATTCCCAGTCCAAAATTACAGATTTAC
>JBBCBC010000009.1:1833-276999 GCA_037126765.1 Stenogyne calaminthoides
TTATCTTCACGTGCTTAACCATCCACAATAATCAGAAAAGAATCAAATGCAACTGAATTAATTGTATAGAATCTGCTACGTACTGAATTGAAAAAGAAGTAAATAACCTCAATAATAACATAATCAAATATCATAAATGTCTACACGACTTACCCAATTATCTTTTGCCTTGTCGGATTTCCACTCATTTTTCTCTGTACTGTGGGTTTGCTCATAAAAGTAAATTCGATCGCATGGTTCTTTAAGTTCAAGAGACTACAAAAAATTATAAAAAATCAGCTACTTCTAGAGTTGCCCAAATGGTTCGAACCGCTGGTTCCCGGTTCCAACTGCCGGTTCTCGGTTCTAAAAAGTTGGAACCAGAACCGAACCGTGTAAAATACTTTAACGATTCCGGTTCCGGCGGTTCTGGTTCCGATTCCATTCGGTTCCAACGGTTCCAACGGTTTCGACGGTTCACGGTTCTGGAACCGTTTTTTTTTTATCTTTATCAAAATTCAAATAAAAAAAATAAATTGAAGTAAATTTAAAGAAGATGAAGCAAAATCTTATGTTATTAAACATACAAAATTACAAATAACAAACAACTCAAAAAATTTACATGAAACAATAATTTAATACATTACAAAAATTACAATTTACAATTTACAACTTACAAGTTACAACTTACAAGTAACATGCTAAATTGTTAATGCTACAAATACAAGTGTACAACTTATAATTACAATTAAAAAAATTACAAATAATAAAAAGAGGATAAAAAAAAGGGGCTTGGGCATAATTTTAAATTTTAAACATAGAAAATTCTAAGTTAGAAACTTAAAATTATGTTGTCTACGTATCCGATTAGAATCAAAGCCCACGTAGTTCTCTTGTTTCTTACCTCAAGACTTAAATCTTAAGAAGATTTAAGCTTCACTTTCGGTTTCGGTTGTGTCGTCGATCACACTATCTTCGCTAGAATCCGAGCTAAGAGCTTCATCTTGTGTTCGATTTTCGGCTTTCACCCAATCATCAAGTAAACATTGGTTTTTCAAGTGCTCAACTGTCAATCTTGAACGCCTTTCATTCAAGATATGTCCACCCAAGCTAAATGCTCGTTTGACGGCTACGGTTGAGACGGGACATGCATATACCTCTTTTACAATCATACTCAACACCGAATAAGCATCTTATCTCCTCGACCACCACTTTAAAATATCAAAATTTTCTAATTCTCCCGGTTGATACTCAAAAGGTATATTTAGAAAATTTTCAATTTCTAAGAAAACATTTGATTGTGCCGTTGCACGTTGTTGATATCGTTCTTTAGAAAAATTATCTAAACGGGAAAATTTACCATAAAGACCACGACCAAGGGATTGAGTACCACCACGTCCACTAGTAGTACTAGTAGCACCACAAACACTAGTAGAATCACCACTAGTAGGACCAAATTGAATTTTATATTCTCTAAAAACATCCATAATAACTTGTTTAGATTTTTGGATAACCACAATAGGAGAAGGGGTGTTATCATCTGTAATAGGAAATAAAGCATCATAATATATAGAAATTAATTCTTGCACTCCATCTATTCTTACTCTAGGATCAAGTATTTTAGCAATTATAAACACATCGGGAATATATAAAAAATATTTCATCAATTTGACCTTCATTGAACTAATAGCATTATATAATATTTCATTTGGATCGCTACAATCTAGAGTAATTGCAACTCTAACACATTGATCTAAAGCAAGAATAGAAGTAGGATAATACGTACCGGATAATTGTGTAGTAGCTTCATTAAAAACTTGCAACATCTCACATAAAGTAGCACATGATCCCATTGACTAGGAAATAAAGTAATACCACATTGTTCTTGTGCAAAAAAATTACATAATGCATTCTATACTCATAAGATGCACTTAACATTTTATAAGTTGAGTTCCATCTAGTAGCAACATCAAGTGAAAACTTTTTAGGAGTAAGTTTATTAACTACACAAAAACTTTTCCATCTTTTTAAAAAATTTTGATGTCTAACCAAATAACCAAGTGCATGTTTAATAGGAGCAACATGCATTTTTAAAGAAGATAAACCATCTTGAACACACATATTTAAAATATGACAAAAATATCTTATATGAAAAAATCTACCACCAATTGATGGTTGACAAATTGCAATAAGTTCATCTAAACTAGCCGTATTAGCACTTGCATTATCAAATAAAATTGAAAATATTTTTGTAAGAATGTTGTACTCTTGCAAAACCGTACGAATTTTTAGAGCAATATTAGCGGCCGTATGCTCAGTATCAAACTCTCTATATGCAATTAAACGTTTTTGAATTGTCCATGTATCATCAATCCAATGACAAGTAATGTCCATATAATTATGCTCTTGAAAATGATCACTCCAAATATCCGAACATATAGAAACTTTTTGAGTTAATCTAGAAAACATGCTAGTCATTTCATCTCTTATTTCTTTAGCCATTTTATCAATTTCACGAGTAATAGAAGACCGTGAAATTTTTTTGGCCGAAGGATTATATCTTAGTAGTAACCCATTTTTCAAAAAACGAAGATCATTTGCAAAACGAAAAGGAAGATGTTTAGAACAAATAAGTTTAGCTAATTCTCTTCTAGCAACCTTAACATTATATCTAAATAAACTAGTAGGATTACTTACTTCACCACCTTGAGAAGGCGTGAATCCACGTAGTTGGGTTTGAGATGTAGTCATTCCCAAGACTTCTTTATGTTTTGCCAACAAGTGTTTTTTAAATGTTCCATATCCACCACCTTTCTCAAAATGATAAACATTAGTGCAATAGTTACAATAAACTTTAAATATATTTACCTCATCGGTTGCCACTTTTTTGAAGTGAATGGTGAATATTTCGGATGCAAGAACTCTACATCTTCTTTCTCCGCCTTGAGGTGGAATGGCCTCCTTCACATTTTCTTCGTTTTCATGAGGACCATGTCCATGACCAAGAGTACTTTCTTGAGTACCACCACGAGGTTGTTGAAATTCTTCATTTGAAAAAGTGGCATCCGCATAACCGGGACCAAGACTCGCTTCTATTTCCTCTACACTCCATGGAATATTGAATTGTGCAGTAGGAGGAGGAGGTGGAGGAAAATCGGAAGTCATCGGACTCTTTTCTTTTCCTCCTCTAGAAGATGATGGCCGAGATGATCCTCATCTTTTTGACATTTTTTTTATGTAATATAAAATATAAAGTAAAGTGTATGTAATATAAACCATATACTATAATGTATAAAATATATCAATATAGATAATATATGAAGTATGAACTATGAACTATAATGAAGCTTATAAAGTTAGAACAAGATAATTAGAGAGATGAAGAATTGATCAATTTGGATCAAGTTGGTGCAAGAAAATGAATACAAATGAGGGGGTATTTATAGAGTTTGGGAAAATAAAAACAAAAAAAACAAAAAAAAAAAAAGTAATATTTCATATTGAATCTCGACCATTGGATCAAAAAATGGTAACATTTAACTCAATCTCAACCATTAAATAAAAAAAAATAGACGAGAACCGGCGGTTCCGCGGTTGAACCATGAACCGCCCGATTCAACCAATGCAAATCCGGTTTGCAATGGTCATAAGCCAATTGATTCGAACCCGAACCGCCGGTTCGAACAAGTGGAAACCGGCGATTCTGAGTTTAAACGGTAAGGCAGAACCGAACCAACCGTGTAATACACGGTTTTGGTTCCGTTCGTCATCAATTCGATTACAGCGATTCGATTCCGTTTTATCCGATTAGATTCGATTATAATCATCGGTTCCGGTTCGGATGGGCAACTCTAGCTACTTCATCACCGTACCCAAGATTGAAATAAGGAAATCATAAAACCCATAATTACCTTCTTTTAATGTTTATATGACTTAATTATTGACAAATCATCAGGTCTTATGTTCAATTATCTGGGAAATAGGGGCTGTGAATACTCTATGAGAATCAGAAAGATGACAAGTAAACAAATAATCAGATATAAGATATTGCTTACCCTTTGAAATGGACATATTTACATAATTATTATGTTGTAAAGAACTGGCCAGATTAGTTTTATAAAGAGTTTTTTGCACTTTTGGTCCCATGGGACACACCATGTTTTCAAATGAGTCTCAAGTCTGGCAGAACTAGTCCCATACTTTAAGACTTGGTCCCACCGTGAATGAAACTGTTAACTTTACTCGCAGATTTGGTCTCAAATGTTATGCAACATATTTAATACACATTTAAATATTTAATACACATTTAACGCTTAATCACCTTTCAACCACTTTCAGATTTGGCCCTGTTGGGAGATGAATTTAATAAAAGATATATGATTTTGATTAAGATCCCAAAACCCCTGAGTATGACATGTTCAGAATGATCTTGATAGTTGAGTCAGGATTCAGTTTTAGAGTATTCAGGATGTTATCTGTAAAATGTATAGTCAGCAGATATAGTTCAGGATAGGTTCTGAAGACTCTGAAGAACTCAGTATGTTTTTAAAGAAACTGAAGTTTCAGCATGAAACTAAGTATCTGAAGACTCAGTGTGAAGCCGAGATACTGAAGACTCGATGAGATCTTGAAAAATCAAGACTTCGGTGAAGATTCATCAATAGTCAATATGTCTCGAAAGACCACGAAGACTCGAAAGACTCAAGACCTTGGTGAAGATCGAAGATCAAGAATATTGAAGGCCGCGATAATTACTAAAGACTTCGATAAATGTCTTTGAATGCTCGATATAAACTGAATGTTCCGAGGCACTGAATATATCTATCTGAAGGATACAATACTGAGAAGATCGCGATTCCTTAGAAGAATAGATACTTGCCAAGACATTAAAATGCAGACAAAAGGAACTAAGTCAGAAGTGTTGTCAAGGTTATATCAAACTCAGAGTTTGTAAACCAAAAGAGCCGTTGAAGGTGTCTACCTTTAACTGGAGACAAAAGTCAAAAAGAGGAAGACAACATCATACCATCTTGACAATCGATAGTGATGGTCATGAAAAAAGATGTCAGAAGTACAAAAGTTCCAGACTGCAAAAAGTGAAGACCGGCTACATGAAAGGCTATTGCCTAAAACGTGTTAGGGAGGTTCAAACCCTAAATATAGCCGTTCCTCACACACCATAAGAGGAAACTCACAAAACTATCTCTCCAACTGATAGTTTTCAAAAGTGACCTTGGTGTATGCCTATAAATACTGGTGACCCTCTACATTGTAAGGTTACGGGAAATTTATACGCAACTCAAGAGCTCAAACTTATTCTTGCAAAAGTTAAAGCACTCGAAAAACCTAGAATTTCCCAAGTGCTTGTATATTGAAGAGAGCTCACTAAACTAAGCCTAGCTTGATAGTCATATCCAAAGCTTAGTCGAGATATCCTAACCCTTTGCATTGTACTTCATTGTAAAGGATATCTCATCCTAGTTGGAAACCAACTGAGAAACCCCAAACCCTTGAGAAGGTAGTTGGAGTGTGTTTGTTGGTGAGAAGAGTTGTAAAGAGTTAGTAAACTACGGAGTAGTCGAAAAACTCTAGAGGAGAAGTTAGTAAGCTACTGAGGGTAGTCCGAAAGCTTTTTTGTGTTTGAGTAAGTAAACTACGGAGGTTTTCGAAAAAGCTCAAGGTTGGGTTGAGTAAGTAAACTCGTGGAGTAGTCGAAAAACTCAGGGTCGAGTTGAGTAAGTAAACTACGCGAGGTAGTCAGAAAGCTCAGAAGTGATTAGTGAATTTCTCTGAGGATCAGAGAGAGTGGACGTAGGAGCTTGAGTCTCTAAACCACTATAATTGTTGTGTTGTTTACTGCTTTCTTTATTAGTGCTTAATTGTTGCATTGACTTGATTTTGAAAGCATACTTTTCACTGATATTCAGTTGGAATCAATCCACTGAAGTTGCATGTAAATTGAATCACAGCTTAATCACTATTTCATAAAGGGAAGGTTTTCAGCAAAGCTTAAAACGAGTATAAACTAAGGGCCAACCATTACCGCACATCCGGAGTAGCTAAAAAACAGAGATAGTTATCAAACCGAACTTACTCTTACGAGGTTTGATAAGTTAGTTATCGATCCAAGCAACTTCGGGATCTCTCGACACTCGGGACTCGGTTGAGATTATCTCGAGGTATCTGAAAGCGGCTTCGGGATCACTTGTCTCGATGAGACTTTGACTCGGAGCGATCTGTGCTTCTCGAAACCTAATCTTGAGGATTATCGACCCAAGTGACCTCGATGAAAAAAAGTTTTAAAAACACCTTTGAACACGTGTATTCCCCCATACACGTAAGACTCGTTTGCACCGGACCAACAAGTGGTATCAGAGCAGTGGTTCAACTTGACCACCTGCTGTGTTGACCAAAGTTTTATTTTCAAAAATACTTGTGGTCTATCTGAACTGATCTTATTTGCTGATTTCTTTTCAAAAAGCTCAGATAAAAATGTCTTCTAAAAAACTTCCATTGTTCTCAGTGGAGAATTATGATCTATGGAGACTGAGAATGCAGGCTCACCTATATTCCAAACATGAGCGTATGTGGAGAGTGGTCTCTCAAGGACCATTCCGGTTCTTGTGGTGAATCCTGGAGGAGGAACGAAGATGAGAGAATTGATCCTAGAACAGAATTTCCTAAGTCTGATGACCAACTGACTCCTGAGGAGAGAAAGTTAGTCAATCTAGACTACATTGCAAAAGACACACTATACAGTACAATTGATGATGGTGTGATGGTAATGATCTCTCAACATATCTTTTCTAAAGAGATTTGGGATACACTAGTTGTAATGTGCCAAGGCACAGATCAAATAAAAGAGAACAAACTTTCAGTGGCAATTGGAAAGTTTGATAGTTTTGAAATGGATGATGGTGAATCAATAGACAAATTGGAATTCAGATTCACTAGCATCATGAATGATCTAAATGCACTTGGAAAGAAATATCCACAAAAGAGAAGTTGCATTGAAAATTCTTAGAGGTCTTTCTAAGAAATGGGATATTCATGCGGGTGATTGAAAACACCAAGAACATTAATTCAATGCCATACCAACAAGTCTTCTCGAAATTTGAAGGCCTATGAATTTGTAATTGATAAGAAATCCAAAAAGGTTGACAAAGAAAGATGATTCATCATCTAGTAAGAATGTGGCTTTAAAAGCCAAAGATAAAACACAGAAAACTAGAGAGTCGAGAACCCCCATGCCAAAAATCGGGATGAGCTTGAGGAAAAGCTAAAGACGATGGCAAGGAGGTTTGAAAGACTTAATTGTAGATTTGGAAAATACAAAAGCTATTACAGGAACCAAAGGTACCAGAAGAAACCTGAGGACTGATCAACTGAGAAGAAGAAGGACCTGAAAGCTGAAGGATCTTCATCCAAAAGAAAGGACTCCAAAGAAAGGTCAGGATGATGATGCCAACAGATGCTATAATTGCCAAAAGAAAGGTCACTTCCAGTATGATTGTCTAGATTTGAGTGCTAAGGAGAGAAGAGAAAGGCAAGCTAAAAGAGACAAGAAGTTCTCTAGCAAAAAGGCCATGGTTGCAGAAGAAGAACACTCTGAGGAGGGATCTAGCTCTTCAGATGAAATATTCTCATAGAGTGAAAGTGATGACATATGTCTAATGGCCATTGAGGAGGTAAACTCTTCTTTCTCTGTTGTTGCTCCTACACTAGCACAAGAGTTTTCAAGTTCCACCTTAAAGCAATCATTTTGACTGATGGATTCTTTTGAGAATCGATGAAGGACTATTTTGTTTTTGCAAGGATCGCTAAAAAAAGAACTCAAGAGCGAATAAAGGAATCGAAAAGTTTGAAAATCTAAAATGGAAAGACTCTAGCAATATTGAAATCACTTCTCGATTAATGAGAGCTCTTGATGAATCGGATGTTACGAAAGTACAACTCTCGAGAAAAGGAGAAGTTGATAATGACCCTAATCGAAAAGCTAGAAATCCACCAAAGATTCAGCTAATCGGGACTAAGTTCAATGACCTCTCTGAGAAGCATGAAACTCTAGAGAACTGTGAGGATAGTGCACAGAAGAAGTTAACTCTATTGAATAATGCATCTAATGTAATAGATGAAATTCAGAGTTACCAGAGATCTGTGAATATAAAATCTGGATTGGGATACATTCCAGGGGGAACCTCACAAGGTCATCTGAATGCTGCATCAAGTAGCAAGAAGACAATCTTTGTAAAACCAGTGGCACCCACACTTCAAAATGAAGTAATGCCCAAGGTTGTAGACAAGGGAAAAGGACCCATAGTTTCAGTAAAACTGAATGATCAGGTCAGAAAGCCCAAACCTCAAGTGAAGGCTAGAAAACCTGAACAGTCAGTTGGAAAATTTCAGGCAAGCACTTCAAAGCCTCAGGCCAAGATTGCAAACCTGAAAAGACCCACACTGAACCATCAGAGGAATCCTCAGATGAGAAACACTCAGCAGACACATTCTCAACTGAAGAAACCTAGTCCTCGAAGACAATCGAAAGACCAGTTTCAAAGATGCACAACCTGAACCCCACTTGCCTAAGGGTAAAGGTTATCTGAACCCAAGTCATCAAAGATTCAGACCGGCTGCACTGAAGCCAAAGCAAATGAACAGAAGGCCTGAACCAAAGAAGAATTCAAAGGCACATGTTCATGCTAAAGCGAGCACACATACACAGAAAACTGCTAAGGCATCCAAAGTAGTAAATGTGTATGTTGATGTTTATGGAAGACAGATTAGCCACTCTAAAGTAATTAGAGTTGTCAGGCAAATTTGGATTCTGAAAGGTACATCTAACCTTGTAGGACCCTACACAAACTGGGTACCTAAGAATTGATCTGTTTTCCAGGAGGAAAACAAGGGCACTAAGCTGATGAAAGATCACATGGCACTGATGAGCAGAGATGAAAAAGCTACTAATATATGGTATCTTGACAGTGGATGCTCAAGACATATATGCGAGATTCAAGAAGATGCTCGGTGATTATGTTGAACAAAAGGCCCCACAGATCACTTTTTGGAGATAACTCGAGGATGATGAAGGATATGGAACTTTGGAAATCAACTCGATTCATATCCATGGTGTTTCATATGTATGCGGATTGAAGCATAATTTGCTTTCAATTAGCCAATTACGTGATAAAGGTTTTAATGTTGAGTTCTCAAGAACTTATGTTTTGTGAAAGATGATACATCACGAAAAGTATTCTTGGACCGGTACAAGAAAAGGAAATGTGTATCTTCTTTGATTGGAGTTCAACTCCTAAAGATACATGTTTGGTTGCTAAAAGTTCCATAGATACCCGGTTGGTTATGACATAAAAAGAATGAATCACTGAATTTTAAAACCACGAACAAGCTTGCAAGATTAGCTCTTGTAAGAGGGTTACCTAATGAAGTGTTCAAGAAAGAGAACACATTTGTGATGCATGCGAGAAAGGGAAACAAGTTAAAGCATCATTTAAAAAGCAAAGTAGAAGTTTCTACTGATAGAATACTTCAGCTATTGCATATGGATCTCTTTGGTCCTATAACACCAGTGAGCACCAATGGCAGGAAATACACACTAGTAGTAGTTGATGACTACTCAAGATATACTTAGGGTCATATTCTTACTCGAAAAGAAAGAGACTCGATAAAATTGCGGAAATTCTTTGAAGCGGCTCGAGATTGAGAAAAATCTGAGTGTGGTCAAAATCAGATCTGACAAGGGAACTGAATTTATTAATCATATCATATCTAATTATTGTGCAGCAAATGGAATTTCACATGAAACATCACCGCAAGGACCCCTCAACAAAATGGTGTTCTTTGAAAGGAGAACGGACTCTTAAAGAAGTTGCAAAACAATGATAGGTTTGAAGGCGATATTCCTAAAAGGTTTTGAAATTTGAAAATTTTGTCAATCTTGCATGCTACTCACGGAAACGGATCCATCTTGACAAAAGAGTCAAGGCAAAACGCCTTATGAGCTTTGGAATGAAAAGGAAGCCTCTTGTTTCTTTCTTTTCGTGTGTTTTGGTTGCAAGTGTTTCATACACAATAATGGTAAAGACGATTGAAAACATTTGATAGTAAAAGGCGATGAAGGAATATTCTTAGGATATTCGAAGTCAATAAAAGCTTTCGAGTTTACAAACGTAGAACTCTTATTGTGGAGGAAACACCTCATGTTGTTTTTGATGAATCTACTTGTGTTCGGAAAAAACAGAACATGATCTGAATGAACTGACTAAGAGGATCACAGTTAAACTGGCCCGAAAGATAAATCATCCACTGAACTCGAAAGAAGAAGTCGGTCACATCCTATGATTGGGTGACTCGGACTCGAATAAAGAAGTTCGAGGATGGAACTCGGGATGGTGAGACTCGGGAAAACCAACACTCCAAAGGTGACCAATCTGAGCAGACACCGATTCGGACTTCGGGTATGTGATGCCAATGAAGATGTGGTCACAAAAATGAGGCAAATTCTGAATCTATCAACCAAAGGGGGAACAAATGTCTCGACAATGTTCTTAATAGAATTTCCCACGAGGAAGATGATTCCCTTTCTCCTTTTCATTTGTTCCTGAGTTTCTTGAATTAATCGAACACGACATTTCAAATGTTGAGGATTCTCTTGAAACAGGAACATCAAGAAGGAAATGGTTAGATAGTCATCCTACAAGTCAGATTGTGGGTGATCTAACTGAAGGTGTCAAAACAAGAAGGTTCCATGGTGAGAGTGCACTATTCTGCTGCTTCCTGCTCGGAGAAAAAGAGCTCTTGAGATTGGTGAAACTCTACAAGATTCTCATTGGATTCTTGCTATGCAAGATGAAATTTGAATCAATTCTCAAGGAATGAAGTATGGGAGCTAGTAGATAGACCCGAAAAGGCACAATGTCATTGGAACCAAGTGGGTTTTCAAGAATAAGAGATGAAAACAACAACATTGTGAGAAACAAAGGCAAGGCTAGTTGCACAAGGTTATTCCCAAGAAGAAGGCTTGGATTATGATGAAACCTTTGCACTGTTGCAAGACTAGAAGCCATCGGATTGTTTCTTGCATATCTTTGCCCACATGAAGTTCACGTCTATCAAATGGATGTGAAAAGTGTATTTCGATCGGTGTGCTTAAAGAAGAGGTTTATGTGGAACAACCTCCTGGTTTCAAACAGAATGACCAAGTTTACGTGCTCGGAAAAAAGCTTTGTATGGTCTTAAACAAGCACCCGAGCATGGTATGATACTCTTTCTCGGTTTCTTCTTGACCATGGTTTTGTCGAAAGGGATTGTTGATAGAACTCTCTGTTCGGGATAGAAGATGGGGAAGATATCTTCTTGGTTCGAATATATGTTGATGACATCATTTTTGGATCTCCAAACCATCACCTGTGTGAAAAGTTTTCAACACTGATGAAAGGTAAGTTTGAGATGTCAATGATGGGAGAGATGAATTTCTTTCTAGGTCTTCAAGTGAAACAATCAAAGGAAGGAATATTCATCAACCGTGCAAAAGTACACCGAGATCGATTGCCAAACATGGTGTCTGAGAATTGCAATGCGATTAGGATTCCTATGAATACTAACTACAAGATGGATCCCGATTACGAAGGCAAAATCGATAAGTCATCTTGATTATAGAGGAATCATTGGATCATTGCTCTATCTCACAGCAAGTAGGCCGGATATAACATTTGATGTTGGGATATGTGCAAGATACCAAGCTAATCCTAAGGCTAGTCACATGGAGGCTGCCAAAAAGATACTGAAGTATCTTAAGGGCCGATGAATAGAGGATTATGGTATCGGTGATGATAACCTTGAATTAACCGGTTACTCGGATCTTTGATTATGGAGGTTCTGAGATTGACAGAAGTCCACTCACGGAACTTGTCAATTTCTAGGAAATAAGTGATATCTTGGTTTTCAAAAAATGCAGGACCTCGGTAGCAACCAAGACTTCTTGAAAAATGAATACATGGCTCTGAGGAAGTCACTGCGTGCTTTCGATTCTTTGCCTCGGACAACAATTAAGGGATTATAAAGTTGTAGCCAATGAAGTACCAATATTTTGTGACAATAATAGTGCCATTGCTATTTCACAAAATCCGGTATTACACACCGATGCAAGCATGTGGATATCGGACATCACTTCATCGAGAGATCATGTCGGAAAGAAGGACATAAGGATGGAGAAAATTCATCTTGATAAGCGGCGATATCTTGACTAAACCTTTGGCTTGAATCAAGATTTCGGAACTTTCGGTGAATTAGGGATGTTAGATCCGGTGTATAGAGTAAAATCTGAAAAATTGAAGGTTTTCGGATGCATGAAGTTTTCTCGAAATTCTCTTGAGAAGCTCGGGGATAAAATGGAAATCTTGAATCGAGTCTCGAAACTTCAGTTCTTGAAGGTCAAGATTACTCGAAAGATATCTTGAACCCATTCAAGATTTTCGATATTATCTTGACATTTTATCAAGGTCGATTTTCGATAAAAGACCGATAGAGGAAATTAGTCTGAAGAAGTAATGACTCATGCGACTCATTTATTGCTTAAAAGTGAAACTTCGATAATCATTTGCAATAAATACAAAACACACGAGGAATGTTTTTTTTGGGATCGTTTGAAATTCGAAGAAGGTCAACAATCATTAAATGCTCATTACATTTCTTGACCAATAAGGATAAATTGGCGGCTTACTTTTCGGAGATCGTCGATTCGTATACCCGATTAATCGGAGATTAATCTCAACCGTTGCTTTTCACCTAACCAACGCGATTCCCCATGATCTCAAAGCTATATATTCCCCAATAAGCCATTCAAGCCAAAATTTTATCAAACCCTTCGTTCCCAAATCCTCTGCAAATAAATCCCCTTTGCCCAGAAAATCCCAAACCCTAAAATCCTCATTTCTTCAATCAATCTCTGAAATGGCTCCAACCTTGTTCGAGAGATTAGCCGAAACCAACAAGCCATGGTACGAGTTTGTTGTCTCACTCGAAAGCACAACTAACTCAAAGCCAGAAGAGGAGGCTCTGCATATGATTCGATTGGCCAAACTCACTCAGCTCATAGCAAATCGACCAGACCAGGAGTTTGCGAAAGAGGTAATCGAATTCATCTGTAACTTGAAAATAGATGAAGAGGATGGTATGCATTCTTCGATTACCATATCACATTTAGAGCAGTCATCAAAATACATCGATTTTGAGAGGGATTTGTATATAGTTCCGAAAAATTTGAATGATGTTTTTGAGCTCTGTGATAAGGAGAGGACCCTACTGTGTATATGTTGGGTAGGGAGCAGGAGTACCTAGATAGGATTGCTGAGAATCCTGTGAAGTTTGAGGCGACGTTACATAAGAAGCATTTGAAGCCACAATATAGAGTGTTGTTGGATATTGTGAGCAAATGCATCATGAGTCTTGTGGGGAGTTTTGAGCAGATCAGTACCCCGAAGCTTAGACTGATGGCGGTGATCGAGGCTTCTCCCACCACTGACTTCAACTGGCTGAAATTCTTGATTCAGACGGTGACGGAGCAAGTCAAGGTCATAAAAAAGGTCAATGGGGCAATCACGATGAAAGGCAAGATCCACCATGCCACCAAAATCGCTTATATTTTGGAGATGTGCAGAGAGGAGGAGGATATCTTTGCCAATTCGACCCCATTCCCCAAGACCAAAGTGCTATTCAAGCCTATTGCTGTGAAGAGGCAAGTCATCAAGGGAAAGAAAGAGAAGAAAGTGGAATCACCGATTGCGGCTGCCGAAAAGGAAACCCAACATGCCAGGGGGAAGGTGCTGTTGGAAGCTAAGAAGGAGCAGGGAGAGAAGATGAAGAAGAAAACCCTCGCTCCCAAGCGCAGAAGATTGGTGGTTCTCACCGATGAAGATGGCAGTGATTCTGAGGAGATTCAACCTGAGAGCCAAACCGCTCAGAGTTTCGCCGTTGTAAGTGTTGGCTCAGGTTATCACTAAGGCACAAGAACAAACTGAGGAGCAGGTCTTCTCTGTGGTGCTTGAGATATCGCTCAGTACAGACAAAATTTCTCAGGAAATTTTCAAAGGAGCTCAGGCCTCAGAGATTCCTACTAAAAGTAGTCTTAGAAGCTCGAACATGTGAAGAAAGAGCCAACTCAAAGCCAATCGAGGATATGCCACCAGTCCCGAACCCACTCGGATCAAACCGAGGACTGGACTTCAACAATCAAAGGTGCTTGAGACTTCGGGAGCGAAATATCCTTGATGAGCTCCTGAGTGATCTACTTCTTGATCCTTTAGTTAATGCTTCAAATGAACCAGAAAGCCCGAGATGGAAGAAGGGCGAGGCTGAAGAAGGAGAATGGAGGAGCAAGGGGAAATTCATTAATTCTTGACCCGAAGCTACCATACCCCGAAATCTCAAGATATCTTACCCGATCGATCATCCTCAAGATATCTTCTTGATTAAGGGGAGATCGTGTTCATCCTCAATCGACTTCTCGGGTTCGTGGAGACTCTTCCCGAGATGCTTGATATTGATGAGCATTCAAAGGACGAGGGGAAAGATGGAATGAGGAGATGGGGACTTCTGGAGGATCGACTTCTCGAAAAGTTCGGAGGACAAAAGCTCGGGATGAAAAACTCCGATTTTGATGATCCAAAAAACAAATTTATCAAAGATGATCTCCTCCATGGAAGAAAAAATTTGAATGAAAAGCGCTTGAGGAGCCAAATGAAATTTGAGCTTCGATCTTTGAAATGAAAACAAAGAAGCACCGAGATCGTCAATTCTTTTCTGGAGAAATTGAAGAAGATTGAGCCAGAGAATGATTGTGATGATTAAATGAAGATGGAAAGTTGAGAAAATGAAACTCTGTGATTTCATGACCAAGATAACAAAGATGTTTAAGGAAGCTCTCTCCGCCGGTTTGCCCATATATTAAATTCAGGAAAGAATTTTACGTGGCTAAGAACCACATCGGGAGGCCGGAAGATGAGCAAGATCGACATCATAGGAGGGAGGTTATTTGTGTGAGCAAAGAGGTTCAAAGATCACATGGACCAAAGACTCTCTTTCGGACTTCTTCCAAACTACGGTGCCAAGAAGGGGGAAAGACCAAATGAGGACCTCAGGAAGTTATTGGCTCGTACTTTAGATAAAAAGGCTCAGAAAGATGCTGAAATGTACATTCTAACCAAAGCCTTAAAAGAAGTTGAAGCTACTGAGAAGATGAAGTTTGCTCAGGTGGAGAAGCCCATCTACACTCGAGTTTCTAAGCAAACCATGCTTGAGGTTGCAAGAGAGAAACTGAGTGCTAGAACTAAGGTTGGAACAAGCCAGGCTGCTGCTGAATTGCCTATGAAAAGGAAAGCCTTGGGCATTGTTCAACCTGAAAGCAAACGTGCAAAGGCTTCTAAGCCAATCCAGAGAAAGCTGATTCTGGATGATGAAGAAACAGAAGAATCTGAGTCTCAACCTCAGAAGAAAGTCTTCAATACGAGGAATGCTCTGAAGACACTCCAAGTAGAACAAGCTAAGAAAGTTGCCGCTTCAGTCTCAGGCGTGCCTGTGATAAGAAAGAAGACTGAAGAGGAGCTGAAGCGAAGGAGTGGATTTAAGAAGTTTGCTAGCAAAAGGAGAGAGACATCAAAAGCACTGAAGTGGCCCCACGTTGATAAATGGATGCCCATCAAACTCAATGATATGTGGGAAGAGGTCAAGAGAACCTTCTGGTTCTATTATGATGTGCTCGGGGAGTGGAGAGGGGAAAGCTCAGATCAGAATGAAGCATTCATTGAATATCTCCTAACCTTTTATCCAAAATATCTCCAAAGCTGGATTAACCTTGCGGATGAAGGAGAGGTGCAGATAGTAGCCCCCGGTCCATATTCATATCCTCCTCCAAGACTTGGTAATGGCTTGGTGAATGAGAAGGCCATTACTCAAGAAATTGCTCAGTATGCTGGTCAGTTGGGTTTAACAGGAAACAGTCCGGTCATCATCAAAGAGAGAAATGAGCTGAAGAAGAGATTTTTCGGAATGTTCGACCTGGAGGTGCCCGCTGATGAAGTTGAAGCAGAAGCAAACTGAAGAGCAAGAAGACTGAAGAGCCAAAATCTGAAAACTGAAGACTGAAGACTGAAGACTCAGAAGATTCTGTAATCTTTAAATTTTTTTCTTTTTGATTTTGTTGATAAACTCATTGTAATATGTAACTCAAACCAATCATCAATGAAGATTTATCATTATGCTCAAAAGATAATATCTCATTATCTTATTTACATGTCTTTTATATTTGATATGCCTGAATGAATGTCTCTGAATTAATTGTTTATATGGAAATTGTTTAAGTATTTGGTAATGAACTATTTAAAAAGATTCATTACTGAAGAAATTATTGAATAATTAATTGTTGGGAGACCCTATGAATTTATTGGGAGATTCTCTAGTATTGAGAGACTCATCATTGAAGGGGGAAGATTGTTGAAATTTGTTAACCAATCTTGTAATAGGATAAACTGAAACCTGAGTATAGGTTATATGTTTGTAACAAGATAGGTTTTGGCATCATCAAAAAGGGGGAAATTGTTGGGAGATGAATTTAATAAAAGATATATGATTTTGATTAAGATCCCAAGAAGATAGTTGGAGTGTGTTTGTTGGTGAGAAGAGTTGTAAAGAGTTAGTAAACTACGCGGAGTAGTCAGAAAACTCTAGAGGAGAAGTTAGTAAGCTACAGGGGTAGTCTGAAAGCCTGTTTGTGTTTGAGTAAGTAAACTACGGAGGTAGTCAGAAAGCTCAAGGTCGGGGTTGAGTAAGTAAACTACGTGGAGTAGTCGAGAAAGTTCGGGGCGAGTTGAGTAAAGTAAACTCTGCCGAGGTAGTCGAAAAGCTTCGAAGTGATTAGTGAATTTCTCTGAGGATCAGAGAGAGTGGACGTAGGAGCTTGAGTCTCTGAACCACTATAATTGCTGTGTTGTTTACTGCTTTCTTTATTTGTGCTTAATTGTTGCATTGACTTGATTTTGAAAGCATACTTTTCACTGATATTCAGTTGGAATCAATCCACTGAAGTTGCATGTAAATTGAATCACAGCTTAATCACTATTTCATAAAGGGAAGGTTTTCAGCAAAGCTTAAAACGAGTATAAACTAAGGGCCAACCATTCCGCACATCTGAGTAGCTAAAACAAATAGTTATCAAACTGAACTTACTCTTCTGAGGGTTCAGTAATTTAGTTATCTGATCCAAGCAACTCAGGATCTCTGACACTCAGGACTCAGTTGGGATTATCTGAGGTATCTGAAAGCGGCTTCGGGATCACTTGTCTCGATGAACTTTGACTCGGGAAGCGTCTGTGCTTCTCGAAACCTAATCTTGAGGATTATCGACCCAAGTGACCTCGAAGAAAAAAGTTTTAAAAACACTGAACACGTGTATTCCCCCCCCATACACGTGTAAGACTCGTTTGCACCGGGACCAACAGGCCCCAACAGTTATCCAACAAAATTAATACACATTTAACAATTTAACAAACTTTCAACCACTTGCACACATGGTCCCATAAATTCAAATAACCAAAATTACTGACCTCCAAATTTTCGGTGCCAAATTCTCACCCACTCCTCAAATTTGGGGCCAATTTACTTGCAGAACTAGTCCCAACATAATGAAATTGGGAAAATAATGGTGCAAAAACCTTGATTTTTCCCACCAATTTTTTTCCAACCCTAGTTTCAACACTAATATATAAACCACATTCAACACAAAAAAGCTCATCAAAAATCCAAATCCAAAAACACCTAAACACCATGTCTTTTGCATCTTCCAATTCAATCCAAAAAATTCAAATCCAAAAACACCTAAACACCTAAAGCACTGAGCCTATAAAGCCTGCAAGAGCATATTGTACACTAAGTTCACATAAAGAAACTCATAAAATCTGTGTTATTCTCTGATAGAACCTAGTATAGAACCAACCACGCAGAAACTAGCAAAGCTGTTATCACATGGAATAACTTATAACATAAAGAACTAATGTGTGGTTGTATTAAATTCTTGCCAACAGAATGTCTCTTCTGCAGTAGTAGAAACTAGAAGGACAATATTCTAATAATGGTTAAGTTATGCTAATAATAATATATTTTTTCATGATTAGACATTGTTCAAACAAGAGAAATCATCACACAACTCCATAATATTCTGCCAAATCATGGCCATAAAATGCATTCCAAGATATATCAGTAAAGCCATAAAGATTACTTAGAATATAGGATAACTATACTGGCTAGGTTTAACTGCACTTAATTGATAACTCAAGAGATGACAACAAGCTAATGTTTTAAATTGTTAATTTCATATTGACAGAAAATGTAAACATAACAAGGCATGATCAATGTACTATCTCATATGAGTCATAGTATTACTTAGTACACCATTTCTAACAAAAACCATGAGCACAAATTCATAAGAAAAACAAGGACACAAGATAACTGAAATTTTTGAGAATTACCTCATCAAAGATGTCAAGAATGTAGAAGTCAAACCAAATATCATTCATACAATTTAGACGATCCACATAAATAATTTTATTAGCATTAGAAACTAGAAAGGGACGATCATTACAAACTTCAGTTTTTCTACAAAGAATAACTCATCTCAAATATAAACAATAACTATAATTTACATGAATACACAAAACTGACTTCATTCTACATGTAGATTAGCGAATTAGGTGTCAATCTTTGTTTTTAATTTCAGGAAAATATTTGATAGGCTGATTCTTGTATGTACTAATTTATTTATTTTCCTAATTTGATTGATTGATATATGTATAAACTCTATAGAGTGTATTGACAATGAAAACCGAAAATACCCAAAACATCTTCTTTTTCAATGCTAAGATATTAATATTACTACAACTTCTATGAATTAGCTGATCTTATGAGAATCACTGGTATGAAAAAGGGAAGTAGACTATGAAATAGGCATATGCTCAGATGATTTAGAACAACTGTAAAACTCAGGATTTATAAAAAAAAAACTCTCCTTTCCACTGCTATTGATTCATAATTAGGTACTACACAGTTCAGTGAATCCAATCGAACTTTTTGCAGCATAAATTATGGATAAAGCATCATAAGTAACTCAATTTTGCACAACTAACTCATTAGGCAACCAGAACATGCTCCGAAACCATCGAAAAACAAGGGATTCAAATGGTAATACAAAATAGTACCAAGGGTTATTTGAGGAATGGGATCGGCTCCACTACCGGCGGCTTTGTAGAGCTCCTCGACCTCAGATACAAGACGCAAACCTCTCAACCTCACGCAAAGAGACTTTTTATCCTCGCCAAAACCAATTTTAAAAAATTCCAAAGTTTCCAAAATTAATCATACGAATTTAACCCTAATTTTCTCAGCCAAATTAATCATATTCTTATAATTTATCAAGATCAAAATAAGCTAATTCTATCCAATTCGATGAATGAATACCTAATTTATGGAGATACTCCATCGCCAAAACCAATTCAGTCGCATAAAATCTGAAATCGGATTCAATTAAGTCATAGAAGAATAGATAGAACAATAATTTGTAATTACCACTAGATCGACTTAATTACCTGATGATATCATCGGAGAATAACTTTACGAAAGAATTGCCCTCAATGAATTAGGTCACGACGGTAAGAATCGATTGATCAAAGAAATGGATGATTGAAAGTGATCGATTACAAGTCTTTGAAGCAGATTAAACAGTGATAATCATCACCACGCTTTCTCGCTTCGTAGTCTTCATTTCACCGAGGCTGATGACGGTCCGGGATGAAGTCCCACTTCTAGGATGACCGAACGTTTGATTTAGAGATGCAGGATATTTGGATTTGAACGTTGTGGTGTGAATTGGGGATGAATTAGGGACGATGGAGTCGAAATCGCGAGGATTTGGGGACGATGGAGTCGAAATGGAGAGGAATTTGGGATTTCGCAGATCGATTTGTTGATTTGGGATTTCGTAGTTGGGTTTCTGAATTAAAGGTTTTATGGTATATTTTTTATTTTCAGTGCCCAATTGAATTAATATTGAATAGATGTTAAACATAAACATAAAATGAGGTTTGTCCCAGTGGTGTAGTGTATGAGTTCCCTTTATTTTATCTCGAGTTCGAAGCCCAATCTCTGTATTTTCTATTTTTATTTATTAACATTTTTAAGGGTTTTTTTTTTTTTTGTAATTTCAGTATTATCATGTTTATTATTTGTTTGATTATTGTGTAAATTTTCATTACTTATACATGCTACATTTATATTATAAGCGAATTTAAAATAACTATTATAATTTGTTGTTTTGATTTGTAAATTGTTATTCTTTTTATATAGAAGGGTGAATTTCAAAAAATATTGATTATAAAAGATTTTGATTATAATGTTATAGACCAATTCAAATAAATGAAGTCTCGATAGACTTAACTGTAATTATAATTTAACTTGAATGCTATATATACACCTTCTTTATTTTGTTTGCACCGAGTTATATGACGTTTTAAGTATTAAATATTTTATCAATTATTATCTATCTCCCCAAATCTAAAATCCTAGTTCCTTCTTTCTGAAACATTCTTCACATTGAAACTTTCAACTTGATCCGTGTAAGACATGTTGAATGTTTCAGTTCAAACAAGCTTAACGTTTCAAGAAAAAAAGTTGCACGTTTAAAAAATTACTTTGATCAATTGCATTGTACACTTGGTGCATACAAGTCTTTATCAATTAGAGAAATCAGGGAAAGTTGTTTAGACCGCTTGTAACTTTTTATTTCAAATGAAGGTTTACTTTTAGTAGTTTAAATACTTCAATTCATATTTTTATTTATTTAATTATTAAATTAATTTTTATTATTTATCATGTTTATTATTTGTTTGATTGTTGGGTAAAATTTCATTATTTAAATATGTTTAAAGTTTTTTTTTATATTTCAGTATATATTTTAGATTAATTTTTATTATTCATTCTACGTACATTTATATTATAAGTGATTTTAAAATTAATAACTATTATTATTTGTTGTTTCAGTTGTAAATTATTCTTTTATCAAGAATGATGCATTTCTAAAAATATTTATTATAAAGGATTTCGATTCTTTGGGTTATAGACCACTTTAAATAAATAAAGTCTCGATAGACTTAACTGTAATTATAATTTAACTTGAATGCTCTATACACCTTTATTTGGTTTGCACCGAGTTATATAACGTTTTAAGTATTAAATATTTTATTAATTATTATTTGTCTCCCCAAATCTAAAATACTATTTCCGTCTTTCTGAAACATTCTTGATCACATTGAAACTTTCAACTTGATCCGTGTAAGACAAGTTGAATGTTTCAGTTTAAGCAAGCTGAACGTTTCAAGTAAAAAAGTTACACGTTTAAAAAATTACTTTGATCAATTGCATTGTGCACTTGGTGCATACAAGACTTTACCAATTAGAGAAATCAGGGGAAGTTGTTTAGATCGCTTGTAACTTTTTATTTCAAATGAAGGTTTACTTTTAGTAGTTTAAATACTTCAATTCATATTTTTATTTATTTAATTATTGAATTAATTTTTATTATTTATTATGTTTATTATTTGTTTGATTGTTGGGTAAATTTTCATTATTTAAACATTTTTAAGGTTTTTTTTTATATTTCAGTATATATTTTAGATTAATTTTTATTATTCATGCTACAATTATATTATAAGTGAATTTAAAATTAATAACTATTATTATTTGTTGTTTAAGTTGTAAATTATTGTTTTATCAAGAATGATGCATTTCTAAAAATATTGATTATAAATGATTTCGATTATAATATTATATACCGCTTTAAATAAATGAAGACTCGATAGACTTAACTGTAATTATCTGTATCCCCAAATCTAAAATCCTAGTTCCGTCTTTCTGAAACATTCTTCACATTGAAACTTTCAACTTGATTTGTGTAAGATATGAGATTGTCTCAATTTTTTTTTTTAAAAAATTAAATATAAAATTCAAGGACTAAGGAGTCTAATTTTTCAAATGTTACGTTTCCGTAGATGCTACAATTTCAGACTTTCACAATCTACAAATCAATACATTCTTTTGTTTGAACTAATACTTTTTATTATATGAACTAATACTTTTCATTGTATGAACTAATACTTTTTTCTCTTTCTTTTTGTAAATGAGTCCAAACTTTTTGTAAAGTGCAACCGCAGCATAAAAATTTTCGCCTTCAATCAAAGCCACATGGGTGAACAAACCCCTTCTCAATAACCCTCCCATATCATAAACATGAGTTATATGTATATAAACATGGTTGTAAAAGAGTACATCATTTTTATTTACAAACCCCATAAATTGGTTGAGCTAGGCAGCAACACTATGAAACAACAACATACCACTATTCAAATGCAAAGCTATACAATCTTCTCATTGCAGCATGAAGATCATTAAACTAGCTAACAGAAACAAAATAAACGAAAAAACGAGCAGAATCACATTCTATTTATTCACTATATCATAATTTGTTCAAGATCCTTAAGTAGCCCCACCAGAATATAAAAATGTGCTAAGAAAGACTGAAAGAGGGAACAGAGGAACAAGAAACTAAACCCCGAATAAAGCTAATGAATCAACAGCAGTCTTCGATGGCTTCCCCTGCACTGCAAGAATTCAAACCCGAATTTGTCAGTAAGTTGTAAGAATAAATTACCATCTTTTCTGAAATAAAAACTGAAAATGAGCAAGACATAGCATTGACACAGAGAGCTGCCAAATAATTCAATTAATTGCAATCATAACCATAAAACTTCTTGCATTAGATTTTTCTAAAATGTTCTTTTTTCCCAGCACTAAGTCCAAACATACTGGTAATTCATTTAGCCATTAACACTAATCTTGGTGTAAAAGGCAAAATCTGCAACCTTTACATAGCAAGCCAGCAATGAAGTTGATTGAATAATTACAGCAAAACTACATAGCATAAAGTGATACTATTTAAGCATTACAACACTGCATACAACAGAGAAAGTAAAAAAAATTCACTGACTAGTATTACATTAACTAGCAACAGACTTGCATCAAGGATGTAGAACTCACCAGAATAGTATCGCCTTCGAGCTTCAAAATGGCATCTTCTGATAAATTAATACAAAGATGTATCTAAACTAGAACCCCTGCATTTATATAGTAAATGCTATCAGCGGAGGAATTATCAAACCAAAAAAAGCAATGTACACAAACTACTCTACAAACTAGGCAAGGTGGTACCATTTTCTGAACTTTCAAGTAACAAATGATACCAAAACAATGCATCAAGAAAAGTCTAACTTAAATTATGGAGACTCTAGTTCATATGTCCATGGTGAAAACCTAATAACTTAAACACCCATATAACAAGCAATTTCACCAAGAGTTTCAGTTAACAGAAATTCACAAGATGAAAATAAACAACTGGTGAAAGAAACTATGCTGGTACAACCGTCATCCTCACGAAACACCAAATACAACTGAAATTAACAAATACTCCAACAGAATAGCAGTAAAAAACATCCCGAGGACACAGCCAATGCCCAAAAGAACATCCGAGAATATTATATTTTAAGTGCATCCAACAGCAACCCTAAAAAAATATTATATTTTCAGTGCATGGACAACAAGGGAGAGTTAAGATATTAGACAAAAACTATATAATCAATTAAAGTAAAGATCTAGAAGCGAAAATTGTTGAGATTATAAGATAGCTTACAAAATCAACACCCGTCTGTGGGAATTGTCCCTTGCTAGCTGCCAATGCAGCTGCATGTATATTCCTCAGCCTAGGCAGTCATAGAAACACAACGTAAGTGCGGAAACAATAACAACGAAACCATGACAGTGTATAACAATATACACACACAAAGGAAAGTCTTATCTCTTCTCCATAATCAATTCAACTAACACAATTTACCAATTTATACACCACAACTTTCAGAAAAAGAGGTCATTTTCAGGCCTGTTTTGGGGGTATTAAGAGGTGAATCTGGGCAGATTTGAGCCTCTGTTTGTCCTGCTAAATAATGGTGCTACTATAGTGTCTTTGTGTTTGTGTTTTTGTGTGGTGCATTGAATCAAATGGCAAGTGTTGAAGCAAACAACAAAGGGCTTTATTCCCTTATGTTCAATTTTCTTTTTGTTGCCATATTTTTCAAAAATGTGAAGCTGTTTCAACCTTTTTAAACTACACTAAAAACATACAAGCTAGCAGCTTGAGGCTTGCCCACTTCCTAGGAAAACTTAGTCAATGAACCTTAACTTTTCAGAAATCGAATAAGTGAGAGATAGTTCTAAAATAGAAAACACAACTGAATAAATTGTCTGAGAATGCATCAGATTGCCATTAGAGTTGATATACTAGAATGCATCAGATTGTGATTGGGCTTAAAGTTTTTTTAACATTAGATTCCCAGGTTATTTAGCATTCTACATTTATTATATCACATACATTCATCTAATACTATCAATCAAACAAAGATATACATATAATAAAATTAAAAGATAAAATAAAACAAAAAATTCAAGAATTTGAAACGCAGTTCAAGCTTATATTACTTCACCTTTCTCACTGAATCTTCTCTCAAACTAGCCTTTATCAATGTTCCTTTCACATCTGTTTGTTTGCCTGATGTAGTGCTTCTCCCACCTCTTTAGCTCCTCCAAAGGCCTCAATCATGTGCCAACAATATGGTTATATTAAATTAAGCTCGAAAAAACACCATGTTTCTTTATTAAACTCGTCTGAAATCATAGGGGTTTGATGCACCTATTTTCTAAATCATGTAGAACTACTGAGATGGTGAATAAGATGTAAATCCACCACCATATTAAAGTATGTTGCATCTACACTACAACGTCAGTGAATTTCAATGAAGCCCGCCTCCCATTGTATTATAGCAGAATGGGTACTCATTACTGGAAACATTGTATTATACGATGGATATCGTTACCTCAAATCCTACAATGATTAAATGAATAAAAGTGAGAATGATGCCCCAGGGATTTCTCAATGTGAAGAAATCCCTGGGGCATCGTATACCTCAAATCCTATATAATAATTTAGACCTATATGATGGATAACTGAAAATTCACCTATTCCTCCGCTTCATACAATTCAAAACATCTTGCAGAACGCTTGTCTCCATAGTTATACTAGTATAGTTCTAGGAATTAACAGTATTTACCGAGAAACAAGTGAAAATTTGTGGTCAATCTTATAGATGGAAACAAGAAGAATAGTAATGAATTTCACTTTTTTGAATAAACTTCTTGGACATATGTATGATAAAAGACTTCAATTTCTAAACACATGCATCTCGGATCTCCCTTCAGTAAGCTACTGACTACTGAGGGCTAGAATGATTTAATGAGTTTTTGTAGATTACTGGAATTTTTTAAGCAACCATTTGGATGGGCCTTTTGTTATTTATAGTCCACATATAAATTTGCTTATTTCATCCATGTTTCCTATTAGCATTGCAGCTTGAATTTTTCAACTCTTCACGATTAAGCATAGCACATTTAACAGAAATGGAGGTAACATCAGAAAACACTCCTTAAAATTCCTAAATATTAGTATCATTACCAAATTAATCTGCACACATACTGCCAAAACCTCAGCTAAAGATGAAGCTATCTACAACAAAAGGCCCATTCCAAATGGTTACTTAAAGATTTCTAGTAATCTATTGAATTAAACTACTAAGTAAAATGTTCTAATTGATCTCTCATCACATCAATTATAAGAAAGACTGTGAGAAATCAAGTTTGTGAAATATCAGACCAATTCCTGTGTATGGACGTTAGTTATGACTACTTTTATATGGTTTAGATGATAAAATAGAAGAATGGGTACTCATTACTGGAAATGATGAGCTATTTACTACTACAGGAAAATTGAATGCTTTTATTTCAGATATTGATCTGTTTGACATTCAACAATGGAACAATCTGCTCAAAACCCCATAACACCCTGTTTATATCCAATGAACAAGAGCTACAAAGATTTAGGGCAAGACTTTCTATTTATCCATAGAAGATTCAGTGAAACAATTCAAGGTTAAATTGATGTGCGTAGCTAGGGTGAAGACAAGAAATGAGGACGTACCAATTGGGTAAAAGGCAAGAACACAATTGGGTAAAGGGTGTACCAATTCGTTGAGAAGACAAGAAACGAGGATGAACCAATTAATTTTCTTTCACCAAAGATTCATTCGCGGTGAATTGGGGACGGAATTGTGACGAAGCCATTTCTGGAGAAGAAGATTGAAGACGGAATTGATTACGCCTTAATTTGTTAATTGAATTCGAATTGTTGAATCTGGAGGGAACAATGTGTTGGAGGGAACAATGTGTTGATTACATTGAAATACTTTTATAAATATTACTGAATAGTGAATACAAAGGTTCCTATGGCCTAGTGGTGTGGTTGTCTATATTCTCACAAGGGGTCCTGTGTTCGATCCTTGAGGGATACAAATTTTTATAAAATTTTATTTTGAAGTCCTGTGTTCGAAAATTAATGAATCCTTTTATAAAAAATAACAAAATTCAATGTTATGTTCGGTCTAGCGGTATATATATCTTCATGTAATGGGTCCTGTGTTCGAACCTTAATGGATCAAACTCTTTATTAAATTTTATTTTGCGATTTTATTTAATAAAATTTATATGGCAAAGTATAGTGTGAACAAGTTTCACGGTGAAACTGGTTAAGGAGTGTGACTTATATTACTAAAGAGTGTGACTTTTTACTGTAAAGGGTGTGACTTTTTACTGTAAAGGGTGTAACTTTTTACAATAAAGAGTATTACTCATAAAAGTGAAGGGTGTAACTTATATTATAGCAAAGAGTGTCGTAGTGATAACCGAAGGGTGCGACTTATATTACTAAAGGGTGTGACTTATATTACTAAAGAGTATGTCGTAAAAAAAAAAAATCGATTTCACAGTGAACAAGTTTTTCACAGCGTACCAACTCAACTTATATTTTATATGGAAAAACTAATAGTTAACAAATAATAAACAATAAATTTCAACGTAAAAAGTAAAAAGTATCTAGCTTTCTTGGTGGTTGTGTTAAGTTTAGTTTAGAGGTCTTGTGTTCAAACGTTAACGGATAAATTTTTTTAATAAATTTTATATATATTTGCAATTTAATTTAATAAAATTTATATTTTATATGGAAAACTAATAGTCAAAAGATAATAAATGATAAATTTTAAATATCGTCATCAAAATTTTATATTATATGACCAATATGATCGTCATTAATTACAATAAAGATCGTCACAAAATAATATTGTGACGAAATAAGTTTGTCACTAACAAGTGATTATTAATCGTCACCATATATAAATATTGGTGACGAAAGAATATGTCGCTAATAACTATGAACAATTAATGACGAAGCATAAAACTGTCATGAAAATTTTATATCATATGACCAATATTGATCGTCACTAATTACAATGAAGTTCGTCACCGAATAATATTGTGATGAAATAAGTTTGTCATTAAAAAATAATTATTAATCGTCACTATATATAAATATTGGTGACGAAAGAATATGTCACTAATTACTATGAACAATTAACGACGAAACATAAAATTGTCATGAAAATTTTATATTATATGACCAATATTGATCGTCACTAATTAAAATGAAGATCGTCACCGAATAATATTGTGACGAAATAAGTGCGTCATTAAAAATGATTATTAATCGTCACTATATATCAACATTGGTGACGAAAGAATTTGTCACTAATTACTATGAAAAATTAGCGATGAAACATAAAATTGTCATAAAAATTTTATATTATATGACCACTATGATTGTCACTAATTACAATGACGATCGTCGCCAAATAAAATTGTGACGAATTAAGTGCGTCACCAATTCTTTTAAATAATTAATGACAACATATAGTTGTCACAAAAATACTATTTTTCATGACGTTGAATATCGTCACTAAATATTATGAATATCGTCACCAAAGTTTATTGTGACGAATTTCTTGTTTTTGTCATGAAATTTCAAATTAGTGACCAAAAAAACATCAGTGGTGACAAAAATAAAATTTGTCACGAATTCTCACTTTTTGGCGACGAAAATTAAATTTGTCACCTTTAGGTAACATATTGTGACTAATTTTGTGTCGTCACATAAATTTTCGTCACGGAATGTGTGATTTCCTGTAGTGATACCCTCATCTGACTTGGCCTCAAAAGTTTTCAACTGGCTCTTCCCATTGTTGTGTATGAAACACTAACATGGAAGTAAGAAACACGAGGTTTTCTGCCCTTCCACAGCTCATAGGGTGTTTTGAAGTGAGCCTTAGTCAGAGAATATCTGTTCTGAGTATGGCATGCAGTATTGATGGCTTCTGCCCAGAACCGGCTTGGAGTTGCATGTTCAGCTAACATAGTTCGAGCAGCTTCTTTGAGTGTTCTGTTTCTCTGTTCTGCTACTCCATTCTGTTCTTGTGTTCTTGCAGCTGATGTCTCATGTTGTATTCCAAACTTAGTGCAAAAGTCAGTAATAAAAGAGTTCAGAAATTATGTACCTTTATCTGATCGATTTTTTACAATACTGACACCCTTCTCAATCTGTAGTTTCTTGAGCAACTCGGGTATCTTTGTGGTTGTCTCATTCTTCTTATATAAGAATACAACCCAGGTAAACTTGGAATAATCATCCACGATTACCAGAGTATATTTGCGTCCGTTGAGACTAACTGGTGTAACTGGTCCAAATAGATCCATATGAAGCAGTTGCAATACTCTGCTGGATGCTGGTCCTGGGATTCCCTTGAATGAGGCTTTTACCTGTTTTCCCTTCTGACATGCGACACATGTATGATCCTTAGAGAATACCTCATTCGGAAGACCCTCAACCAAAGACATCCTTGCTATCTTGTTAAGAGTTTTAAAGTTCAGATGACTCATTCCCTTTGCCAGAGCCAACTGCTGCTTTTGGAACTCTTAACAATCAAGCATGCATTTCTTGGACAACTGTTCCAATCTGCTGTATATATCATTCCTTTCCTAGAACCAGTTAACAAGGTCTGTTGAGTAGCTCGATTCTTGATAGTGCACTGATCAGTCGAGAACTCAACACTGAATCCGTAGTCGCAGAATTGTGAAACTGATAATAGATTATGCTTTAAACCTTCGACATACGAGACTCCAGTAACCTGTACATCATCATTCTCTAAGGTTCCAAATCCTCTGGTAAAACCAAAGTTATCATCACCAAAGAGTACACGTGGGCCTTCTTGTTCTGTGTAAGAGCTAAGGAGATGTTTGCTTCCAGTCATGTGCCTTGAGCATCCACTATCGATGTACCAGATAGTTGCTTGTACACCTCCCTTATTGGCCAAACCCACGCGAACCCGCAATCAAATCAGGCTTTAGGTACCCCAGTAGAATCGGGTCCTGGGGGGTTAGAAGTACCTTTCGGGATCCAAATATATCTGGCACCTTTGTTGAAAACAGAGGGCCTAATTTGTCTCCCATAAACATCTACATAATCATACGTCTCTTCATATGCAATCTGGTTAGTATGATTATGAGTGTGAGCCTTGGATGACTCAGAAGACTTGGGTCTTTTCATTGATATCTGTCTTCTTTTTATCCAGTGGGGCTCAGGTGCAGCAGCCCTAGATTTCTAATTGTAAGGGTAGGTACGACTGCTACCATTAAAAGATTCATATCTTTTAGGCATAGATGGTCTTAGCAGTTTACCTTTAGCTTGCTTGTTAGGCAGCTGAACCTGATTAGGTTTCAGATCAGATTTTCCTTTGAGAGGTTGTCTTTTCTGATACCTAATCTTCTGATCAGGTTGAGGTCTTTTCAGAAGAACAGGGTTCTTCTGTTGATTCCTCGGTTGATGTTTGATCAGTTGGGGTCCATTTCTGTTCCCTTTCTGATCAGGCACTTGTCTTACTTGTTCAGCAGGTCTCTTTCCCTTATCTGATACAGATTTTGCTTTATGTGTATCTTTATCAGAAACTCGTTTGATTACACTTTTCTGAAGTGAACCAGACGGGGCTTTTGAGGATGTAGAAGGGTTTTCATACCCAATTCCCTTCTTATAAGTTGTCGTACGAAAATAGTTGTTCATATCTTGAACGGTTTTAGAAGATTTCGTGAAAACCTGTATTTTCTTACGCAAACTATCCTCAGTTATTTTTAGACTCTCATGCAGTCGGAATAGTTCATCAAACTTAGCCTGAAGGATTTTAAGATCATCAGCTTGCTGTTTGTTAATAGCTAGTTGATCCTTAATCAGTTTATCCTGATCAGAAGAACTGACTTTCAGAACTTCCAGTTCTTCAGTCATCTTCTGAACAGTTTCAGCTGATTTCAGTTCAGCAGCTTTTCTGATATCATTTTCTTTAACAAGCTGAATATTCTAAATCCTTAGCTTGTCGTTTTCAGCTTCCACTATTATATAAGTGTCTACTGCATTAGAGAGATCATCAAGCAATTGCTCACTATAGAGCTACAGGTCAATCTCTCCAGCAGGTGTGCTTAGCACAGCTGGTGTGGAAACAGAAAGCATAGAATGTTTAGAAGTTACCTCAGATTGGTCTTCTTCCTTAGCCATAAGACAGATTTCATCATCAGAAGAGAATATCAGATCGTAGTTGTAGAAATCATCAGCATTACTCATCAGGCAGAAGTCTTCTACAGATGAGTAGCCTGAATCCTCAGAAGGCAGATAAGAATCATCAATCCCAGATGTATCAGCAACCATGGCTTTCCTGTCTCTATATCATTGCTCTCTTCTGTTCTGCTTCTCTTCTCTTTCTTTTGGTGTCAGGTCCGGGCAATCTGCGTTGTAATGACCTAGTTTCTCACAGTTGAAACATGCTCCACGATCCACGGAACTTTTTCTGCCAGGTGAGTCATTCCGTCTGTAGAATCTGTCAGGTGACTTTCCTGTTTGCCTGTAATCTGAATTTCTTCTTTCAGATCTGTTGTCTCTATTTTCGTCAGATCGATCATCTCTTTTCTTATCTTCTCTGCGATCTTCCCTGTGATCATCTCTTCGGTCATCTGATCTGGTTCTTTCTTGTGATATGTTGTCTCTCCTATCTCTTCCTCTGCTGTTTTGATAATCTCTGTAGAATCTTCGATATTTACCCAGTTGAATGTTGGACTTTTCAAGTTTTCTGGTCAGCAAAGCAATATGTTCCATCTGACTTATGATGTTTCCAAATGGTTCAGTAGACTTTGAGTTGCTGCCGGTTGCTTTGAATACAACAGCTTTTGATGTGGCAGGAGTGGCTTCGGCAGGCGACTCATCGTCTTCTTCTTGCCCTCGTTCAATCAGATCAAACTCATGGGCTTTAAGACTCAAAAATAGGTTTCTTGGCTTCATTTTCGCAATATCTTGACAATCCTTTATCACTGTAACTTTCATATCCCACTTCTTTGTCAGAGATCTCAAGATCTTGTAGTTAATGTCTTTGTCTGACATTTCTCATCCTAGTTCTCGTAGCTTGTTGACAGATATGGTGATTCTTCCATCGAGCTGATTGATGGTTTCATTTGGCAGCATCTTAAGTTTCTCAAACTTCACCAATTCGGCTTGCAGTCTGCTGTCTTTAATCAGATCATTTCCTTCGCACATTTCAGCAAGTGTATCCCACATCTGTTTGGCTGTCTTAAGATACTTGATCTTGTCACGTGTGATCTTATCCATCGTTTTCATGATTATGTGTCTCGCAACCGTATCCAGAGTTGACATCTTCCTTTCTTCGGCATCCATCAGAACTGGACTATTTCTGATCCGAGCGCCAACTGGAAAATTTGGGTCACCACCTTCAGCTGGATTGTTGTGGTAGATGAGGATTGGTCCTTGTTCTAGAACTTCCATCATCCTGTTGATGATGGCTCCCAGATGGTTGCTCATGATTATGGTCCAATCTGCATATTCATCAATAGAAAACTTTGGCAGATCATGATACATGCCGGATGTATTATCCATGCTGAGTGAGTTTTAGAAAACAGATGAAGTTTTAAAAATGGTTTTTCAAGATCTGTTCAAATGACCACAAAGGTTCTTCCTCAAGAACCGATGATATTCAAAGTCAGTGGTCCAAAGAACCACTGCTCTGATACCACTTGTAGGTCCCGAATGGGTTTCGTGAGGGCAGAAGTCTAGAGGGGAGGGGTGAATAGACTTCTGAAAAACTTTTTCGTAAAGATCAAGTGTGATAGCAAGTTGCCTGATCAGAGTGCAAGTGAGTCAGTTTGGACTGATATCCAACTTACTGATCGCCTGATGACAGATCAGTTCTGTGTCTATCAGTTTAACTGATTGTGCGGAAGCTAGTTGTTGGTCCCGGTGCAAACGAGTCTTACACGTGTATGGGGGGGGAATACACGTGTTCAGTGTTTTTAAAACTTTTCTTTACTGAGGTCATCTTAGGTCAGGTTGTCCTGATGATTTGGTCCTGAGAAGCACAAATCGCTCTGAGTCAAAGTCTATTTGAGGCAGTGATCCTGAGCTGCTTTCAGATACCTCAGATAATCCCAACTGATCCTGAGTTTTCAGAGATCTGAAGCTGCTGATCGGATAACTAACTTCTTGAACCCTCGGAAGAGTAAGTTCGGTTTGGTAACTATCTGTTCTAGCTACTCGGATGTGCGGAATGGTTGGCCTAAGTTTATACTGCGTTTTATGCTTTTCTTTGAAAAATCTTCCTTTTAATGGAATAGTGATTAGGTTGTGATTCGATTCGGACACAACTTCACCGGGATTGATTCCAACTGGATATCAGTGAAAATATGCTTTCAGTTTAAAGATATGCAACAGTTAATCAATGCAAAACAGAAAGCAAAGAACACAGCAAGTTATAGTGGTTCAGAGACTCAAGCTCCTACGTCCACTCTCCCTGATCTCTTCAGAGAAATTCACTAATCACTTCCTAAGGTTTTTCGACTACCTCCTGTAGTTTACTAACCTTTCTATTTTGAGCTTTCTAACTACCTCTGTAGTTTACTAACTCAAAAACACACACACAAAACTTTCACCTCGACTATCCAAGATAGTTTACTCACTTCTTCTCTAGAGCTTTCTGACTACCTCCTTGTAGTTTACTAACTCTTTACAACTCCAACTCACCAACAATCACACTCAAACTACCTTACAAAGGGTTTGGGGTTTCTTGGTTGGTTTCCAACTAGGATGAGATATCCTTTACAATTAAGAACAATGCAAAGGCTAGGATATCTCGACTAAGCTTTGGATATATCTTACCAAGCTAGGCTTAGTGGAATGAGCTCTCTTCGATATAAAGCACATGGGAAATTCTTGGGTTTTCTAGTGCTTCAACTTGCAATAATAAGTTTGAGCTCTTGAGTTGCTTACAAATTTCCCGTAACCTTCAATGTAGATGGTCACAAGTATTTATAGGCAAAAACCAAGGTCACTCTTGAAAAACTATCCATTGGAAGAGATAGCTTCGTGAGTTTCCTCTTATGGAGTGTGATGAACGGCTATATTTAGGGTTTGAGACTCCCTAGCACGTTTTAGGCAATAGCCTTTCATGCAGCTATTCAACACTTTTTTTGCGATGGAACATAGTACTCTTGACATCTTTTTCGATGACACATATTTTGTCGATTATCGATAATGTACGATGTTGTCTTCTTCTTTTTTACTTTTGTCTCCAGTTAAAGGTAGACAACCACAACGGCTCTTTTTGGTTACTATCTCTGAGTGATATAACCTTAACAACACTTTGTCTTAGTTCCTTTTGTCTGCATGAGAATGTCTTGGGCAATATCTATTTTTCTGGGTAATCGCGTTCTTCTCGATGTTGAATCCTTGAATAGATATTTTTGATTGCCTCGGAACATTGAGGGTTTATCTTGAGCATTGATGCATTCTTGAGTCTTGATAATTCTTGTGCCTTGATATCCTTGATCTTGATCTTGATCTTACATCTTACGTGTCTTGAGGGTCTTACGAGTCTTGAGTCTTACGAGTCTTGATGTCTTACGTCTTACGTGTCTTGAGGTCTTACGAGTCTTCAAAGTCTTTTGAGTCTTTAGTGTCTTGAGTCTTGATGACTTACGAGTCTTGATGACTTCTAGGAGTCTTCATCTTGACTTGAGTCTTCACGGATATCTTGGTGATATACTAAGTCTTCATCTTTGAGTCTTGATTTCTTCTTGAGTCTTGATATCTCGATTTCTACTTGAGTCTTCAGAATCTTCAGAATCTAACCTGATCTATATCTGTTGATTATACATTTTGCAGATAACATCCTGAACACTCTAAAACTTAATCCTGACTCAACTATCAAGATTATCATGAACATGTCATACTCAGGGGTTTTGGGATCTAATCAAAATCATTCTTTATTAAATTTATCTCCCAACAATTTCCCCCTTTTTGATGATGGCAAAACCTATCTTGTTACAAAACATTTAACCTATACTCAGGTTTCAGTTTATCCTATTACAAGATTGGTTTATCTCCAACAATTTTCCTAAACAGAGAATCTCCCAATAATTAATTTCAGTGACAACATTCAGGCATATCAAAATAAAAGACATGTAAATTAAGATAATGAAATATTATCTTTTGAGCATAAATGATAAGGTTTCATTGATGATTGGTAGACAGTTACAAATTACAATGATCTTATCTAACAAAATCAAAAAGACAAAAAGATAAAAGGATTACATGAATCTTCCGAGTCTTCATCTTCGGTCTTCTTTTGCTCTTTTTCTCGGGCTCTTCAGTTCTGATCTTCCACCTCATCAGCAGGCACCTCAAGGTTGAACATCCCATAATATCTTCTTTTCAGCGCATCTCTCTCTTTAATGATATCAGGATTGTTCCCTGTCAGGCCCAACTGAGTGGCGTACTGAGCAATTTCTTGAGAAATGGCTGCTTCATTTACCAAGCCATTTTCAAGTCTAGGAGGAGGGTAAGAGTATGGACCGGGGGCTGTTATCTGCACCTTCCCTTCATCCGCAAGATTGATCCATCCTTGAAGGTATTTTGGATAGAAGGTCAGGAGATAGTCAATGAACGCCTCATTGGGATCTGAGCTTTCTCCCCTCCACTCTCTGAGCACATCATAGTAGAACTAAAAGGTTCTCTTGATTTCTTCCCATGCATCGTTGAGCTGGATTGACATCCACTTGTCAACATGCGGCCATTTATGTGCTTGTGCTGTCCCTCTTCTCTTGCTCGCGAACCTTTTGAAACCACTCATTCTCTTCTGCTCTTCTTCTATCTTATTTCTGATCACGGGCACACCAGAAACAGAAGTAGCAGTTTTCTTTGCTTGCTCAATTTGGAGTGACTTCAGAGCACTTCTGGTATTGAAGACCTTATTACGCACTTCCTCGAGACTCTTCAATATCTTGAATCGACTTTCTCTGAATTGGCTTAAAGCCTTAGCTCTTTTTCCCTTAGGCTCCTCGAGCGCATACAACTTTTTCTTTTAATTGGCATTTCAGCTCCAGCTTGGCTTGTTCCAACTCTTCTACCACTCAGTTTCTCTGCAGCAACTTCTTGCATAGTTTCCTCTGAAACCTGAGTGTAGACTGGCTTCTCCACCTTCTTAAACTTCAGCTTCTCTGTGGCCTCTATTTCCTTCATGGCTTCGGAAACTATTTTCTTTTCAGCTTCCTTGATCGTCTTGCCTTTCCGAGTTTGATCGATAATTTCTGAGATCGTACACTAGGGTCTTTCCCCCTTCTTGGATCCATACTCTTGGTAGAAGCACGGAGAGTGTTGTGTCCATATGATATTGTTCTTCTTGACACTCCTTTCCTCCCTTGGATCCTGCTCCTCCTCGAGCCTTCTAAGATGGTTCTTCGCCACTGAGAATTCTTCAGACAGGTGAGCAAATTGGCTAGAGAGAGCTTCCTTGAACATGTCTGTCATTTTGGCCATAAGCATTGAGCTCATCTCCTCAACAACATTTTTTACCAGCATCTCATTCTTCTCTGCCAATTTAGCTTCTAGAGATTCAGTTTGCTCCTGATGCTTCTGCTTCAGCTCTGCGTTCAGCTCAGCTTTGACCCCCTCCATCTTCTCTTCTAACTTTCCTTCCATGGAGGTCAGCTTCTCAGTCATAGAGTTCTGAAGTTGCACCAGTTCTGAAGAAGAACTCAAGCTTTCAATCTTCTTAACCTGGTTGGCCAATATATCCTCGATCTGAGCAACTTTGGTCAGGATTGACTCAACCTTCTCCAACTTTTCCATCACAGGGGTGAGATCAATCTCAGGAGCATATCTGATCTGCTGTGTCTCCTGAGCTGGCTGTTCATCCTGAGTCTCAGTCTGAACCTCGGCTTGATCTGAGCCCCAGGCTTCACCCTGAGCTTGGGTGTCCACCTGAGCCTCGGTCTGAAGACTAACTTCAGTTTGAGGATGTTCAAGAGCAAGCTGTTCAGCATCAGTTGAGTCTTTCTCCTTCTGAGATTGACTCTCATCATCCCCTTGTTGGTCCCCATCCTGAGATTTGTCTTTGGAGCTCGGGGCACCAACTTCCGCAACCTTCCTCTCAGCAACTTTCTTCTTAACCAACTCATCAAAGTCAGACGTTTTCATTCTGAGCTTGGTTTTCCTGAATCCTGAGAATTCAGTGAGTAGAGTTGTTTCCTCGTTCCACCAGTCTTCGCCTCTGAATGAAGCTATGTTGAGCATTTCTGGAAGAGTCTGATTGAGGATAAAGACCGTTGACCTCAATCTGAAGAAGATGTCTTGGAGGTCAGGGAATGAGCTAAGCTCAGGGTAGCGGTCAAGAATGAACCGTTCCCCCTTGCTTCGCCATTCGGTCTCTTAAGCTTCACCATTCTTGAGCATCGGCCTCTCAGGTTCAGTAGAGAAGTCTGCTGAAGGATAAAGTAAAAGATCACTCAGGAGCTCATCAAAGTTCATCGGCTCCTAAGGCTCGGCAATATCGAGGGTTAGGCGGAATGACTCCTCGATCTGAATTTGACTTGGTTACGAGGTCCAGTGGCGCCTCCTCAGTAGGAATTTCAGTTTGCTCTGAGGACTGGATAGGCACTTCCTCGGCCGAGAATCTGGCGATTTAAAGTGCGGCGGTGCTTCTTGGCGAGAATCATACTTGCTCTGGTCTGAGGTCCTTGGAATATTTCTTGAGAGAACTTGTCAGAGCTTAATGACGTCTCAAGAACCTCAGAGAAGACTTGCTCCTCAGTTTGCTCCTGTGCTTTTGAGATAACCTGAGCCAATACATGTAAAGGCGATTTCTGAGTAGTTTGGCTCTCAGGTTGAATCTCCTCAGCCTCACTCTCCTCCTCATCATCAGTGAGAATCACCATTCTTTTGCGTTTTGGAGCCAGTGTCTTCTTCTTCAATTTTTCACCCTGCTCCTTCTTGGCCTCCAACAAAGCCTTCCCCCTGGCTTGTTGGGTTTCTTCAGCAGCAACAGCAACCGGTGATTCTACCTTCTTCTCTTTCTTCCCTTTGATGGTCCTCTTTGCAGCAATGGGCTTGAACATTACTTTGGACTTAGGGAAAGGAGTAGAGTTGGCAAAGATATCCTCCTCCTCTCGACACATTTCCAAAATAAAAGCTATTTTGGTGGCATGGAGGATCTTGCCTTTGATCGAAATTGAGTCGTCCTCCATTTTTATGACCTTGGCTTGCTCACTCACCACCTTGATCAGATACTTCAGCCAGTTGAAATCCTTGGTGGGTGAGTCCTCAATAGCCGCCATAAATCGGAGTTTGGGAGTGCTAATCTGCTCAAAACTCCCCGATCGACTCATTATACACTTGCTCACAATATCCATCAACACTCTGTACTTTGGCCTCAAATGCCGCTTATGTAAGGTCGCCTCAAACTTAACAGGATTCTCAGTAATCCTATCAAGATACTCTTGCTCCCGACCTAACATATACAAAGTGGGATCATCTCCCCTATCGCACAACTCAAAAACATCGTTTAAATTTTGAGGGACTATGTACAGCTCCCGAACAAAATCTACATACTTCGATGTATGCTCTAAATGCGAAACAGAAATCTTGGACTCAATATTATCATCCTCATCTATTTCCAAATTAGAGACGAACTCTATTACCTCGCGAGAATACTCCACCTCCGGTCGATTTGCGACGAGGTTCGTCAGTTTCGCCAATCGAATCAAATGGAGCACCTCTTCTTCATGTTTGGCATTTGAAGTACTCTCCAGAGATACAACGTACTCATACCAAGGTTTATTGGTTTCGGCCAATTTATCGAAAATGGTATAAGTTATTTTGAAGATTTAGGGTTTCGAGTGAAGAAGATTTCTGGGCAAAGGGGATTTTATTTACAGAGTGATTTGGGAACGAGGGTTTATAAAAATGGCTTGAATTGGCTTCTCAAGGAATATATCGGTTTGGTGAGAATCAACGGTTAAGATTAATCCACGATTAATCGGGTATCTTGAAAAAGACGATCTTCCTAAAAAATAAGCGCCATTTTAACCTCATTGGTGATTAAAAGCAATAGAGCATTTAATGACTGTTGACCTTCCTTGGAATTTCAAAGATCCCGCCCAAAACATTCTCTTCAGGTGTTATGCTATTTATTGCTAATGATTACTGAGTTTCACTTAGGCAATAAATGAGTTGCATGAGTCATTACTTCTTGACTAATTTCCTCTATCGGTCTTCTTGAGTATTGACCTTGATAAAATGTTAGATATGATCTTGAATGGGTTCTTGATCTTTTATCTTGACCTTGATACATCTGAGACTTCTCGAGACTCGATTCGGCATTTCTATTTTATCCTGAGTTTCTTAGTGGAATTCTGAGAAAACTTCATGCATCTGAAAACCTTCAATTTTTCAGATTTTACTCTATACACCGGATCCAACATCCCTAATTCAATCGATAGTTCACGAAATCTTGATTGACCAAAGGTTTAGTCAAGATATCGGCTCTCTGCTTATCGAAGATGAATTTTCTCCATCCCGATGTCCTTTTTCTCGACATGATCTCGATGAAGTGATGTTTGATATCCACATGCTTGCATCCGGTGTGTGTAATACCGGATTTTTGAAATAGCAATAGCACTATTATTATCACAAAATATGGGTACTTCATTGGCTACAACCTTATAATCCCTTAATTGTTGTGCGAGCGAAAGAATGCGTACCTGACGACTTCACTGCAGACCATGTATTCAACCGATAATCTTGGTTTACTCTTGAGGTCTGTTTCTTCGAAAACCAAGATATCGACTTACTTCCAAGAAATTGACAAGTTCTGTAGTGGACTTCTGTCAATTCTCTGACCTCCATAATCGACATCTGGAATAACGATTAACTTCGAGGTTATCATCACCGGATACCATAATCCTCTATTCATTTGTGCCCTTAAGATACTTGATATCTTTTTGGCGACCTCCATGTGACTAAATTTAGGATTAACTTGGTATCTTGCACATATCCCAACAAAGAAATGTTATATCGGGCCTACTTGTGTGAGATAGAGCAATGATCCAATGATCCTCTATAATCGGTGTGACTTCTTGATTTGCCTTGAGATCGAGGATCCATCTTATAGTTAGTATTCATGGGGATTCTAACTGCATTGCAATTTTGTACAACATATTTGGCAATCAGATCTCTGGTGTACTTTGCTTGGTTGATGAAGATTCCTTCCTTTGATTGTTTCACTTGAAGACCTAGAAAGAAATTCATCTCCCCCATCATAGACATCTCAAATTTGCCTTTCATCAGTGTAGAAAACTTTTCACACAACTGATGATTTGGAGATCCAAAAATGATTCATCAACATATATCTGAACTAGTAAGATATCTTCCCCATCTTCTATCCTGAAAAAAGTTCTATCAACAGTTCCTTTGACAAAACCGTGGTCAGTAAAAAACTGAGAAAGAGTATCATACCATTCTCTTGGTGCTTGCTTAAGACCATACAAGGCTTTTCTGAGCCTGTAAACTTGGTCATTCTGTCTGAAACCAGGAGGTTGTTCCACATAAACCTCTTTTTTAAGCACACCATTCAGAAAAGCACTCTTCACATCCATTTGATAGACTGCGAACTTCATGTGGGAAGCATATGTAAGAAACAATCTGATGGCTTCTAGTCTTGCAACAGGTGCAAAGGTTTCATCATAATCGAAGCCTTCTTCTTGGGGATAACCTTTTGCAACTAGCCTTGCCTTGTTTCTTACAATGTTGTTGTTTTCATCTCTTTTATTCTTAAATACCCACTTGGTTCCAATAACATTGTGTCTTTCAGGTCTATCCACTAGCTCCCATACTTCATTCCTTGAGAATTGATTCAGCTCTTCTTGCATAGCAGTAATCCAAAAAGAATCTTGTAGAGCTTCTTCAATCTCAGTTGGCTCTTTCTCTGATAGGAAGCAGCAGAATAGTGCACTTTCACCATGGAACCTTCTTGTTTTAACAACTTCAGTTAGATCATCCACAATCTGACTTGTAGGATGACTATCTAACCAACTTCTTCTAGATGTTCCCCTTTCAATAGTATCCTCAACATTTGAAATGTTAGATTCAGTTAGTTCATTAAATTCAGGGAACAACAGAAAAGGAGAATGGGAATCATCTTCCTCAGGGGAAATTCCATTCAGAAAATTGTCAGTGACATTTGTTCCCCTTTGGTTGATAGATTCATAATTTGCCTCAGTTGTGACCACATCTTCATTGGCATCACATACCTGAGTCTGAACTGGTGTCTGTTCAGATTGGTCATCTTTGGTGTGTTGGCTTTCCTGAGTCTCACCATCCTGAGTTCCATCATGAACTTCCTTGTCTGAGTCTGAGTCACTCCATTCATAGAAGGTGACTGACTTCTTCTTTTCAGGTTCAGTGGATGATTTGTCATTCTTTTTCAGGCTTAATCTGGTGATTCTCTTGGTCAGTTCTTCGGCATCATGTTCCTGTTTCTTCTGAACACAAGTAGATTCATCAAAAACAACATGAGGTGTTTCCTTCACAATAAGAGTCCTACAGTTGTAAACTCTGAAAGCTTTACTAACTTCAGAATATCCTAAGAATATTCCTTCATCAGATTTGCTATCAAATGTTTTCAACTGATCTTTACCATTATTGTGTATGAAACACTTGCAACCAAACACACGAAAGAAAGAAACAAGAGGCTTCCTTTCATTCCAAAGCTCGTATGGTGTTTTGCCTTGACTCTTGGTCAGCATGGATCTGTTTTGTGAATAGCATGCAGTGTTGACAGCTTCAGCCCAAAATCTTTTAGGAATCTCAGCTTCAGCTATCATTGTCCTTGCAGCTTTTTTTAAAGTCCTGTTCCTTCTCTCAGCAACACCATTTTGTTGAGGGGTCCTTGCAGCCGATGTTTCATGAGTAATTCCATTTGTTGCACAATAATCAGATATAATATGGTTTATAAATTCAGTTCCTTTGTCAGATCTGATTTTGACCACACTCAGGTTCTTTTCAATACTGAGTCTTTTCAGTAATTCAGGCAGCTTTATCTGAGTCTCTTTCTTACTGAGTAAGAATATGACCCAAGTATATCTTGAGTAGTCATCAACTACTACGAGTGTATATTTCCTGCCATTAGTGCTCACTGGTGTCACTGGACCAAAAAGATCCATATGCAACAACTGAAGTATTCTCTCAGTAGAAACATCTACTTTGCTTTTGAATGATGCTTTAACTTGTTTTCCTTTTTGGCACGCATCACAAACATGTTCCTTACTGAACACTTCATTAGGCAACCCTCTCACAAGAGTTAATCTTGCAAGCTTATTCAGGGTTTTGAAATTCAGGTGATTCATTCTTTTATGTCATAACCAACTGGTATCTGTGGAACTTTTAGCAACCAAACATGTATCTTTAGGAGTTGAACTCCAATCAGCAAGATACACATTTCCTTTTCTTGTACCAGTCAGTAATATTTTTTGTGAGATATCATCTTTCACATAACATAAGTTTTTGAGAACTCAACATTAAAACCCTTATCACAGAATTGGCTTATTGAAAGCAGATTATGCTTCAATCCAGATACATATGAAACACCATGGATATGAACTGAGTCGATTTCCAAAGTTCCATATCCTTCAGTCTGTCCCTTGGAGTTATCTCCAAATGTGATCTGAGGGCCTCTTTGTTCAACATAGTCACTGAGTATCTGCTTGAATCCTGTCATATGTCTTGAGCATCCACTGTCAAGATACCATACAGCAGAGGCCATTTCATTTCCACTCATCAGTGCTATGTGATCTTCAATCAGCTCAGTGCCCTTGTTTTTCTCCTGAAAAACAGATCAATTCTTAGGTACCCAATTTGTGTAGGGTCCTACCATGTTAGTTGTACCTTTCGGAATCCAAATCTGTCTGACAACTCTAATCACTTTAGAGTTGCTGATCTGTCTTCCATATACATCTACATACACATTTACTACTCTGGGTGCCTTAGCATGAACATGAGCCTTAGAGTTTTTCTTTGGTTCAGGCTTTTTGTTCCATTGCTTTGGCTTCTGTGCAGCCGGTCTGAATCTTTGCTGACTCGGGTTCAGGTAACCTTTACCCTTAGGCAAGTGGGGTTTAGGTTGCTGTACTGAAATAAGGGTCTTTCAGTATACTGAGGACTTGGTCTCTTCAGTTGAGAATGTCTCTGTTTGAGTGTTTCTCTTCCGAAGATTCCTCTTTTGGTTCGTTCTGATCCTTTCGAGTTTTCATTCTTAGCACGAGGCTTGAAGTACTTGCACGAAATTTTCCAATGAGTGCTTTCGGGTTTTCTAGCCTTCACCGAGGTTTGGGCTTTCTTACGATCATTGATTTCTTTGAACCAGAGGTCATTTTCCTTGTCTAACACCTTGGGCATTTCTTGATTTGAAGTGTAGGTGCCCTTTGGTTTAACAAAGATTGTCTTCTTGCTACTTGATGCAGCATTCAGATGACCTTGTGAGGTTCCCCCTGGAATGTATCCCAATCCAGATTTTATAGTGGCAGGTCTTTGATAACTCTGAATTTCATCTATTACTTTAGATCACGATTTCAATAGAGTTAAACTTCTTCCTGACTATCCTCACATTTCTGTAGAGTTTCATGCTTCTCGGAGAGGTCATTGAACTTGGTTACGATCAATTTGAATCTCTTGATGGATTTCTCTAGCTTTTGATTTAGGGTCACTATCAACTTCTCTTTTTAAAGAGAGTTGTACTTTCGAAACATCCAGTTCATCAAGAGCTCCCCATTAATTGAGAAGTGATTTGAAGATTGCTAGAGTCTTTCCACTTAAGATTTTTAACCTTGATTTCTTTGTTACGCTCTTGAGTTTCATTCAGCAGTTCTTGTAAAACAGCATAGTCCTTCATCAGACTCTCAAAAGAATCCATCAGGTCAAATTGACTATTTACAGTTGAACTTGATAACTCTTGTGCTAGTGTAGGAGCAACAACAGAGAAAGAAGAGTTTACCTCCTCAATAGCCATTAGACAGAGATCATCACTTTCCTTTGTCTCGAGAATATTTCATCTGAAGAGCTAGATCCTTCCTCAAAATGTTCTTCTTCTGCAACCATGGCTTTCTTGCTAGAGAACTTCTTGTCTCTTTTAGCTTGTCTTTCTCTTCTCTCCTTAGCACTCAGGTCTGGACAATCATACTGGAAGTGACCTTTCTTCTGGAAATTGTAGCATCTGTTGGCATCATCATCCTGATCACTTTCTTCTTTGGACTTGGAGACCTTCCTTTTGGATGAAGATCCTTCAGCTTTCAGGTCCTTCTTCTTCTCAGTTGATTTGTCCTCAGCTTTCTTCTGGTACCTGTGATTCCTGTAATAGTTTTTGTATTTTCCATATCGACTATTAAGTCTTTCAAACCTCCTTGCCATCAGCGCTAGCTTATCCTCAAGCTCATCCTGATTCTTTGCAAGGGAGTTCTCAGACTCTCTAGTTTTACAAGTTTTATCCTTGGCCTTGAAAGCCACATTTTTACTAGATGATGAATCATCTTTGCTGTCAGCCTTTTTAGATTTCTTATCAATTACGAACTCATAGGCCTTTGGCTCAGAGAAGACTTGTTGATATGGCATTGAATTAATGTTTTTGGTGTTTTCAATCACCACTGCATGTATATCCCATTTCTTAGAAAGACCTCTAAGAATTTTCAAAGCCACTTCTCTCTGTGGATATTTCTTTCCAAGTGCATTTAGATCATTCATAATGCTAGTGAATCTGACTTCCAATTTGTCTATAGATTCACCATCTTCCATTTCAAAACTATCAAACTTTCCAATTGCAACTGAAAGTTTGTTTTCCTTGATATGATCTGTGCCTTGGCACATTACAGCTAGTGTATCCCAAATTTCTTTTGCAGTATTACCGTGAGAAATCATTCCCATCACACCATCATCAATTGTACGGTATAGTGTGTCTTTAGCAATATAGTCTAGATTGACTAACTTTCTCTCCTCAGGAGTCAGTTGATCATCAGACTTAGGAAATTCTGTCCTGGGATCATTTCTCTCATTTTCTGTTCCTCTGGGATTCACCACAGTAAATTGGAATGGCCCTTCAGAGACCACTCTCCACATTCGTTCATGTTTAGAATACAGGTGAGCCTGCATTCTCAGTCTCCATAAATCATAGTTCTCTACTGAGAACATGGGAAGTTTCTTAGAAGACATTTTGTCTGAGTCTTTTAAGAATTCAGCAAGTAAGATCTGTTCAGATAGACCACAAGTATTGTAACAAAAAAAACTTTGGTCAACAAAGCAGGTGGTCAAGTTGAACCACTGCTCTGATACCACTTGTTGGTCCTAGTGCAAACGAGTCTTACACGTGTATGGGGGAATACACGTGTTCAGTGTTTTTAAAACTTTTCTTTACTGAGGTCAGCTTGGGTCAGGTTGTCCTGATGATTTGGTCCTGAGAAGCACAAATCGCTCTGAGTCAAAGTCTATTTAAGACAGTGATCCTGAGCTGCTTTCAGATACCTCAGATAATCCCAACTGATCCTGAGTTTTCAGAGATCCTGAGCTGCTTGGACCAGATAACTAACTTACTGGACCCTCAGAAGAGTAAGTTCAGTTTGGTAACTATCTGTTCTAGCTACTCAGATGTGCGGAATGGTTGGCCCTAAGTTTATACTCGTTTTATGCTTTTGCTGAAAATCTTCCTTTTAATGGAATAGTGATTAGGCTGTGATTCAGTTCAGACGCAACTTCAGTGGATTGATTCCAACTGAATATCAGTGAAAATATGCTTTCAGTTTAAAGATATGCAACAATTAATCAATGCAAAATAGAAAGCAAAGAACACAGCAAGTTATAGTGGTTCAGAGACTCAAGCTCCTACGTCCACTCTCCCTGATCTCTTCAGAGAAATTCATTAATCACTTCCTAAGGTTTTCTGACTACCTCTGTAGTTTACTAACCTTTCTATTTTGAGCTTTCTGACTACCTCTGTAGTTTACTAACTCAAACACACACAAGCTTTTTGACTATCCAAGATAGTTTACTCACTTCTTCTCTAGAGCTTTCTGACTACCTCCTTGTAGTTTACTAACTCTTTACAACTCCAACTCACCAACAATCACACTCAACTACCTTACAAAGGGTTTGGGGTTTCTTGGTTGGTTTCCAACTAGGATGATTATCCTTTACAATTAAAAACAATGCAAAGGCTAGGATATCTCGACTAAGCTTTGGATATATCTTATCAAGCTAGGCTTAGTGGAATGAGCTCTCTTCGATATAAAGCACTTGGGAAATTCTTGGGTTTTCGAGTGCTTCAACTTGCAATAATAAGTTTAAGCTCTTGAGTTGCTTACAAATTTCCCATAACCTTCAATGTAGATGGTCACAAGTATTTATAGGCAAACACCAAGGTCACTCTTGAAAAACTATCCGTTGGAAGAGATAGCTTCGTGAGTTTCCTCTTATGGTGTGTGATGAACGGCTATATTTAGGGTTTGAGACTCCCTAGCACGTTTTAGGCAATAGCCTTTCATGCAGCTATTCAACACGTTTTGGAGTCTGGAACATAGTACTACTAACATCTTTTCAGTGACATGTCGCTGTCAGTGTCAGTAATGTACAGTGTTGTCTTCTTCTTTTTTACTTTTGTCTCCAGTTAAAGGTAGACAACCACAACGGCTGTTTTTGGTTACTATCTCTGAGTGATATAACTTTAACAACACTTTGTCTTAGTTCTTTTTGTCTGCATGAGAATGTCTTGGGCAATATCTATTTTTCTGGGTAATCGCGTTCTTCTCAGTATTGAATCCTTCAGATAGATATTTTCAGTGCCTCGGAACATTCAGGTTTATACTGAGCATTCAGTACATTACCGAGTCTTCAGTAATTACTGTGCCTTCAGTATCCTTCAGTCTTCAGTCTTCTGTCTTCTGTGTCTTCAGGGTCTTCTGAGTCTTCTGATTCTTCTGAGTCTTCAGTGTCTTCTGTCTTCTGTGTCTTCAGGGTCTTCTGAGTCTTCTGAGTCTTCTGAGTCTTTAGTGTCTTCTGAGTCTTCAGTGACTTCTGAGTCTTCAGTGACTTCTGAGTCTCACAGATATACTGACTTATATACTGAGTCTTCATGCTGAGTCTTTAGTTTCTTACTGAGTCTTCAGTATCTCAGTTTCATACTGAGTCTTCAGAATCTAACCTGATCTATATCTGCTGACTATACATTTTGCAGATAACATCCTGAACACTCTAAAACTGAATCCTGACTCAACTATCAAGATTATCCTGAACATGTCATACTCAGGGGTTTTGGGATCTAATCAAAATCATTCTTTATTAAATTCATCTTCCAACACTAGTTTATACCTGTGTGAAAAATCAGTTTTAACAAATCAGATTCACAAGTCTGTTTTCAATCAGCTGACCAAGGAGTCAAACTGATCAGATCAGTTGCTTGATGTAAACTGATCCTAACTCAGAATTTATATGAGATTTTAAGCAAAGTCGTGTGCGATAGTGTAATGCAGTTAAGAACAGATAAATGCACACAAGATTTATAGTGGTTCGGACAACCAGTCCTACGTCCACTCTTCCCTATCACAAGGGGCACCAACTTGGACTTAGTTTATTGTGTTAGTCCAACACATTACAACCAACAAATATTTATAGAGTTCTCACTCGACCGATCCCAGAAATCAGAACTAGAAACCCTAGTCTGAAATCTTGCAAAACAAATTTAACCTAACTTTTGGTTTTGGGTAAGATTTGTTGTTGTTCCAACTGGAAATCTATCCTAGTATTTGTGTAGCCTAAAGCTAAAGGATGAGATTTCTATGCTAAGAAAAATGGGATGAACACTTAGAAATAATCTTCAAGTTTTGTGTTCTTCGTGCGAAAATATTGCTATAGTATGAGCTTCTTGATAATTTCCGTGTCTTCACTTTGAAGAGCAATCCATATTTATAGACCTCAAAATCAAAGAGTCGTTGGAGAGCAATTTGAATTTCCGGCTATATTTGGTAGATTTGCAGGATTGATGTGACGTGCTTCAGGAACGGCATGGCCGAAAGCGTGAATAGTTATCTTTTATAGCCGTTTGACTATGCAGCGCCGAACCCCACATTGTCAGCTCCGTTCATACGTGTCTTGCTCTCATTGGTTAACTAGTACACTTTTCAGTGTTTGTTCTACCAACTAAAGTTGACATTATTCTTGTCCAGATTAACAATGTATGACTTGTGAAACATCAGTTGATATCTGATGTAAGCTGACCTGATCAGATAAATATTGATCAGTCTACCTGATTGAGTCTTCTGGTGCCAGTTGTCTTAGCTCAACTAGCTGACTTGGCTGATGTAGGTCTTCTGGTCCTCAGTTCTTCTGATCTTCTGGTAGTCATCTGATCTTCAGGTCTTCAAAACTTGATCTTCATATCTTCACCTGATCATCTGACTATCTTCTCGTCTGATCTTCTGACCTTGCTTTGTCTTCTGACTCGTCTGGTCTTCTGACTTATACTAGACTTCTGATCTCCGGACCTGACCTATACATATTGAGTTCCCCCTCAATATGTGGCTTATCTTATACATCAGTTGTTCTATAAAATAATTATCAACTGGTCATCTTATAACAGGTATTTAAAAACATCAGTCAGCTAACAGGTCTGACTGGTCCTATTACAAGTATTTTGGAACTTTCATCAAAACTCTAAATTTCCCAACAGGCGCCGCCTAGGCGGTCTAGGCGCCACCTAGGCGGCTGTAGTCGGTCTAGGCGGCTCAGCGGTTTAGGCATTTTTTTTTTATAAATGAAAAGAAATTATAAGATTCCAAATAGAAAGAGAAGAGGAGACGCGCCTCTCACAAGAAAGAAGAAAGAGGAGAGAACCCTATCCCTTACCGCCGCGCCCGCCGCTCCCCTGCCGCCACGCCCGCCGCTCTCCGGCAGCCCGCCGCCCAATTGGCCAAGCCACAACTCTCAGCTCCTCCAAGTTCTAACCACGCCGCCTAGCCCAGATCCTCCGCAGGTAATAGTGTAATACTAATAATAAATTCAATAGAGATTTAATTGTGTTTCTGTAATTCCGCGAAGCAGCAACCAATTTTTGGGATAATTGAAAGTTGAGCGGATTTGAAGGGAAAGTTGGGCAGATTTGAAGAGAAAGTTTGGGAGATTTTGGGGATTGATTGAAAGTGGGCGATTTTTTTAGCATATATTAACTTAATTTTCTGGAACCGGTTTTGAATGTATTTAACTTTATTTTCTTGAAATTAATTTTAAAAAAAAAAAAAAAAAACTTAGGCAGCGCCTAGGGGCTAGGCGGCCGTTAAACGCCCAACTTCCGACTATCGATTTCTGCATCCTTGCTCACTACTAGTCTACTACCTCAATTCACAGTTATGCATTCAATCACCGTTTACTTTGTAAAATCCCTCTATATACTAATAGAGAGTTGGTTTTGGTGATGTGTCGTCTTCTAAAGAGTTTTGCTTACGTGTCGTTTTCTTATGAGTTTTGCTTACGTGGCAATAGTAGAATAAATTAAATAATAATAGGTGTTATTATTATATTAAATTAAAAGATTTTATAATTGATTGATAATTGATTGTCATTTTCTATTTATTATATATGTCACATTATTGGGCATTGATCCATATATAATAATTAAGGAAATAATAAAAATAATTAATAAACCTTATATAAGTTTTCTTCCAAAATCCCTCAAAATCGGCTGATGCTTTATGTTAAGTTGTTAATAAAAATAGAATGTTTAACTATCACAATTTTAATTCATGAAAATTAGCAATTCATTAATTTTTTAATTTCCCAACACTTTTTTTGTTTGGAGAACCATCATTTCTCTCTTAAAAGAAATTGGTCTTCCATTACACTGAATTATGATATTTTTTTGGTTTGTTTTTTGTTTTGTTATGTAGGTTGACTCATAATATTGTTTTTGTAGGTTAAATCATTCAGTAAGTTACTCTTCTTTTTCTTTTTCCTTGCATGTAATATCCTTTTAGTTATTTTGATTATCAGATCATTACGAATTTTTTAAAAAAAAAAATTCTAAATTGATTCTTACGTTGTCATGGGTATTCTTTAATTTGTTGTTGATGATGATGAGATGTTGAAGAAATGCTGAGAAAGGGAATGATGTGACAGAAAAATGAAAGGTTTTGTGTGGCATCTGCAATGTGAGATCAAGAAATTTAATGAGTTCTATATGGATAAAGAGGAATAATATATTTTCTAATGTAAGTTGTGCACTTTTTTTTGTTATTTACACTGTATAATGAAGATTCTATATGAATTTTCTTAAACAATTTTGATGTAAATTATTTTAGGTTTGTAGAATCAGAGATGCTATAAACTTTTTAATATGATTCTTCAATTTATTATTTGTTTATGCAATATTTCGTATTTTAGGTCTCAATTTGTGTGAAAATAAGTATGCTCTAGATCTTAATCACTACTATAGTCTATACATACAATAATTATATGAAATTTTATTTTATCTAATTAATTGTATAGATGAAAGGAGATCACTAAATTGTTATTGTTAAATGGTTATTTATTGCAATACTATGTATTTAGATTACAATGAAACTCATTTTGCTTTTGATGAACTGTTATGCACCTATATATAGGTTTATGATAAAGAAGTCGATGATATTGACAGCTATGGCAAAATGATCAAGTTGTGGTGCAGAGCCAAAACTAAAAGACCACTGAGGAAGATAGTTATTAGCGATGACATCGAAGTGCTGATTTTAGTAGAAATGGACACCAGATTGAACGTCACTGAAGAACAACATTTATTTAAGAACAATCACACATCTTTCTTTTGTATAGTTTATGATACACATACTTATATTTTTAATTATTAAACACATTTTTTATTCTTAATATTGTCTCTTTTCAAAAATCCGCGAAACACGCGGGCACTGTACTAGTTAGATTATATTTAATATGATAATGGGTGATGAAATTAGGGGATAAGGATTAAATTTTCTGCTTTTATCTTTTATTTATTTTAGCCGATTTAAGAAAATTAAATTCATAATATTATCTTATTAATTATTTATTTTAGTGAATTTTAAGATATAAAATTAAGTTTTTTCTCATATACCCTCAAAATCATATCCGCCAAAAAATTATTTTTCCATCTTTTGGAGATCTCTCCTCTTTATCGTTTATCCAACTATTTTGCAGGCTGGATTTTTACAAAAATAGTTGAGATCTCTCCTCTACATGTATGTAAATTTATTAACAAATATATATAACTAATTAATATGAATTTGACTAAAATAAATACACTTTGATAGTATTAAAATACATATAAACTAATCGGACGAGTTATTACATATTCACAAGTTGAAGGATGTATTCACCAGCCATAAAATAAAGATGTTTCAAAACTAATCTTAGATAAAAAATAAAAAAATATGTTATCTTGAATTTATTGTAGTGATATATAATCCTTAAGACGGCACCAAAAAAAAATATTCCCTCCGTCCCATTTGAGCCTTCACACTTACTTTTTTATCGTGTTTTAGCGAGCAAACTGTTTATTAGTATTTGAAATGATAAAATGACTTTTAAAGAGAGGTATGATAGATTTATTTCTTCTCTATTATATGTCTCTTTAAAAATTACTTTATCATTTCAAATACTAATAAAAAAATCTCTCGCTAAAACACGAGAAAACAGTAAGTGTTAAAAATTACTTTATCATTTCAAATACTAATAAAATATTCGTTCACTAAAACACGAGAAAACAGTAAGTGTGAAGACTCAAATGGAACGGATGGAGTATGTCTTATTACAACGTGGAGTAACTTTTTATTACTATATAGAGGTTTTTATATAATGATATAATCTATTTATGTATGCATGCATGGATTAAAATATTACTAACTAAAAATATCTTCCGACCGGATTCGAACCAGTGACCTAAGGATTTCAGCGTTTACTACAGTCCTCCGCTCTACCAACTGAGCTAAGGTCGGGTTGTTAATGTTTTTAATTATCAATATATTCAAATGATGTCAAGAGAATATTAAAAAAAAAACAGGACTTTTTGGTCATAAAGTACAAGACTCGCACTTTGCTAATTTTCAATTTTTCATACGTAATTTATAATAGTGAAGGTATCATCACTATTTATCCAATAAAATAGACTTTTTCTTTTGGGGAGAAAAATTTAAAAAATATAGTATATTCTACCAAATTCATATTCAAAAAAAAATAAATAAACATATGGGTACTTTAAGTTTAAACTACATTAGTTCGTCATCATTTCATTTTACTAATCCATTTTTTATATATGTAAGTTAATCAAGTTTGAAATTATTTTCTCAATTTTGACTAATTAAATGTTTTACGTTTAGAAAAGAAACACTGCGTGCCTACATTAATGTAGGATTCAATATTGGAAAGAGACGTTTGTTTCACATTCAAAATCTCCACACATGTATGCACGCGCCAACACACCATCACATGCTGTTTCTAATAATAGTGTACTTCACTTGTATAATTTCCTTCCCAGATTTAAGGAATACCAAGACATATTTACAAATTACAACCACATTATGCACTAATATATTAAGAGATGCACTTAAGGTGACACAAAACATAATTTAAGCATGAAGTATTAACACTCTAGAAGAGGTAAATATTGATTTGTGCTAATATATACCACATCTCATACATGAGATCAATTTGTTGTTAAATTAATTACATGGTCCCATTTGCACATTCAAAATTTCTACTATTGTGCCTCTACTTATGTTAGAACTTCTTTGCAGAAGTTTGTTGAAAAATTGATGCCAACGATGTGCGTGAGAGAGAGTTTCAAGTGGTGAACTTTAGTATTTATAATAATTGCATCAGTTAGTCTTAGGGTATGTTTGTTTTGGGACTTACCCGGATGAACTTAGAACTTTGAAAACCATGTCCTATTATAATTTGAGATTTAAAATTAGACTTCAAAATCCTCTCCTATAAAGTATAACTACACCCTTATTTTTCATAAAATTCAATACAATCACATCATTACTTTTCCCACTCTCATCACAATATAATAATATCACATAAATCATTATTAAACATTGACTTGATATAGAGTAAAATCTCATCCTTTCAAAATCTCAAAACAAACACATATTTTTTACTATTCACCAAGACTTTCAAATCAATAGGATTTCAAAGTCATGACTTCTCTCGTACACCTAAATCCCGAATCAAACATACCCTAATTTTTCTGGTTTGTTTTTTTTTAATTTATTTTTTGAAAACGTACAATAATGTTTAGAAAAAATAATTACATGTCTCTACTCTTTATATGTGCTTTCAACACATATGATAAAAACGAGAAAGAGTGAGGCAATCAGAATTTATTTTCTTGGACTAAAAATGATTTGAATTGTATTATTCGATTGTGCCTTAACTCACGATTTTGTAACTTAAGCTTGATCCAAATGCCCCCTGGGGACCCTTAGATGGTTAAGATTATTTAAATCTGCATGGTTTTTACTTGAACTAGGAAAAACAAAATGCACCCTTTTCTCAGGATCAAATTGGATTGTAGGAGGCGATTTTAATGAAATTCTCTACGAAAAAGAAAAACAAGACGGACCTCCTAGAATATTCAAGCATATGCAAGACTTTAACAAAGTCTACAAAATATCGATCTGCATGATTTGGACGCCTCGGGTCCAAAATTTTCTTGGAACAATTTGAGATCGGGCAACCAAAATATTCTTGTTCGTTTAGATCGATTCGTGGCAAACAGTGCGTGGCTTAACAACTTCCCGAGTGCCTCGACGTCCAATCTGGACTATTATGGTTCCGATCATCGACCAATCCTTCTCAAGCTGGGATGCAATCCCGGGCATACTATACATCCCAGGACCAATACCTTCAAGTTCGAACACAAATGGCTTCTGAAAGATGACTACAAGGATACCATGTTTAAGGCATGGAAGGATTCGGCCCACTGTACCAACACCATAAAGCGTCTTCAACGAATGGCCAATTCCCTCCAATGATGGTCTTATAATCGAACGGGGAATATTGGGAAGCAAATCAAATATGCTCGTACCAAACTCAACGAACATCTCAATTCATAGGAGGCCAAATTTGATCGCACAAAAATCCGGGCCCTGGAGTGCAAGCTGGAGAAGCTTTTAAACCAAGAAGAAATCCACTGGAAACAACGTTCCAGGGTCAACTTGCTTAATTCGGGGGATAGGAATACTTCTTTCTTTCATAAGTCGGCTTCGGAGCGCAGGAAACGAAACATAATCATGTCCATTACCAATGAAGAAGGCGTCACAGTGAACAACCAGAGGGAGATTGAATCCACTATCATCAACTATTATTCTAACCTCTTTAAGTATTTTAATCCGTCTCTTGATGACATTAACAAAGTCACTAAATTTATCCTTCCTTCTGTCACAGATGAGATGAACAACCTACTCAACAAACCCTTCTCCGAAGAAGACGTCCGCAAAGCCTTGTTCGATCTTAACCCTTCCAAAGCTCCTGGCCCGGATGGCTTCACAGCCCTCTTCTTTCAAAACGCTTGGGAAGTTATTGGGGGCGATATTGCTAAGGACGCCCTCCGGATTCTTAACAGGATAGATGGGCTCAAAAACCAAAACCTCACCACGATAACCCTGATTCCGAAAGTCAAAGAGCCCAAAACTCTTAAAGATTATAGACCGATTAGCCTCTGCAACGTTCTCTACAAATTGGTGGCTAGAGCTATCACCAATCGCTTCCGGATTGTTCTCGGCAAACTCATTGACCCAAATCAAAGTGCGTTCATTCCGGGGCGTCTTATTACCAATAATATTCTACTGGGATACGAGTGCATGCATTGGCTCAGAAATAACAGAAGCAAACAGGGTTATGCGGCTTTGAAACTTGACATGAGTAAGGCTTACAACCGAGTCGAGTGGAATTATCTAAAATCAATCATGCTTCGTATGGGCTTTTGTAACGAATGGGTCAACCTAATCATGGAATGTGTCACTACCCCCACCTATTCTTTCAAGATCAATGACTCGATCACAGGAGAGGTGGTCCCCACTAAAGGCCTACGACAAGGAGACCCTCTCTCTCTCCCTTCCTCTTTGTAGTGGTGGCTCAAGGTCTTTCTTCCATTATTAACGCTCATGCGGCCGACGGGAGAATAAATGGAATCCGTGTGGCCAGAGGAAGCCCCATGATTACGCACCTCTTTTTTGCAGATGATAGCCTCATGTTCTTTAAAACTAATAAGGAGGATGTTCAGACCGTGAAGAAATGCTTAATGGATTATGAGAAAGCGTCTGGTCAGCTGGTCAACTTCGATAAATCAGCCATCACTTTTAGCAAGAATACATCCCCTAACATTATCACCTTCACTAAGGATTGTCTTCAAATTCATATTAGCCAAGGTCATGAAGTCTATCTGGGTCTCCCAACCTTCTCTCTTCAAAGCAAAAGATTGCAATTCGGCTACTTGAGGGATAGAGTCGCCAAGAGAATTACAAGTTGGAAGAACAAATTCTTCTCGGATGGGGGTCGAGAAGTCCTTATCAAATCTGTGATCCAAGCAATCCCCACCCATGCCATGTCCTGTTTCAGGATTCCTACCTCTCTCTGCGGAGACATCGAATCTATGTGTGCTCGGTTTTGGATCAGATAAGAAGATTCATTGGAAGGAATGGAAAGTCCTCACTAAACCTAAGAACGAGGGAGGGATGGGCTTTAGAGACCTAGTTACCTTCAACAAAGCCCTTCTTGCCAAACAGATTTGGAGAATGGTCCTCTACTCAGATTCCCTTGTTGCCAAAGTTTTCAAGGCTAGATACTTTAAACACACCGACATTATGGATGCTTCCCTTGGTTCAAACCCTTCTTACATCTGGGGCTCTATCATCTGGAGTAAAACTACCTTATCACGCGGTCTTATGTGGAAAATTGCTAATGGAAACGACGTTCATGCAAGAAGAGATAAATGGATCCCAAGTTTGACTTCAGGAAAAATTACTTCAGCTATCACCTACGACAGCAATGTAAAAGTGCATGATCTGATAACCCAGTACCATTCTTGGGATGTGGCTAAAATCAGAAGGCTCTTCTTGAGCTATGAAGTCAATGCCATCCGGAAAATCCCCATTGATGTTTACGGCAGCAGACTCTCGATTTTGGCAGTATAGCAAAAAGGGGGTCTTCTCGGTCAGGTCAGTCTACATGAATGCTCATTCGATGACCCATAAAAAGGACGGTTCGGGAAGTTGTTCGACTAGCACTACGCCGAGTCACTGGCCTAAGATTTGGAATCTCAACATCCCCCCCCAAAGTTAAGATTTTTCTCTGGAAGGCTGCTCAGGATGCGATTGCCACGGAGGCAAATTTGGCCTCTCACCATGTTTTGTGCTCTGCCATGTGTGTGCTATGTGGTTTCTTTTGGGCCGACACTAATCATGCTCTCTTTCATTGTCAGGTGACCAAATTTGCATGGAAATCAACGGAATGGTGGAACATCATCAAGAAGACAAAGGGTGCCCACTCAGACAGCATATCTCTCCTGCTGATTCATGCACTCAAAGAGCCCGAACTCGAGAAGGTTGCGGTCAAAATGTGGGGAGTGCGGAAAGAAATATGTGAATTAACCCACAACAAGGGGATGCATAACTCAAATGTTCTGAAGACGATCCATGCATCTTGGACAGAGGCCTTACTCGCTCAATATCAAGAGGAAAGAACCAAACTCATGAAAAGAGACCTCAGACCCAGGACTAGACTGGAATCCTTCTCCTCTTAAACTGATTCATATGAAGGAGCCTTCATTCTTAAAGTTGACGCCGCCTACAACGACAGCAACCTCTCCTTTGCCATGGGTTTTTGTATTTATGATCCGGGAGGTAATCCTTGGGCGGCAGGCTTTCACAAAATTAACCCACCCGGCTCGGTCTTGGCGGCGAAAATTATTGCAATATCAGATGGGCTCGACTTCTGGCTGACTGATCCTCAGGGTACAATCATCGTTTTTTCAGATTCGAAAAACGCAATTCAAGCCATTTCGACGGTTTCTACATACAAGGGCTATGAAGAAAATATTATCACAAGAGCTCGGAATTTGATCAAGGACACCTCGGTGAAAGGTGTAATATACCTTCCTCGGACAAGCAATACATCGACACATAATCTGGCTAAGCTGGCTTCTAAATCTCCCCGCCCTCAAGCCTGGGTGGGCGATGATATCCCCGAACATATCTTGTCCTTAGCTCAGGAACACCAATTTATGTAACTTTAGTTGTTTGAGCTCTCAAAAAAAAATAGCAGAGATTTAAAAAATTTACTCTTTTAAAGATTTTTACCGCTACAGTGATACTTTTCTTTATCTTCAAGGACGAACATATGATATGAACATGCTCTTTTAAAATAGTAAATTACAAAAAAACGTAATAATATATTAAAATATAAAAAGGATATTCCTTCTCCGAAATATCTTAAAGACCTTTGAAGCGCAGATCAATAGTTCTATATGATGTTCATCATACTGATAAATCTTCTCTCATAAACACAGCAACATTTCATTCTATCCATGAAAAACAAGATGAATAACTTACATCATTTGTCATCTACTTCTTCTAATTCTTCACGTCTTGCCTCTCCTTTCTAAGTCTCTCAAGTTCTTTCACCATTTGCCAGTGTTCCATTGATAAACACGTTTCGCCAAAACTTGCGGACATTAAACGGCCCATGCTAAGCCATCTGCAAATTTGTTTCATTGGCTCAATAAATAATATTTTGGTTATACAAGGCAAACGAGGTCGAGATTTTACCGGCTAAATTCTTGGCTGCCTAATGTTCTATCTGTTTGGCGAGCAGCAACTAAATCATCTTCAACCACCTATATGATATACCAGATTATCACAATCAATTCAACCAACTTCAATTTTTTAGTTAAAATATTATTAGAAGGACCCCCAATCTTGGTAAAAATTAGAAACAAACTTGCATGAAAACATAAAAATTAGTTCAACCTTCTGCAGATGTTGCTCGATTGAATGAGGTAGTGTTTTCATGGTAGCCAAGTACGACCTCCAAGCTTTCAGCATTACTCCATCCACCCCCATAGCGGAGCCCACAGAAGATGGATGAAGAGGAAGAACGACATCAGCAGGCATGATATTAGATTTGCCTTCAGACAAAATCAACAATTGAACATCTGCAGCCATATCCATTTTATAATACGTGAAATCATACTGAACATTTTGTGACTCTATCATGTTTTTCAATATTAATGCATTCTCAACGCCTGTTGAGTTGAGGGTCCCCGATTGCAATGAGGTCTCATCAATTGTTAAGTGTGAGCCTTCAGCCAATTGCAAAGGCCCCGATGCCAGCCTGTAGAGATAGGACAAAGTCAGTTAGGATAAAATTAAATGTATTTAGCTTAATGAAGATGTTTTCAGCAGTTACTAAAGTTGATTCACCCAATACCTATTAGTATTATAATCCTTCTTTGGGGCAAGTGAAACTGTATTGAGATAATCTACTGTGAGAGTCACGTAGTCTGTGAAAGGGACAAGATTCTCGATTGCAAGTTTGATGTTATTCCCGAAAACGGAGATGCTTTCCTTATTTAAACAAGTAAGATTTAGAGATAGCTTCCCAACTGCAATTGAATCTACTCTTGTATGCACCTGTATATGCAGTCATTACTGGTTATTTACAAAAACTTAATACAGAAAAAGATTAGGAGATTTATATATGTGACATCCATTATCCTATATTGAGCTGTATATACCCTGGACAATAGATGCAATAGAATGTATTCAGCTGCCAAACGATCATTCCCAAGAACAGCTGTGAGATGTCCAAGAAGAGCCTCCCTTACTTCTTTTATCACAGGGGATGTTAACTGTTATCATTCATGGAAAAGAAATGAAAAATCTGCTACCAATATTGACTAGAAGTCAGAAATAAGAAGTTAGCAAGCTAGTGAAACTGACCTCCAATTGAGGACTGGGAAGAAAATCACCAGCTCCAAATTTCTGGTGCACAACACAGTGAAGCCGAGGAACCTGCAGTTAGAATGTCAGCATACTTCCTCTCGAACAGCATGGACAAATGTTATGCAAAAACAATAAACATTTGTTACCTCTTAGTACAGAAAACCTATAATTGTAGGGAAACCACAGAAAACATCACAGTTTGACCTCACCTCATCCCATTACAAATCTAAGCCAATCATTTTTTGAAATAACAACTTGCTAAGAGTTATTTAGCAACCAGTCTTTGGCAAGTTACTAGGTCAAAGGTTAGAAACTGACTAGATTTTATATTGGGAAAAGCGAGTAGAACAGTTATACTATTTATAGGAAACTTGCAACTGAATTAAGCAACTCTGCAACTTCTTCACAGATCATCAAAATCAAGGGAATAATTATATACCGCATACCAGCTATGCTTCACTCTCCAACCAGACCTATATATATATAATATGTGTGTGTGTGTGTGTGCAAGTCAAGGCATGCTTATGTTCTTGCTTTTGGGTCGTCACTTTAATTGTTTACCACTTCTAAAACAAAACAAAAAAATCTGAGGGAAGTCATAACACAACACAAGAAGTTTCAAAGTCAACTATTTATATAAAAGTCATTTCAATGAACTTTACAAGCTTTATTTACATTCATTTCATTGACGTTGATGACTAACCAAATAGTATCCAAATAAATCATATCTCAAAAAATTAAATAAAGGTGAACTAGTAGGGAAGGCCAACCTTGGTAGGAGGAAGATGAACTAACACATCTTCGCACAAATCATCTATGAGATCATCATTGCCATCTCCGCCTACGGTAATCTCTGGATCAAAAGTGAGGACACCAATGAACTCAAAAACATCATTCAGCTTCAAGTCTGATTCCACAGAGTCATATATCTGCAGATTGCAAGATCACAGTGGCCGGAGTCTTCAATAAGGATGCATTACAATTGGAATTGAAATTTATCCCGGAACATGATGAATTCACCTTTAGTAGGCAAGGAAAGGATGTTATTTCAACAACAGGAACCAAACTTGAATTAGATGTGTTTCCTTCAGTCTCAATCTTCTGTAAATTTGGAGACTCGGCAGTCATTCCATCCTCCCGCTAATAATTCAAAAATTGGCAGACTATTAGATAGTCATATCTTATGCATGCAGTAATCTACAAGAGATGATCTCCAGATAAAGAATTAGTACATCAACTCACTTTCATCCTTCCGATTCGTGGTCCAAGGGAAAATCATACTTGAAAATTCAATTTTAGAAAATCATACTGGTAAACAAGGAAGAATGATTATTAAAGGACAATGCAAAAAGTTAGTTTGACATACCATTTTTTTTAAAATTTGGAGAATCCTCACTGGCATGGTCCGACTCCTGTCAATGGATGGAATTCGTCAATATTAATATTTTTTGTTAGACAAAACAAACATCATTCAAAAGATTTTAAGGAAGCATGTCAAACTCAAATCCATATGTTTTTATCCACTGAATTACGTAGAACGCAGGATTCAATTATTTATGGCGTTAAGATTGAGAAACAGAACTACTAAGTAAAGGCAATCAATTTCTGCACTAAATGATCATTAGGAAAGCTATAGTTCCACCTTCACTTTTACCTAAACTTTGCAACTTATAATACAGAATAAAATAAAATTATAAAAAATTGCTGTAGTTAGCTATATACCACAACATCAACATCGGTCATGGTTGTATCATCCTCCCTCTGACGTTTCTCCCTTTGTGGAGGTATATAATTTGTATATGGATTTCTCATAGCATCATGAGAAGATTCAACCCATGAGTTTTGCCCTGGAACCTACAGCTCAAAATTGAAATGACCATCAAAAGATTTATAATCGACACAATGCACCAAATCCCAGGCACGGGCTGAAGTAGCAGTAATTAAACCAAGTCATAAACAAAATTATCAAAATGAAAACTCACAGGGATACAATAAAGCAATCGACGCTCCCAAATTCGCATATCAGACGAATCACTCACAGGACATTGAGGAGCATCAGAAAACTTATTAGTTTTCCATTTATCACCATCCTATACCAAGAATAAAAAAAATTAACCTCAGATGATCTAGCCCCCTTTAGATGTTAAAGAATGTCTGGACGAATGAATATCTCAACTGAAGCTAATCTTACAAGTGACCAAGAATTAGAAGAGAACGAGAAGAAAATAGATCTACCTTATAAGCACCAATATAGAATTCGTTGCCTAACATATCCTGTATCATTCCCCGGAAGCGAACAAGAGTGTTTGGCTGAACCCATTTAATCGTCGATGGATTAAGTAATGGCACCTATTCGTAGAAAAACACTCAGCATTTACTTGGGCAAAATCACCTTGTGCGTATTTATACAACTATAAATTCATCAGGCTCCAAGAAATTGTTAGGTAAAGAGTTCTTAAGCACTTAATTACAAATATCACACACGAGACAGAAGACAAATTATTATGGAACAAAAAACAACCAAAGAAAGTATAATTACTGGAGATTCATGAAAATACACCCCTGCAATGATCATTCCTCTTTGTTCTTCCGTCTCTTAAAATACTGGCTTATTTGATCTATTATAACTCGTATTCCCTCATTTCCGCTATTCTATTAGCTCCAATTTCATAATCAACCAGAAACCTAACCAGAACATCAAGCGTTACATAAATCTAACACAAACTAAGATGCATCAGGTTTCCATCACATGAACTTCGAAAATGAAAATTAAAACAGAAAGGAATTATAATATTATATAAGCACGTTATGCGTGCAAACTATTTCGAAACACAAAACATAAGGAGAAAGTTTAACCTGATATAAGCCGCCATTATCGAAGAGAAACTGCCGGAAAAGATCGGCGACGCCCCAATCCTTTCCGTCAAGAGCCGCTGGGTTGGAGCCGGACGCCACCGCCTTCTCAAACGTCAATCGCACAGCTCCGAGCGGGTTAGCAAGGCAATCGTACGGTAGACCCACCATTGAAGATTTTTTAATGCTCTCCGCTTCAAATTACTTAGTTTTCTTTGGCTCAATTGCTAAGCCAGGGTCCCTGTATCGCCAATGGCATAAATACTAGTTGGGGAATTTCCCGCGCAAACGAACTTATTTTCCCGCCATTCTCGGGACAACAATAAATTGGGCCTTTTCATCATTTGGGCTTACATATTGAACATACTTTTTGTTGGGATTTAATAAGTATTGCAAATATTTCACAATTCATCTTGTTAATTAGATGGTTAAAAGAGGTTTTGAGTTTGTAAAGTGGTTTAATTTATAAAAAAAACATTAAATAGTAGTCCATCCACCACGGCCTAAGACCATCTCCAACAATGCGCTGGAGTGGCGTTTTTGTTCATTTATTGAGCTCCAGCAATGCGCCAATGATCTGCGCTATAATAGAGCAAAATACTGTTTAGAAATTTTATACTTGTTTGAATGTAAGCGCACCTTTGAAATTTACTTTTTTTTTTTATTTATTAAATTGATTTTAATATTTGATAATATGTGATAACTTAGAATGATTTGTGTATTTGTGTTGGGATGGTATTTTTTTTGTTATTGTGGAAAACTTAGAATAATTTATGTGATGACATATATAATTAAATTATTATTTTTACTTAAAATATCTCAATTAATTTAAAATATGTTATGAATTAAAATACAACACATAATTGAAAAGATAACATAAAATTACATAATAAAATTATGCAAACATTACAATATTGAGAACGATTACATGAAATTACTACAAATAGATAAAATTAAAAAAAAAACATCATAACATAATAAATATTAGATAAAAGCATACAATCATTAAAAAAATAACATACAACTAATATATATTCTAATACTCAGAAAGACCACTTCCAGATCCCCCAAGATCTAGAAATTGTCCAAACATATGATACACGCTACTACTAGTGTTTGCTATGTGTGCTTGCCTCCTTTTCTGCATTATTACTTGTTGCTCAAACATCAATGACGTACGACGTTCATGATCCTCAATGGAGTTCGGATTGATATTCATAATTTTGTCATCTCTCACCTGTTGACGAATTCTATTTTTTTCTTGGTCTGCTTCAAGTTTTTTTCTGTAGCATATCCATACCACGGTCCGATTTTTCAACTGAACTTTCAAGTAATCCCCTAAGTTTCTCATTCTCCTCTTTGATCGTTTGTAAGAAACTAGACATTTCTTTGCCTTGTTTCCTCTTTAGTTTAAACTTTTTGACCCCCTCTGGGCGCTGTGATGGAGAACCATCGCTGAAATTGTTATCTTCACTTAAATTAATAGTGAATGGAGGGGGTGAAGTAGGAGACTCCATCATATTTTCGTCGAGATCTAAAGAGACTCCACCATTTGTTTGAACTTGGGACTGCACAAACTCTTTAATAGTAGGCCAAACATGGTCGTATTTGAAACCTTCTTCACATCCTTTTATTGACATGAACATCTCATTTGCAAGTTGGTACTGCATAAGATATAAGCAAAGTTGAAGTTAAAAGATGTTGATATCTTAATAAAAGAAATGCAAATAAACACTACTTACGATATTTTGTTCATTTGCACCACTTGGATTTAGGAGTTCGACTTGTCGTAAACATCCGTTGAACCTTTTGCATTCCTTGTGGATGAGTTGCATGCGACATTGCACCTATCTTTTGTTACGATTGCTTATCTTCGAGTTTGGCTTTTTAGTGTTGTATTTCTCAGCAATACGCTCCCAAAATCGTGCTCTGGGTTGGTTATTGCCCACTATTGGATCCTGTGAGATATCAAGCCACATTTGAGCAAGGTGGATATCTTCAGCAAAAGTGTAGTTATAAGAAGAGCGTTGTTTAGACATTTTGAGAGAAAATATATATGAAAGATAGAGAAGTGTGTGTGAAAATGTGGTGTATGTCATCTATATATAGGAAATTTTGGAATATAGGGATTGTGCTTTACTCCACTCACACTACTTTTTCAGAAATAAATCTACGGCTGAGATTAAAAGATTCGATTGTTATCAGTGGCTATCATTGAATGCACACGGATTGTGTTTTACTCCACTCACACTACTTTTTCAGAACTAAATCTACGGCTGAGATTAAAAGATTCGATTGTTATCGGTGGCTATCATTGAATGCACACGGATTATGCTTTACTCCACTCACACTACTTTTTTAGAATTAAATCTACGGCCGAGATTAAAAGATTCTATTGTTATCGGTGGTTATCATTGAATGCACACGGATTGTGCTTTACTCCACTCACACTACTTTTTCAGAAATAAATCTACGGCCGAGATTAAAAGATTCGATTGTTATCGGTGGCTATCATTGAATGCACACGGATTGTGCTTTACTCCACTCACACTACTTTTTCAGAATTAAATCTACGGTCGAGATTAAAAGATTCGATTGTTATCAGTGATTATCATTGAATGCACACGGATTGTGCTTTACTCCACTCACACTACTTTTTCAGAATTAAATCTACGGCCGAGATTAAAAGATTCTATTGTTATCGGTGGCTGTCATTGAATGCACACAGATTGTGCTTTGCTCCACTATCACCACTTTGGACTATTATATAATGATCATACATTACAATTCGTTTTACCCCACTATCACCACTTTGTGCTTTACTCCAATATCACCACTTTGTGATTTACTCCACTATCACCACTTTCAATTAGCAATTTTATTATAAGCTTCATCATTTTTCTTCAAAAAAAAAAAATGAATTTCAATCATTTTGTTTCTTCAAGCTCAAGCTCATCCGACGATGAGTTTCAACAATTTTTCGTGAGTTTAGATTTAGAACAACGAGTGATTGCACAACAAATATTAAAAAACAATGAGATATCCCAATTTTATGAAAATGTCAATCCCACTCATGGAGGCTTAGTTGCTGGTTGGAGAACAATTTATTGTGATCGAGAAGGTGCAGCTGCTAGACTCTTCAACGATTATTTTTCTGAAAATCCAACGTTTAATAACGAGCATTTTCGTCATCGGTTTCGAATGTCTCGTACTTTATTCCTCCATATTGTCAAAGTCGTAAAAGAGCATGATAATTATTTTATGCAGCGAAAGAACGCAGCTGGACAACTTGGTTTGTCTACGCTCCAAAAAGTAACAACTGCATTTCGAATGCTAGCATATGGTGTTCCAGCAGATGCAACAAATGAGTACATCAAAATTGGAGAGTCTACAACAATTGAATGTGTGAAAAGATTTTGTTGTGCTGTCGTAGAGAAATTCGAAGAGGAATATCTGAGAACACCCACCCCAAAAGCGTTCTTCTTAGACTCCTTCATATTGGTAAGCAACGTGGCTTCCCAGGAATGTTAGGTAGTTTGGATTGTATGCACTGGAGGTGGAAAAATTGTCCAACTGCATGGGCAGGACAATATTCCGGCCGAAGTGGATCTCCAACTATTATTCTTGAAGTTGTGGCTGATTATGATTTGTGGATATGACATGCGTATTTCGGGATACCAGGATCCAACAATGATATTAATGTGTTGGAGACGTCTCATTTGTTCTCTAATCTTGCTAGAGGTATTGCTCCTCCTGCACACTATGTCATTCAAGGAAAGGAATACAACATGGGTTATTACTTAGCCAATGGTATATATCCCAAATGGGCAACACTTGTCCAAACTATACATGAACCAAATTGTCGTAAAAAAAATATTTTGCTATGAAACAGGAATCATGCAGAAAAGGTGTGGAACGAGCATTTGGAGTTCTTCAAAATCGATTTGCAATTATGGCAAACCCAACGCACGTTTTTGGAGTAAAAATGATTTGCATGATATAATATTTGCATGCATAATAATGCATAATATGATAGTCGAGGATGAACTTGACCTTGATGCTCCAATTGAAGAGGCACAAGAAGTGTCATCTCCGGATCTTGAATTTGTTAATAATGAACCTAATGATCAATTTTAAAATTTCCTTTTCAGGTTTAGACAAATTAGAGATGTAGAGGCTCATTTCGCACTCCGCAATGCACTAATTGATCATTTGTGGGAAGAATATTCCAACACTGAGTAATCAGTGTCTATTGTATTGTAATTTATATTGTAGTTGTAATTTAAGTTATCATTGTAATTTAGAATTTTCGTTCTAATATTATGTTGAATTTTCAATTTTGATTTGCTCAACAATTTTATCAATTTTATATTTTTTATTTAAATTTAAATATAATATAAAAATTAATTTATATTAGAAATAAGTATACAAATACATTATAAATATAGATAATTATATATAACATAAAAAAAAAAAAAATAAAGAATCTTTATAGAATATTCCACTTTAGTGCAAAAAGTAGTGCAAACTGCTGGAGATTTTGTGTTGGCTCTAGAATAGAGTAGTCCTGAATTGGCTCTAGAGTAGAGCCAACTGCTGGGAGATGGTCTAATGTCACTCACTTTATATTAAATTACACGCACTGTGCAAAAAGCAAATGGTAATTTAGCTTGGACGAAGGTAGAGTTAGTTAAATGAAATGAGCTGCTCGAGAGCTCAGCTCGGCTCGATTCGTTTATATTGATAAACGAGTCGAGCTTGAGCTCGTAAAATACTCGATTTGCTAACGAGCTTAATTGAGCTCGACTCGTAAGACTCGATAATTAAAAATGTTCTTGTAATTCCATTGGACTCGGCTAGACTCGATGGACTCGTTTGCGAGTCAAGTCAAACTCCATTTTCGACTTGTTATGTAATTGAGCTCGAGTTGATTCGACTCGACTCGAAATAACTACTCTAGACTGAGGTAGTATATAATAGTCAATAGAAAGTGTTTGTTTATGTGAAGAAAAATATTAATTCACGGCACATTATTTTTTTCATATTAGCTACTCACTCCGTCCTAATTTTGATTGACCAAATACTGTAAACACGAAGATTAAGAAAAAAAAAGACAAATAATAGTATTAAATGATGTAAAATGGAGAATAATTTTAATTGACCAAATACTGTAGACACGGAGATTCACCATATAATTATTTCCTATGTCTCATTCTTATTTAAACATTTGCCGAAAAGGTCATCCCATATTTAATTGAATACTTCTATAAATAGTAATAAAACAACACTTTTCTTTTTTTATATCACGCAAACATTTCAAGATTCTCAATATTATACCGTATGTCATTATTTTTCTCACATTAAAATTAATTTTATTTTCTTTAATTTACACAAATGTCATTACTTTATTATTTACCCACTATAAATTAGTAACAAACTTAAAATCGATCGAAAAATTACAACCACCATGAATTCTCCAACTTAGAATATGGGTCAATTCAACAAACCAAACATGGAAAATAATTAAAGAATAGAGAGATCATATTTCAAAATTCAAACGGTCGATTAGCTCTATGCCAACACCCAACACTAGATATATTACACTCCTTAATCAACACAGGGGTAGAATCGTAAATTCAAAACATTGGCTGATACGTCGTCGCGCTCATTCCTTTTCTTTTCATTATAAATTAGTATTTTCACCCTTGTAATGTACGACTTTTAAATTATATAATTTTATAAATATAATTATGTTATTGTTAATATCTTTTCAATATAGATTTGAGCATATAAAAAGTTGGGCCAACATAATAATAAATGTGGTGTTCAAGATAGGTTGTAATGATATATATCTCATAATATGAACAAATTTCATAAGATAGGTTGTGGTTATTAATGTTGGGGTTATACTAGAAAGTATGATATTACTTTGTATAATCAAATTGAATTTCTTATTTATTTACTGAAATAAATTATTTATCACTGTTGCATTAAATATGATTGAATGTTATATATATTTACTGCATATATGTTCAATAAGTAGTACGTGTTACATTGTAATTAATTTGGTGATACCAGATCACAGAAGATCTAATAAACAGTTCCTTGTAACTAAGTACAAATTCACAACCTAGGTGGAAATGAACAATCCATCGTGAAAGGTTGAAGTGTAAGGCTCAGATTGGCTTGTCTTGACCAAAAGATTATACTAGTGCATAATGATGCACTGAATAGGACCTACAAGAGGATAAATTATTAAGTACTGAATATAGAAGAATAAGACCTCAGTGGTTCATTATTTCTTAATCTTCGTTCCTTAAATAGGATCGTGTAAAATTAATAATTATTGCTTTGACTTATGTTGGGTAGAGAATCAATGAGATTCAATACTTTATATCTTGGACAATATTATTAGTTACATGACGATTGCTAAAATTTAATATGGAGGATCGCGTGCAAGTACGTCTTGCTTGATTTGTCCCCTTGAGAGACTCGGAAGTTTTATCATACTAAATCTTGCAAGTTAAATTAGTTTCCGGTATGGATAATAATGTTGAGTCGTTCTTAATCCAAGGAAAAAGATATTAGTTAATATGAAGCATTTCAGTGGCTTAAATTAATTAATGGACTGAGTAATCTTAAACACGAGAAATAATAACCGGGAGTCATATTACAGTAATATGGGTTAAGATGGATAGTGCAATATTAATTATGTAGTGGGATTAATTAATATTAATGGGCTTGAATAATATTGTGGCTCAATATTGATAATTCAAGGTCCATTGAAAGGTCAAATCTTAATTCTCCTAAAGACCCCTTTAGTAGCCCAAAGATAAAGTCCAATAACTGAAAAAGGTGATTAAAATAAAAGAAATATTATTGCCTAATTATTTCCTATTTTTTTCGAAAATATTAAGGAAGAGAGAGAAAAGATTTTCTTGATTTTCTTGGAAAGATTTTATGGAATAAGTATTCTTGGAATACAAGTTTACCCATAAATTCAAGAAAAATCAAAGTTCTTATTTCTTCCCTATTAATGCCAAATTTTCGAAAATCTCATATATATAGGAGGAAGAGATATTTTGTGATTATAATGGAAATAGAATATATGAAAGAAATTTTCCAACCCTAATAATACATGAAATTTTCGCCCCCTTGTCTATATATAGGAGATGAATTTTTCATCCCCAATATAATTCCATGTGTTGGAAAAATTAGAAATCCACAAAGGTGTTGCAACATAATTTTTCTTTTTCCTTTTTGTTAATTGTTCGTGAGCATCCAACCACCGGATTATCTGACAAGGACGTTGGAATACTAAAGAAGGACTTTGGGTTTATTCGTTGAACGGGTACTCATCTTCTCTACGTTGAATCCGACAAAAGGTACGTCTTACGTAACTCCTTGAAATCCGCATGTGTAGGATTTACATGGCTTTTTCTATGCATGATATGTTGTTATGATTTAATTGATTATTTAAATTAATATAGGATTAATTCATGCTAGTAATAATTAAATTAATTTAAATTTGTATTTAAATTTCACCTCGAATAGATCCGGGCACCCTATTTTTCGACAACTGGTATCAGAGCTTCAGTTTCAAGCTATGTGATTTAGATTGTAATTTAAATTGTTGTTCATTAAATTTTGAAATTGGATAGTAGAATTGCTAGTTTTTTTTGCAAGTATCCAATTGTCATGGTAATTTAATGTTTATTTATTTCATGCGTATAAATTGTTTGGTTTTTAATTCGACTCGTTCGAATTCATTTTTTCTCGTGAGAAAATCCACGAGTAGATTAGTTTTTTTATTTTATTTTATCAATGTAATAGACTAGTCTATATCATAGGTTTATTTATTTTTCATTAAATAAATTACAACCGGATCGAAGACGGAAGCGAGGAATTGAAGACAGATCCGGAACCGGGCGCAGGCAGCGTGCATCACGCAAAACGTGCCAGGGGAGGCACGCGCGCGATGTGGACGCTGGCGGGCACGCACGGGCGTGGGGCAAGGCCGGGTGGTCGAGCACGTGCGGGATCAGGTGGAGGCGAACGAGGCGGGCGGGGACATGCGGCACTGCCGAGTTCCGCGAGGCGGATGAGGGCAGACGAGGCGAGCGCACGCACAGGCGCGCGTGGCACTGTAGAGTCCCGCCGAGCAAATAAGCGCGCGCATAAGCGCCAATCGACACGGTCGAGTCGGATGCAATGCGTGCATCCCGACCCGCGAGCTGGTCGATGCACAAGACGTGGCTTGATGTGACATATATTTTTTTGAGACGTTCGAGTGGGAGAAATTTGAAGACGAACGATTTTTCAAGTTCAAAGCAAAGAAGAAATTAAACCATGACAATTAGATAAATGTCCCCAATATGTGTTTTATTTTTTTTTTTTTTTTTTGTTGTTCTTGTTTATTTTCTTATGCTTGTATTTAATTTGTTTAAATATGTTTGCATGGGAATTGTTCAATGAAAAATCTCAATTTTTAAAAAATTACTAAGTATGCTTAAATAACATATTGACAATTTTATTCCGGATAATAAAATTGAATTATGTTTGACCTCCATGATTTATTTGTTTGTGAATTCCTTTGGAGAAATTCCCCTAAGGGACGGCCAAAAGATATCTTCACATGAATGAATTCCAAAGGATGATTGTGGATAATTATTAATGGCGACAAATGACCTCCCAAGAGGCTCGTTCAAAACAAAATAATAATTTTGTATTTAATCATGGTTATTACTTATGTATAAAATTGTGTAGGTCTCGAACGGGTTTCGTGAGGGCAGAAGTCTAGAGGGGGGTGAATAGACTTCTGAAAAACTTTTTGTGTGGATCAGGTGTGAAAGCAGGTTTCCTGATCAGAGTGTGAGTGAGTCAGTATGGACTGATATCCAACTTCTTGATCGTCGATGGGCCGTCGATTCGGTGTCTATCAGTTTAACTGATTGTGCGGAAGTTAGTTTATACCCTTGTGAAAACCAGTTTTAACAAATCAGATTCTCGAGTCTGTTTTCAATCAGCTGACCAAGGAGTCAAACTGATCAGATCAGTTGCTTGATGTGAAATGATCCTAACTCAAAATATGTATGAGATCTTAAGCAAAGTCGTGTGCGATAGTGTAAAGCAGTTAAGAGCAGATAAATGCACACAAGATTTATAGTAGTTCGGACAACCAGTCCTACGTCCACTCTTCCCTATCACAAGGGGCACCAACTTAACCAACTTGGACTTAGTTTATTGTGTTAGTCCAACACATTACAACCAACAGATATTTATAGAGTTCTCACTCAACCGATCCCAGAAATCAGAACTAGAAACCCTAGTCTGAAATCTTGTTAAACAAACTTAACCTAACTTTGGGTTTGGGTAAGATTTATTGTTTGTTCCAACTGAAAATCTATCCTAGTATTTGTGTAGCCTAAAGCTAAAAGATGAGATTTCTATGCTAAGAACAATGGGATGAACACTTAGAAATAATCTTCAAGTTTGTGTTCTTTGTTCGGAAATCTTGCTATAGTATGAGCTTCTTGATAATTTCCGTCTCTTCACTCTGAAGAGCAATCCCATATTAATAGACCTCGAAATCAAAGAGCCGTTGGAGAGCACTTTGAATTTTCGGCTATATTTGGTAGGATGCAGGATTTGATATGACGTGCATCAGAGACGGCATGGCCGAAAGCGTGAATAGTTGTCCTTTCTAGCCATTTGACTATGCAGCGCCGAATCCCGCATTGTCAACTTGTTCATACGTGTCACTTTCTCATTGGTTAACAAGTACAACATTTCAGTGTTTGTTCACCAACTAAAGTTGACATTCTTCTGGTCTGGCTTACCCCGTATGCTTCTAATAAGTAGATAAGCTTATCATCTTGCTGACTTGGCCTGAACTGATCACTACCTCCACTGATCAGTCGCTTTGAGTCTACTGATATGGTTGTCTTAGCTTCAACCAATCGACTCTGCTGATATCTTCATAGAGTAGGTCTTCTGGTCTTCACGTAAAGTCTTTTGAAATCCGCTACTGATCTTCAGCTGCTGATCTTGCAACTAATCTTCAGCTGCTGATCTTGCAACTGATCATCGCTCTGCTGATCTTCACTTGACTTGTGCATCTTGAGTTCTTCTTTAAGAATGACCTAGTCTAATACATCAGCTGTCTAACATGTTCAGTTAGTTTCCTATCAAATCATCAATCGGTTAACATGTTCGACTGATCCTATTACAACTGTTTTGGAACTTCCATCAAAACTATAAATTTCCCAACAATTTCCCCCTTTTTCATGGAACCAAAACATTTTACAGAAAGAATGCTGAACAAAATTAAACATAAGTAAATGAGAGAGAGAGAGTCAGAAGACAATGAGATTTTGTCTTAAGATCAGAAAAAAATAGAATTTTCATTAAAGATAAGATTTTTACAAGTACATCAAATTCTATTATGATCTTACCACGGATAAGTCTTCTGATTCAAAATCTCTCTTCCTCCGGAACAACAACCTTGCCTTGACATCTGGAGTCCTTTTGTAATCTATGGTCTCCACTTCTGGAGCAACTGGGATGCAACTCAACTTCTTGGCTTCTCTTATGATGTTGTTGTAGAAAGCTGGATGCTTGTTATTCAACCAATCCCTAAATATTTCATCTTTATCCACGTTGGTTGGAATAACTTGATTGATGTGGGCCGAGATGTACCATTCTCCCTTGATCAGATGCCATTCCCTAGCCATATTTCTGTTTGGCTTTACAATGGCACCTACATCACCAGGAAGAATAGGTTCTATGACCCGTGCGCCTTCTCCGGTTTTAGCAACAAGCCCTTTCCTCTTCCTCATGCGATAAGTCTTGTCAAGGCTTGCAGCTTCTTCCATTCCTTTCTGTCTATCCATTCTGCGCTTTCTTTAGTTCCTCTCGCTTTTTTACGATCTCGTAAAGATTTCTTCTTCTTCTAGCGAGGGCGAATTTGGTCTCTTTGTTTTTCTTGGCATGCTCGGTGACTTCGATGGGCGATGAAGAAATGACTTCTTCTAATTCTGCAGCAGTCTTTGCATCTTTCTTTAATATCTTCTGTTCCAGAGTTATATGGATCCCTGCTACATAATTCTCCACCTGATTCAGCCTCTGAATGGTATCAACATCCTTCTCAGCATTCTTCTCTTCTTCCCCCTTTTTGGTTCCCTCAAAAGAGCTTTTCATTTTCGGTGAGGTCACCAATCTGCTAGATAGATCTTTCTTGAAATATCTAGGGCGGAAGAGTCACCGTAAAGGGGCTTACTTGTTCGATCACGGTCGACATGGAAGAATGAGCTTTATCCACAATTGGATGACTTTGTCGAATGATTCTCAAACTTATCGGCGGAGAATTAACTCGGTTATCACCAAAGAAGATCTTTTTATGTCTGGGTCGATTCGCCATCTTCTCGTTCATCATCGAGTGAAGCTAGCGATTTACCCTCAATCTTGGTTAGTTTCTCATTGACCTCCACCATTTTATCGTCAATTCTTCAAAAATTCGGTGCGGTGAGAGGATACATGTTAGCATTCGATTCGATGGCCTTCTCCAATCTTGGTACAAAAAAAACTTACATCATCGCCTTGAAACATATGAGCCATGTTAAAAAGCTAAAGAAGTTCTTAATGTACTTCATCAGATTTGCTTCAAATTCAGGAGAAGTTTGTAAAATATGTGTTACCTGATCTGCTGAAGTCAAAGGAGCTCCCACTGCCATCTCCTCTGATTGACTTCCTCCAGCAGCCAAGTCAATCACGTTCTCGGCTGTTTGAGCCTCTCTTGATGGGGAGGCGTCTGCGCATCTCCCCTAACAATATCGTCGACTTCTTCGGGTTCCTCAATAATTATCATCTCTTTTGTTGTTTGTTCGGTGTCAGGCCCTATTTCAAATATCTCTTCAATCTCGATCGAGCCGACAACAACAAGTTCTTTAGTAATAACAAAAACCTTCATTCGCTGCATCACTCGACTATATTTGACCATCTTGTGGGTCATTTCTCTGCGCATGGTGGTATCTGGCAGTCCCAGTTGTCGAGTAATTAATCCAACAACTGCCTCATCTGAAATCAGTTCGGGAGTAGTCTCCACTCCAGCGATCTTTCTGATCTCCAGCTCATAATCCAGAAAGGAACGAACTCCACCTTTCTGCTCCATCACTGTGCCAAAATCTTCAAATTTCTTCAAGCGGATATCTCTCCAGGTGAGAACATCAAGAACGGTGGCCTTAGCTTTTTCATTATGGGCCAGCTCAGAATATCTGTCCTCGATCATTTTCTCTAAGAGCCGTCAGACAATTTTCTCAATAAATGAGAGTGTTTCTACTTCAGGCACCGGCGATAGAGAAGGAGAGAAAGACCTAGCAGAAGTGGGTTGAGGATCTAGCATCTGATGATCAAAAGTATCCATGTGCTCAGTTGGCGGGATCTTAGTAGTGAATCAGGTGGTTCTCCATAAGGGCTCGGTCTGGCGGATGAAGCGATTCCTCTTGGAGGAAGTTGGGCTGATGTGATCATCATCCGAGTCGATGACTCATCCACCTAAAAAACTTTCTTCTTCCCTTTTCCAAAGAATGGCGAGATGTAGACTTAGATTTCTTGGGCTGCTTTGGTTCTTTGATGACAACTCCTTTCTCGAGGCTTTACGGAGGTTGTCTTCCTCTCCCGACCACCTTTTCGATCCTTTTTTAACTTCCAAAGTCTTTGGTTTAACAAAGAGCTCATCATCATCATCAGGTAGGCCAGGCAGCTGACGGTTGAGTATCAACATTTTCTTGTGAGCAAGCTTATAAGGAATCATCTCGTCTTCACTCTAATCTCTATTCCTCATCAGATCTATTAGAATCAAAGAAACCTTATGGAGAAGAGTGATCTTTGATGCAAGAACCACTTTTCCATCCTTCACAACAAATTTCTCAGATTCTTCCAATAATCTCCTCTTCAAGAATCCCAACCAATTGACCTTCGCATTGTGAATTATAGCGGTCATGACTCGAGCTTTCTCCTGTGTAACTGCATCAAAACTGAAGGTGACGCCTACAATAACCTTTTGGACAATATCTGTAGGTCCCGAACGGGTTAAGTGAGGGCAGAAGTCTAGAGGGGATGGGTGAATAGACTTCTTTTTTCTCGGTCGGTGTGAGAAGCGAATTTTGATCATCTTGAGTGAATCGGTTTTTGGTCGATAACCAACTTCTTTTGAACGCCCGGAAAGCGGTCGGTTCGGTAACTATCCAGATTAAGCGATGTGTCAAAGCTTAAGTTTTACCGTGTGAAAAACCGGTTTGTATAAATCAGATTCAAGTTTTATCTTTTTAAATCGGATAGATTATCAAACCGATCGGATCGGAAGCTTGGTGTTTCGATCTTAACTTAGAATGTATGCGCTTTAAGATTGTGCGATGTGAGAGCGATTAATCAAATCGATAAAGGCACACAAGATTTATAGTGGTTCGGACAAACCCGGTCCCACGTCCACTCTTCCCTTTCACAAGGGGCACCAAACAAACCGACTTAACCGATTTGGACTTAGTTTAGTGTGTTAGTCCAACACAAGATACCAACAGATGTTTTAAGAGTTCTCACTCAACCGATCCTTAAATCAAGATTAGAAAACCTGGTCGAAATCTTGCTAAACAACTTATCCTAACTTGGGGTTTGGGTAAGATTGTTGAGGTTCCAACTATGAAATCTTTCCTTAACGTACAAAAGCGACTAAAAGCTAGATGAAAAAGATTTCTTGCTAAGAACTTATGGGATGAACACAATATAAAATAAAGCTTGTTGTTGTGTTCTTCGTGCGAAATCGACTATAGTTTGAGCTTAATTGATTATGTTGTTTGTCCAAGCATTTCCGTTTTCACTCAAGTGTGATCCCATATTTATAGACCTTGAGATCAAAGAGCCGTTGGAGAGCAATTTGAATCTCGAAATATTTTAGGTAGACTTGCGGGCTTGATGTGACGTCTTTCCGAGAACAGCATGGTTGAAAAAGCGTGAATGTGTATTTTATAGCCGTTTGATCGAATCATGATGTCGGCTCTGTTCATACGTGTTTCTTCCTTATTGGATGGAAGCCTTGCTTTGCGGTGTTGTTCCTCCAACTAAGGTTGGTATTCTTCTTGTTTAGATCGCGGACGTATGATAAGATGAAACATCGGTTTTTCATCTTATGGTGATCCGATCGATCTGGCCGAATCGATCTACTGATAAGTCTTCTGGCGCTGTTGACTTAGCTTCAACCGGGACTCAATTCTGATGTAGGTCTTCCGTCCGATCTTACGAAGTCATCGATCTTGAGTATTCTAAGTTTGAGCTTCATGACTTCCCGGCGAGTTATCCGACTAGATCGATTCGATCCGATCTTCCGATTACGGTTTAGCATTACGGCTTGGATATCGAACTTTCTTCCGATTCTTGAGATCGACCTATACATATTGAGTTCCCCCTCAATATGTGACCTATCTATTACATCGGTTTTTCTATACAATCATTATCAATCGGGTCTCCTATAGCGATAATGTAAACATCGATCAAATTGAATCCGATGGTCCTATTATGTGTTTTTGGAACTTTCATCAAAACTATAAATTTCCCAACAATTTCCCCCTTTTGATGAAACCAAAACACTTGAAAACCAAACAGTTGATAAGTATAGAAACGGTTAAAGAGCAAGTAATGTCGGAAGACAAAGAGATTTTGTCTTGGGATCGTAAAAATAAACTTTTCATTAGATATGTTGATTACATGTTACATCGAGAAAAGTTTTGTATTTAAAAGCAAATGATCCTGAGGCGTCTTACGAATCTTCACTCCTTGGGCTTGTATCCTTCGGCATTTCTCTTTGGTCTTGTGGAACGTTGAAAATCGATAGAGTTTCCATTTGACATCGGTTATGCGCACTTGATCGGTTATATGCGATTTGCTCAAGATGTCAAAGTAGAATCTCTCAAATGCCATCTGTCAAATGAGCCATCCATGCCTTCTTCGAATATTAACAGATCATACTCTTGGCGAGATATCTTTACATTTATAAGCTTGGCCTCATTTTCCGGATACTTGAAAAGTCGGATATTTATTCGTAACGGTTGAGGAACTCATCATCCGGTGATTCTTCTTTTGGAACAAGATCAAGGACAAAGGCATCAAGAAGCCATTCATTTGATCTTATTCCATTCCTCAAACCTCTTGGCGTGTCGGCCGGTTTTTGGTATGATCTCGATCATTTCTTCTTGGCAAAAGTGCGATTTTCCGATCAATCCTTTCTTAGCCCTTGATTTGAACTTGTTTCAACCCTTCTGCTTGTGCCCGCTTTTTACGTCCTTCTTTCTTCTTCTTCACCATCTCTCTTTGGACAATTTCTGACTAGCTCCTTATCGACTGTGTCATTACATTTCTTCGGTGACTTTCTGGTGCGAGATGTTTCTCGGTTTTGATGTCCCGGCACCCGCAAGGCAGCCTTTTCTTGCAATTGAGCTTTGTCCATGGGCCTTATCTTTGTGTCGATTGGTTTCTCGATCCTTCCCTTTTGGTTTGATCAAAAAAAGCGTTGAGTGGGAAGTCGAGACCCAAAGTTGATTGACAATGCCTTTTAGATCATTAGCGAGATAAACACGAAGTTTGAGTCTTAGATTCGAACGAGTTATGTCGGCTCTTTCTTGGCGATTTCCATTGTAGCGAAGAGTGTCCAAAATCATTTTGTCAAATTTCTCTTCGATAACTCGAGCCTTTTTCTCGATGGCGTCGAAAAAAAAGATTGATTTTGATCCACTGTTTTGAACTTGTCATCAACTGATTTTGTAAGCTCAAACATGGTGGTCATGGATTGGGAAGAACGATCTCGATTGCTTCGATTTGTTTGAGGCGATTTGTCTCTACGATCGATTAACACTCCCTCAATCTCTTCTTTTCGGAGATCTTTGAGACAAATCGATCTCTCAGAAGTTGATCAAATTTGAGATGTAGGAATTGGATCCATCACTTGATCGAGGGTTCGATTGTTTGTGCCTCCGGTGGTTGGTCGTGATTTAGACACCATTCCACTTTCATCAACTCCATTCTCCATTTCTCTCATTTAAATTCTCCGAAAATTCCAACTTCGTGGATCGAGCTTTCCGATTTATCGGATATTAGCTCATTTGGTGATCCCACTTTGGCGAGACTTCCTCATATCGAAGTCAAAATCTGCGAACTCATCCGCACCACCCATCGTTCAACAAGTAAGATAAGATCGAGAAGCTTTTTTAACCGAGATCTCTCGGTGAGGATCTCCATGACTTCTTCTCGATAGCGGGATGGGCGACGGTTGTGGATACATCTCATCAATCTCTCGTTCAATTCTTAGTCGACCATTTTTTCGGTGATGGTCTTTGTTGATCTGGATCTGAGAATTATCTGTCAGATACATTGGATGAGATGTGGAATATTGTCTTGAGTCGGCGGAAGTTATCGATTAGTTCGACTTGGATTCTGCTTTGTAGTGGCGATTATATCTGGTTGGAGTTCATGGCGGTGAACTAGCGGGAGACATGCTCGGCGAAGTCAATCGGCTTGAGTTGAGGAAAGTAGATTTATCGGTTTGTGCTTCTACCTCGGATCGTTCAGCCCTCGGGTTGAAAGCTTGCTGTCGATTAGTTGCGCATCTCCTCATCTTCTAGTGCTAGAGTCATGGTAGCTTGCTTTGCTTTCTTTGGCCTCTTCTCGCAGGCCTTCACCAGTTTTCGTTTCTTTTTTACGTGGAGCAAGCGGGTGTGGATGGCGGCTTCTTTGCTCTTTCCTTTCTTGATTTTGTTGGGTGGGCTCCTTGTCATCGTCTCCCCATATATAGCTAGTTGATGAGAAGGAAGGCATTGTAGGACTTCGATCCGTTAAATTCCATTCGGCGCTTGGCGGTTTGTCCTTCATCGCAACCTTGTTGAATTCTTGACTCTCTTTTTTTTTTAGACTTGCACTGGATTCATTGACTCCAAATTTTTCGTGTTCTTGGAGCAAGATGGTTTTTCGAGCCGTGCCAATTGATGTTCTGAGCCCCATCAATTATTCTTTGCCATCTTTTACATTTTGGTGATGTGAAAGCATCTTAAATGAGATTCCCATGATCGTTCTTGTGCGAATGTCAAACAACGATCTTCTTTCTTTTGAGCATTGGCTTTGATGAATCCAAAAGGGTAATGTTTATCTGCCTCTCTTAAGAGCTCCTCTCGATTTCTTCGTCCTCATTCTCCTCAGGTAGTGTCGGTGAGATTCGCCCTTTTAGTAAGCTGAACAATATGTCCATTTGTCATCGATTTCTTCTCCAGTTGATGGCGACATTTAAATCTCACCTTTTCTCAGATCCACACTCAAATTCTGCAAGAATTGAAGTGCTTCATCTTTAAATCAAATGAAAGCGAAAGTAATATGTTTCGATCCGGTATTCTTGAAATTTGTTCCCACCTCCATGGATTGTAATCCTCGATGGTTCCAAATCAACGAACTTGTCCTCAAAGATCTTCGTTGCCGATTCGCATAGTTGCACATGATCTTTCCTAGTCCATGAGTGGCCATCTACAGTGAGATAGACTCATTAAATTTGTGCATAATCAATATCAATATCATCTTCACTGGAAAAACAAAAGGCAATGAAGCATAAATTCCGAAAAACAACTTTTGAAAACAATGTTTTTATCGGAAAGAAAAGATTCATCATTATGCTTAAAAGAAAATATTACGATTCAAATTTTGAGAAGATTTTGAACTCAAGAAATCGTTTTGAAACGTTTTGAAGTTTTTTTAAAGGAAAGTAATGCAAGTTTGTGAAGCGAAAAAACTCGGTAAGGTTTGATGAATCTTATATAGAGGCGGAGGGTACAATAAGACAAGATTTTGAAGATCAATCGTTTTGAAAAGATTATGCGCTCAGTTAAGCGGTTTTTGATCGTAGGTCGGAAAAGCACGTCGCAAAAAACTTTTGGATTTAAAAGCACGATCAAGTAGCTTGATTAATACATGTACCCCCACGTCCGCATTAAATGATTTGCGAGTACACGTCCACAAGGATAGTGGATGCAAGATAAAACAAATAATATCGAATCTGATCCGATAAATAAGTAAAGAACAAGAAAGGAGATCGTGTCGGTTGGTGATGTTGTTATCGATCAATATTAATCAATGTTGATTCCACTTGTTGATCTTAATCATTCGCCTAAGCCTTAAGAAATTTCCCAAGCGATCCTTTCAATGATCTTCTCCCGTTGCATCGATTTGTTGAAACTTGAAATGATCTCTTTCTCAATACGTCGATTTCCTTTTGATCCTCCTTGATCGGTTGAAGTTCCCCCTTCAATGATATTTCCGATTTATAAATGATATATCGATTTATTGGAGTTTCAAGCTCGTGATCTCTCTCATCCGATCATGCTTTCGTAAATAATCGATTTTGGTTGACCTCATCTGATTCTTTTCAGATTAAGCCAATTCTTGGGATAAGTGTTACCGCCAAAACTTAGTCTAGAGTAGTAGCTTCTATTCCCTAAGTAGGCGTGATTGACATGCGTAAATATCGTCTGAATCTCTCGATATGTCAATCAACCAGAATTTATCAATTATCGATCGATTTCTACATCTTCCTTTTTGATGCAAATTTCTCGGATAGGCTTCTTGAAATGAAAATTGCATTTGCATCCTTGCTTGGCCTCTATAAATTGGACCAATGTTTTACACAACATCACCCATTCACCATACTTATCTTCTTTTTAAAAACATGTATCTTGGTGAACCCTTGTTTCCAGTGAGACTTCCGGCAAACACTTTTACACCCTTTTATATGGTTTCACCTTCTCAAATCAACCCTTTGCATCCCTTATTGTTGTTTTCTTCATCATCTTCGATTTCACATCCCGATTCTTTGCCAAAGCTTCTCTACCACCGAGGCGGATCTGGCTGTTTACAAAGTCTAACCGTATGCACCTTGTGTGTCTATCTGGATAGCGTAACGAGAACCATCGGACTTAATGCGGTATAAAATATCAACACACGTGTGCCCATGAGATCTGACGACCAACTCTTTGGCACCGTGCTCCATTTAACATGGAGAGCCCTACTACACTTCATTTTAGGGCTCGGGCTTAAGAATCCTATCAAGGCCTCTGTCGCTCCGGTTTTCTTGATCTTGACTTTTGCGACCGCCTTGGGATTACATTCTTTAAAAGCCTCTCTCACCCCTTGTTAAGTGGGGAAAATGAGAGTTTAAAATCTCTCTTTTCCTTCACTTACTTTAGGATGAGGGTTTAGGGTTATAGGTTTAGGATTTTGGTTAACATTTATGCATACGACCTCCGGGTCTTCTTGTACTTGTAACTCGTAATGTAACCTCACCTTCGGGTTTTTATCAATGAAAAGTTATGTTATTTCATTGTTGTGTAAATTCCTGCTTTCTTATGCGATTGTTAGCTCTTAATCTCTGAATCTTGCTTGTTGAATATCGGCTAAAACGAATCACAAAGAAATACTATAACCAAATTGATTTAATCAGATAATCCTTTAAACTGAGCATTTTCCTTAAATCTGATAAACCTTGAATCGATCGCCCTTTAAACCGATAGACTTTAAATCGATAAACTAAAATCGATCGATTCCTTTGATCCGGTAGCGTGTAAATCGATCGATTTTTGCTTATCGATCTCTTGAGATCGATTAAGATACCAAACTCAATCGATTTCTCTCGATCCGGTTAGTTTCTTAACCAAACTAGTTACGAGAACATTCCATCAAACATTTTTTAATTGACATTTCTCCAAGATCTAGAAGTCCTAGCTCATTGCATAAATCTCTGAATCTGATCTCAGCTAGTGGCTTGGTTAGAATATCAGCCTTCTGTATATCAGTATGAATCTTTTCCATTCTGATATTCTTCTTTTCAACGTGATCTCTTATAAAGTGGTGTCTGACATCCACATGCTTGCATCTTGTATGTAGAACCGGGATTAATTGCAATAGTAGAATATAGGTACGTTCTTAGCTACAATGTTGTAATCCCTCAAATTCTTGGTAGCGAGGCGATTGGGAACAAACTTCTAACCATATATTTCCTTCGGTTGTTGATGTCATAGCGATGTGCGTTCTTTTGAAAACCACGAGATCGGTTTACTTCCTAAGAACCCGACATGTTCTGAGGTTGATTTTTATCGATCTTGCAACCTCCATCGAAATCGAATCGAATACCCACTAAGCTCTAGATTATCATCGATGGGTAGAATAAACCAAGGTTTATTGTTCCTTCAGAATACTAAGAATCCGCTTAGGCTGCTTCTAGGTGGTGATCATTGGATTTGCTTGAAATCTTGCACATACACCCTCTTTAAAAGTGATATCCGGTCTGCGATCGGTATAATAGAGATCCAATGAGAGCCCTATATTCCTTCCGATTTGTTTTTCGACCCCTCATCTGGATCCATCTTGAATCCGATCATCATAGGAATTTTGGCTTCCTTACTATTTTGAACTCCAAACTTAGCCAAAAGATTCTAGTGTACTTTGCTTGGCGAGATGAATATCCATACGTTTTGTTTAACTTGGAGACCTAGAAAGTAATTCATCGACCCATCATGGACATCTCGAATTTCCCTTGCATCGGTTCTTTGAATCTTTCACATAGGTTCTTGTTAGGAGATCCGAAGATGATGTAATCACGTAAATCTAACCATCGAATATCTTCTCCATCTTCTATTAAATAAGGTTACGTCGCATTTTCCTTTAGTGAACCCACTTTTTGATCAGAAAGAGAGTGTATCATACCGGGCTACATGAACTGTGTCGAACCATAAAGAGCTTTTCTTAAGCGATACACTTGGTTGCCCTTTTCAAAGCACGGAGGTTGTTAGACATAAACTTCCTCCGCTAGTACCCGTTTGTCTCTTCGTCCATCGATACCGATGAACCCTCTGTGGGAAGCATAAGCGAAGCTTGACGAATGGCTTCAAAGCTGCAAAGGTCTCATCGTAATCAATTCATTCGATTGTGAATACCCCTTATTAATAACATTTTCTCATCTCTCTTGTTCTTGAAGATCCATTTTAGGTGCCAATTACGTCTTGATGACTGAAACATCTACTAGTTCCCATACTTCATTTCTCTCGAACATTCGGCTCCTCTGCATGGCTAGAATCCGGTTTAAATCTTGTAATGCTTCCTCTATTGTAGTTGGTTCCTTCATAGATATATGACAATACATGGCACTTTCACCAATCGATGTCTAGTTTTAATTTTATCGACGGGTCTCCGATTATCGGTCATTTGGTTATCCAGTCCTTCATTGATTTGTGTCGGTTTGAGAACATCGTCCGTTTACGATAAAATCTTATTACTAGTGATTGGGAGTGGTGCAGGGTTATGGTCCACTTGATAAGAACAAGTCTCGGTGATGTTGGAATCATCATGTCTTGATATCTTAAATGAAGAACCAGTTCCCCCGAACGGATGGTTCGATTCTTCTTATCTCGGTGAATCGATTTTTCATCGACGATTGTTCATACCTTAGGATCTGATTGATCCGGTGAATCATTGATACGGAATGTAAATTAATCTGATTTAACTTTTCCTTGATCGTTAAGTGATCCATTTTACGAATATCGAGTTAAAGATCAGTCTTCTTGATACGAAGCGATTTCTCTTGATCGAAAGATGCTTCATCAAAAGGCTACATAGGGGTTTTTCTTCCACAACTAGGGTTAGTTTTGTTGTAGACCTGAAAAGCTTTGCTAGATGAGAATACCCACAGAAATATACCCTCATCGGACTTGGCCTCAAAAAGTCTTCAAATGACTTTTCCCATTGTTGTGTATGAAACAACCCAAAACATGGAAGTAAAAACACGAGGTTTTTACGCCCTTCCACGATTCATAAGTGTTTTTGAAGTGAGCCTTAGTCGAGACATCTGTTTCGTATGGCATGCGGTGTTGATTATACCTTGAAAAATTTGGTATCGCATGTTAAATTAACATTGTTCGGCGAACTTCTTTGAGAGTTCTGTTTCTCCGTTCACCTTCCGATACATTGTGGCGTCCTCGCGGTGATGTTTCATCTTTATACCAAACTTAGAGCAAAAAAATCGGTAATAAAAGAGTTGAAAATTAACGTCGATTTTTTACTATGTTGACTTTTCTCATTTTGTAATCTTCTTAGCGGCTCGGGTATCTTGGTTGTCGCCTCATTCTTCTTATGTAAGAATATAACTTTAAACTTGGAATAGTCATCCACGATTACGAGAGTGTATTCGTCCGTTGAGAGATAACCGTAATCGGGTCCAAACAGATCCATATGAAGTTTGCGATACTCTCTCTTTATCTTTGGTCCGAAATTCCTTTGAATGAAGCTTTGACTGTTTTCCCTTGACATGCGAACATGTCCGATCCTTTGAGAACACTTCATTGGAAGTCCTTCCACTAGAGACATCCTAGCTATCTTATTAAGAGTTTTAAAGTTTGATGGCTCATTCTTTTGTGCGAAAAACTTTTGGAACTCTTAACAATCGAACTCACATTCTTGGACAAGCTGCTCCAATCACCGTAGATCGTCCCTTTTCTTGAACCGATTAGCAAAAATCATTGAGTGACTCGATTCTTGATAGTGCATTGATCGATCGAGAACTCAACACCTAATCCGTTCATCGCAATCCCGATAATAGGTTGTGCTTGGACCTTCCGACAAGACTCGATTACTTGTACATCATCATTCTCTAAGGTTAGAACCCTTTGGTATAACCAAAGTTATCATCACCAAAAAGTACCGCGGCCTTCTACTTTCTGTAGGGCGGGGAGATGTTTGCTTCGGTCATGTGCCTTGAGCATCCACTATCGATGTACCCGATAGTTGCTTGCACACCTCGCTTGTTGGCGGACCCACGCGAACACTATGGATCGGGTTTAGGTACCCTTTCGGATTTCTGAGGGTTAGGTTTGGTTTTGGGGATCCATACAAACGAGCACTTCTATTGTGATCGGTCGGATCGAAAGGCTGATTTGTCTCCCATACTGTCAACATAATCATACTTATCCTCATATCTTTTCGATTTGTATGATTACTTGTGTGAACCTTGGATGACTTAAAGACTTATGATTTAACTTTTAGGTTTGTCTTCTTTTTTATCGATTAGGTTCGGTCGTGACCCTAAATTTAACTATAGGGGTAGTTACCATCAAAAGATTCATATCCTTTTTTCATAGATGGTTTTCGCGTTTACGAAGCATGCTTATTAGACCTTGATTGGGTCTCAGTTAGACTTCCTTTTTGTAGGTTGTCTTTTTACGATTCTGATCTGTTGATCGGGTTGAGGTCTCTTCGAAGAACTGGTTCTTCCGTTGATTCCTCGGTGATGCTTTACTTGGGGTCCATTTCATTCCTTTAACGGCACTTTTAAATACAAAGCGGTCTCTTACCCCTATTAGATACAAGTTTAGCTTTTGGTGTATCTTTTTGAAATTAAATCAATTACACCTTTACGAGATGAATCGTTTTTTGAGGATGTGGAGGGTTTCTCATAGCCAAGTCCCTCCTTATCAATCTTTACTCGAAAATAAAGGTTCATGTCTTTAGCGGTTTGAGATGATTTTGAAAAAACATCTATTTTCTTCTTACGAGATTATCCTCGAGAGGATTTGACTTTCATGCATTGAATAGCTCATCGAATTTTGCTTGCAAGATTTTGAAGTCATCGATATCGATCTTTGATCTGCTTTTCTGATCGAAGCTTTAAACTTCGAGAATTTTAAATTCTCGATTACCTTTTTCAAAATCTAAGTTCAGAGGCTTTCTGAATCATTTTCTTTTAGCAAGGTGATTATTTACGGTCCTCGACTTATCATTCTCGGCTTCCACAATAGCATAAGTTTCTCTTGCATTGGAGAGATCGTCAAGCAATTGCTCGAGTAAAATTTGCGGTCAATCTCCCGGCGGTGTCTTAATGATAAGCGGTGTGAAAGCGAGCGAAGGGGTTTGGAGGTTACCTCGAATTCCCTCCGCCATCGAGTTTCATCATCGTCAGCGAGAATATCGGATCTTCATTTTTTCATAGAAATTCAATCATCTTCTTTTTCGATCTTCTCTGAAAGGAGTATCCGGAGTCCTCGGAGGCGGAATAAGAATCGTCGATTCACGTGTCGGCAACCATAGCTCTTACGTCTCTATCAATTTGCTCTCTTTTGTTCCTCTTTTCTTCCCTTCTCTCGGATCGTAGAAAATTCACCGATTGAAGCAGCCAACCAAATTTCCTTTCCTTCCGGGTGAATCACTCGGTCAATATGACTGTCGGTTCTTTTCCACTTCGATAGTAGTCATAAGTTTCTTCTATCGATTGGTTATCTCTACCTTCCTTCGTCGACTATCTCTTTCCTTTCATCTCTGTGATCCCTCCGTCATCGATCTTAGATCACATTTTATGCCGATCTCTATCTAGATCCTCGGCTATGTTGATAGTCCTTATAAAATCTTCGATCTTTACCAGTTGTATCTTTTCTCAAGCTTCGGTAAGCTTAAGCGATCTGTTCTTGACTTAGTATATTTCCAATGGGTTCATTGGCCTTTGTTACATGCCTTGGTTGCCTTGAAAGCAAGCATTTTTGAAGTCGAGGTTTTTGGCGGGGACCTCGTCTTCATCGAAACGACCTCTTTCAATCGAATCGAACTTCGTGAGCTTTAAGACTCAAGAACAAGCTACTAGGTTTCATTCTTGAAATATCCCAACAATCTTTGATTCTCCTTCATGTCCCAACTTCTTGGTGAGAGACCTTAGGATCTTATAGTTGATATCTTTATCGGACATCTCTCTACCAAGTTCTCGAAGTTGTTTATAGACATTGTAATTCTTCCATCGAGTTAGATTGATGGTTTTAAGTTGAAGCGACATCTTGATTTCTCGAACTTCACCGGTTAAAATGAAGGAGATCTCTTTTATCTGATCATTTCCTCGCAGATCTCGGCGGTAGTATCCCACATTGCTTTCAAGATTTGAGATACTTAATCTTTTCTTTAGTGACCTTATCCATTGTCTTCATGATGATATGTCTTGCAATGGTGTCCAGTATCTTGATTTTCTTTCTTCTGTGTCCACTTTTTTTAAGACAAGACTTCATGGATCTCCTCCGATGCGGGATTGTCGTAGTAAATGATGATGGGTCCTCTCTCGATGACTTCCATCATTACGCCTTGTCGATCTTTTATTGGACATATATATAGCCAATCTGCATACTCATCAATTGAAAACTTCTGGCTCATGATACATACCCGACGTTCTTTGAGTTTTTTGGAAAATGAATGAGTTTTTAAAAACGGTTTTTTCAAGATCGATTCGATTGACCACAATGACCTGAGTCGTTAGTGGAAGAACCAAATCTTTAAGTTCTACATAAGCGGTCGGTGTGAAGCGGATGCTTTGATCAACTAAGTCGGTTTGTCCGATAACCAACTTCTTTAATTAGATCGGTCGGTTCGGTAACCTCAGAATAAAAGTCTTTTTTGAAAACCGGTTTGTAAATCGATTCCAAAGTTTTATCTTTTTAAATCGGATAGCGAAATATCCAAAGCTTGATTATCTTAACTTAAAATCCTTTTTAAAACAAATAAGGTTTAGGTAAAACAAATGATTTATAGTGGTTCGGACAAACCGATCCTCGTCCACTTTCCCTTTCACAAGGGGCACCAACTTGTATGAGCCTGATGGACTTTGTTTGGTGTGTTAGTCGACCAATACCACATGATGTTTTAAGAGTTCTCACTCATTTGTTGCTAAACAACTTATCCTTTTTTGGGTAAGATTGTTGAGGTTCCAATCCATTGAAATCTTTCCTTGCGTGCCATTTAAAAAGCTAGATGACAAGATTTCTTGCTAGAACTTATGGGATGAACACAATATAAAATAAGTCGAACATTGTTGTTGTGTTCTTGATGTGATTCTAATAGTTTGAGCTTCCATTATATTTTCGATGATCCCATAATAGACCTTGAGATCAAAGATGATCGAGATTTTCCTAATTAATGATTTTCGTGTATTTCACTGTATTTGATCCCATCCTCCTTCGATCTTTTATAAGCGTTGGATTAATCTCGGATGTTTGTTGATCAATCGATCTTACTCGTTGTTCAATGTTGTATTCTCGGGTTTAGATAACATGATAAGATGAAACATCGGCTTTCATCTTCATCCATCGGAAGAGTCGTCTGCGGTGTTGTTAGATTCCCTTTAAGATCGAATATTTAACATTTTTCATCTTAATAGTCGGATACTTTGTGATATCGATCTTGCGAAACTCGACTCCATATCATCGATTACATCGGTTTTTCTCCTCTTATCATTCTGTTTGAGCTTCTTTCGAGTTATCCATTTCTCTATCGGCTTTTGAGAAATTTATCAAAACATATAAATTTGGACTTTCACCCTGAAATATGGACCAATGATTTATACACAACATAACCTATTCACCATAATGTTATCTTCTTCATATTTTGGAACCCTTGAAACTATTAATTTCCCAACAATATCAACTTAAATAAAAGCCTTCAACCCTTTTCAAATGAATTGACTTCTCAAATAAACCATGTGCTTCCCTCATTCTTAAATAGGATCTCATCATCGAGGAATACTCATACGATTTCATGATTTCCCGGATCTACCGAGGCGTCTTCTTGATTTGGAGGCGGATTGAAATGTATCGCGTCTAATGAAATTCTTTACAACTTTCCACAAACCAGTGAGGGCTTGTTATCGAAATGACGGAATTAACATTTCATTGGCAAAGTCTTAGTCTTATATTCGATTATGAAACATGGGTTTTGTTTATTGGAATCTTGATCGGACATAAATCCATTGATCTTGATAAATGACAAAAAACAATATTTTACATGTGACAATGTATTGTATGTCTTTTAATCCCATGGTGTAACCTCATATATAGATTAACATAATTGTGTCCATTTATATGGATATGCAAAGATCCCATTGATTTTTAGGACTTTAATGTAGGGGCTTTCCTTAAAATCCTTTAAATGATGTTCTGCGCTCGACTCGGCAATTTAAGGGTGGAACCGGGATTATTTCAAAGTCTAATTTAAGATGATCAGTCGGTTTTTCTCTCAACCACTTTTGGATTTAAAAGCGGTTTTAATGGTTTTTAAATCTCGGCTTTAAAATCTTTAAAAAGTAAGTCCACCCCCTCTAAGGTTTAGGTTTAACAAATGATTTAATCAATGGTTTTCAAAATATCTTTGGTGATATTGTGTCCTCCAGGGTCTTTTGTATCTTAGTTTTCTTGTAATAAAAATTCCTTCTTAATCCTCGGGTATCCCCTTTATCAATGAAAAGTTCTTTTTGTTTCATTATGATCAATCCTGTGGTTTCTAATTTCCTTATCCTCCTTCCGAAGCTTTTATCTTATGATGTTTGTTGCTTGTCCATCTTAACATTATCAAAAGGCAATTCTCGATAAGTTACAAAATTATCTTGAAATCAAGAAATCTCAATTCCTAATCGATTAGTGCGGATACTTTGTGATATCAATAAACTTAAACTTCCAATCATCGGTTTCCTTCTTGATCTTTCTCTTGAAAGGCTTTGATCGATTTGCAGGTTTCACCTTGTCTCTCTAAAATAGGACGATGATTTATACACATTCTTATTCACCATACTTAATCTTCTTCAAGCTTTTGTAAACCATGATATTAGGGTTTTCGAGAAACTTCCCAAATCAACCCTTTTCAAAACATTTCTCCGAAAAAACCATGTGCTTCCCTCATTCTTTATGCTTTTGTCATCATCGAGGAATACTCATACGATTATTGCCAAGCTTCTCTAAGACTGTATCGCCATTGCATGGTTTACTGTCGAGATAATGAGATTAACATCAACAAACTTAGTCGATATGTAACATGGGTTTTGTTTATACGATCTTGATCGGACATAAAATTGATCTTGATCGAATAAAACTCAATATTTACATGTGACAACATCTTTATCGGCACCTCATGGATCTTTTCCATTTAAATTGGAAGTCCATTATGCCGCTCTAAACCGATCCACATTGCTTGGATTATTTCAAAGTCTCTCATTGGGGTTTTAAATCATCTGAAATGGTTTAGGGTTTATGTCTGACCTCAACTTTTGTACTTGTAACTTGTAATAAAAAATTGATTCAGGGTCTTTATCAATGAAAAGTTCTTTTATTTCATTGTTGTGTGGTTTGGTTTCCCGATTGAAGCTTTAATCTTATGTAACTTGCTTGTTGAACAATAAGCAATCGAATTACAAAATATGAAACAACTAAACCGATCGCTACAATGTTATAATTTCTCCGGTTCCTTGTTATCTCGATCGATTGAGGTGCCTTGCTCAAGCGATTCTTATTAACAACTTAATCTCTCATTATTATGCCCGATCCACCAAACATTTCTTGAATTCTCAAGATCCGGAACCTTTGAAAACCCATCGAGATCGGTTTGGCTTGGTTAAAAATCGATTCTGTTTACCTTTTCCATTATGTTGACTTCTTTCAACATGATCTCTTATAAAATGGTGTCGAATCCTCCATAATGTAAAGCGAATTGCGATAATACCCACTAAGCTTCTTAGATTTATCATCGATGGGTAAAATAAACCAAGGTCTTAAAATCGCTTCACTAACCACGAATCGGTTTACTACCTAAAAATTGCTTCAAGGTTGCTTTTCGCATTGGATTTTACACAAATACACCCTATTCTGCGAATACTTAGTTATATCTTCAAAGTTATTTTCAAATCGTTCGGTATAAGTAGAGATCAATGAGAGCCATGTATTCTTTTCGATTAGTTTTCGACCATTCTCATCTGGATCCATCTTGAATCCGGTCATCATAGGAATTCGCTTCGCTACGGTTTGAACTCCAAACTTAGCCAACCAAACTCCTCTTGTACTTCACTGGCGAGATGAATATCCTTCGTTGCTTAACTTGTAAACCCAGAAAGTAATTCATCTGTCCCATCATGGACATCTCGAACTTCCCTTGCATCAGCTTGTTGAATTTGTCACATAAACTCTTGTTGGGAGATCCGAAGATTATGTCGTCCAGATAAATCTGAACCATTAGAATATCTTCTCCATCTTCTATTTTGAATAAGTTTATGTCCACTATTCCTTTAGTGAAACCACTGTCTATCAAGAACTGAGAGAGTGTATCATACCATGCTCGAGGAGCTTGTTTCAGGCCATAAAGAGTTTTTCTTAAACGGTACACCTGGTCGCCTTTTTCAAAGTCAGGAGGTTGTTCAACATAAACTTCCTCAGCTAGTACCCCATTTAAGAATGCACTCTATACATCCATCTGATACACAATAAACCCTCTGTGGGCAGCATATGCCAGAAATAACCGAATGGCTTCCAGACGAGCGACTGGTGCAAAGGTCTCATCATAATCAATTCCTTCTGATTGTGAATACCCCTTAGCAACAAGTCTTGCCTTATTTCTGGTTATGACATTATTCTCATCTCTCTTGTTCTTGAATACCCACTTTGTGCAAATCACATCTTGATGGGTTGGTCTGTCCACCAGTTTCCAAACCTGATTCCTTTCAAACTTTTCCAGTTCTTCTTGCATGACTAGAATCCAGTTTGCATCTTGTAGAGCTTCTTCTACTTCAGTTGGTTCCTTCAAAGACAGATAACAACAATACATGACACTTTCACCAATCTGATGTCTAGTTTTAACTCTATCAGATGGGTCTCCAATGATCAGATAAGTTGGATTACTGGTTATCCAGGTCCTTCTTTTCTGATTTTCATCAGTTTGGAGAACATCATCCTCTTCTGATAGTAGTTCATCACTAGTGATTAGGAGTGGTGCAGAATTATGATCCACTTGACATGGACAAGTCTCAGCTGATGTTGGACTCTTCATGTGCTGATATCTGTCCGTAGGAACTTCAGGTGTTCCCCCTGAACCAGATGGTTCAGTTGTTACTGTCTCAGCTGTACCAGCTTCTTCATTGACAGTTGTACGTACCTTAGGGTCTGATTGACCTGGTGAATCAGTAAGATCAAGTTCTGGAACAAACACTGTTACGTGATCTGATCCTTTTTCCTTGATACTTAGCTGATCCATTTTTTGTGCATCAGGTACCGGTTGATCTGGTATTGCTTGTTCTGAGGCAGATTTCTCTTGTTCAGAAGATGTCTCATCAAAGACCACATGAGGTGTTTCTTCCACAACTAGAGTTCGTCTGTTGAATACCCTGAAAGCCTTGTTGGATGAGGAATATCCTAAGAAGATACCCTCATCTGACTTGGCTTCAAAAGTCTTCAACTGACTCTTCCCATTGTTGTGTATGAAACACTTGCACCCAAAAACATGGAAGTAAGAAACACGAGGTTTTCTGCCCTTCCACAGTTCATAGGGTGTTTTGAAGTGAGCCTTAGTCAGAGAACATCTGTTCTGAGTATGACATGCAGTGTTGATGGCTTCTGCCCATAAACGGCTTGGTGTTCTTGCAGCTGATGTCTCATGTTGTATTCCAAACTTAGTGCAAAAATCAGTAATAAAAGAATTTAGAAATTCTGTACCTTTATCTGATCTGATTTTCACTATACTGACACCCTTTTCGTTTTGTAGTTTCTTGAGCAGCTCGGGTATCTTTGTTGTAGTCTCATTCTTCTTATACAAGAGTACAACCCAGGTAAACTTGGAATAAACATCCACGATTACCAGAGTATATTTGTGTCCGCTGAGACTGACTGATGTAACTGGTCCAAATAGATCCATATGGAGCAGTTGCAGTACTCTGCTGGATGCTGGTCCAGGGATTCCCTTGAATGAGGCTTTTACCTATTTTCCCTTCTGACATGTGACACATGTCTGATCCTTAGAGAATACCTCATTCGGAAGACCCTCAACCAAAGACATCCTTGCTATCTTGTTAAGAGTCTTAAAGTTCAGATGGCTCATTCTCTTATGCCAGAGCCAATTGCTGCTTTTGGAACTCTTAACAATCAGGCATGCATTTCTTGGACAACTGTTCTAATCTGCTGTATATATCGTTCCTTTCCTTAAACTAGTTAACAGGATCTGTTGAGTAGCTCAATTCTTGATAATACACTGATCAGTCGAGAACTCAACACTGAATCAGTTGTCGCAGTGAAACTGATAACAGATTATGCTTTAAACCTTCGACATACGAGACTCCAGTAACCTGTACATCATCATTCTCTAAGGTTCCAAATCCTCTGGTAAAACCAAAGTTATCATCACCAAAGAGTACACGTGGGCCTTCTTGTTCTGTGTAAGAGCTAAGGAGATGTTTGCTTCCAGTCATGTGCCTTGAGCATCCACTATCGATGTACCAGATAGTTGCTTGTACACCTTCCTTGTTGGCCAAACCCACGCGAACCTGCATTCAAATCAGGCTTTAGGTACCCCTTTAGGATTGGGTCCTGAGGGGTTAGAGTTGGTTTTAGGGATCCATACAAACAGGGCACTTCTATTGTAATCAAATAGATCAGAAGGCCTGATTTGTCTCCCATAAACATCTACATATTCATACGTCTCTTCATATGCATTCTGATTGGTATGATTATGAGTGTGAGCCTTAGATGACTCAGAAGACTTGGGCATTTTCATTGATATCTGTCTTCTTTTTATCCAGTGGGGCTCAGGTGCAGCAGCCCTAGGTTTCTGTTTGTAAGGGTAGGTACGACTGCTACCATTAAAAGATTCATATCTTTTTGGCATTGATGGTCTTAGAAGTTTACCTTTATCTTGCTTGTTAGGCAGCTGACCCTGATTAGATTTCAGATCAGATTTCCCTTTGAGATGTTATCTTTTCTGATACCTAATCTGCTAATCAGCTGATTTCAGTTCAGCAGCTTTTCTGATATCATTTTCTTTAACAAGCTAAATATTCTCAATCCCTAGCTTATCGTTTTCAGCTTCCACTATTGTATAAGTGTCTATTGCGTTAGAGAGATCATCAAGCAATTGCTCACCAGAGCTGCAGGTCAATCTCTCCAGCAGGTGTGCTCAACATAGCTGGTGTGGAATCAGAAAACATAGAAGGTTTAGATGTTACCTCAGTTTGGTCTTCTTCTTTTGCCATCAGACAGATTTCATCATCAGAAGAGAATATCAGATCATCGTAGTTGTAGAAATCATCAGCATTACTCATCAGGCAGAAGTCTTCTACAAATGAGTAGCTCGAATCCTCAGAAGGCAGATAAGAATCATCAATCCCAGATGTATCAGCAACCATGGCTTTCATGTCTCTATAACGTTGCTCTCTTCTGTTCCGCTTCTCTTCTCTTTCTTTTGGTGTCAGGTCTGGGCAATCTGCGCTGTAATGACCTGGTTTCTCACAGTTGAAACACGCTCCACGATCCACGGAACTTCTTCTGCCAGGTGAGTCATTTTGTCTGTAGAATCTACCAGGTGACTTTCCTGTTTGCCTGTAATCAGAATTTCTTCTCTCAGATCTGTTGTCTCTCCTTTCATCAGATCGATCATCTCTTTTCTTATCTTCTCTGCGATCCTCCCTGTGATCATCTCTTCGGTCATCTGATCTGGTTCTTTCTTGCGATCTGTCAGTTGGCCTCCTATCTCTTCCCCTACTGTTCTGATAATCCCTGTAAAATCTACAATACTTACCAAGTTGAATGTTAGATTTTTCAAGTTTTCTGGTTAGCAAAGCAATCTGTTCAGTTTGGCTTATAATATTTCCAACAGGTTCAGTAGACTTTGAGTTTCTGCCGGTTGCTTTGAATGCTACTGATTTTGATGTGGCAGGTGTGGCTTCGGCAGACGACTCGTCTTCTTCTTCTTGCCCTCTTTCGATCAGATCGAACTCATGGGATTTAAGGCTCAGGAACAGGTTGCTTGGCTTCATCTTAACAATATCTTGACAATCCTTTATCACAGTAACTTTCATGTCCCACTTCTTTGTCAGAGATCTCAAGATCTTGTAGTTAACATCTTTGTCTGACATTTCTCGTCCAAGTTCCCTTAGCTTGTTGACTGACATGGTGATTCTTCCATCGAGCTGGTTGATGGTTTCATTTGGCAGCATCTTAAGTTTCTCGAACTTCACCAGTTCGGCTTGCAGTCTGCTATCTTTAATCAGATCATTTCCTTCACACATTTCAGCAAGTGTATCCCACATCTGTTTGGCTGTCTTGAGATACTTGATCTTTTCACGTGTGATCTTATCCATTGTTTTCATAATTATGTGTCTCGCAACCGTATCCAAAGTTGACAGCTTCCTCTCTTCAACATCTATTAGAACTGGACTCTTTCTGATCCGAGCGCCAATTGGAAAATCTGGGTCACCACCTTCAGCTGGATTGTTGTGGTAGATGAGGATTGGTCCTTGTTCTAGAACTTCCATCATCCTGTTGCTGATGGCTCCCAAATGGTTGCTCATGATTATGGCCCAATCTACATAATCATCAATGGTAAACTTTGGAAGATCATAATACATGCCGGATGTGTTATCCATGCAGAGTGAGTTTTAGAAAACAGATGAAGTTTTTAAAAAAACGGTTTTTCAAGATCTGTTCAAGTGACCACAAAGGTTCTTCCTCAAGAACCGATGATATTCAAAGCCAGTGGTCCGTAGAACCACTGCTCTGATACCACTTGTAGGTCCCGAATGGATTTCGTGAGGGCAGAAGTCTAGAGGGGAGGGGTGAATAGACTTCTGAAAAACTTTTTGTGCGGATCAGGTGTGAAAGCAGGTTTCCTGATCAGAGTGCGAGTGAGTCAGTATGGATTGATATCCGACTTACTGATCGCCTGATGGCTGATCAGTTCGATGTCTATCAGTTTAACTGATTGTGCGGAAGCTAGTTTATAACCGTGTGAAAAACCAGTTTTAACAAATCAGATTCTCGAGTCTGTTTTCAATCAGCTGACCAAGGAGTCAAACTGATCAGATCAGTTACTTGATGCGAACTGATCCTAACTCAGAATATGTATGAGATCTTAAGCAAAGTCGTGTGCGATAGTGTAAAGCAGTTAAGAGCAGATAAATGCACACAAGATTTATAGTGTTTCGGACAACCAGTCCTACGTCCACTCTTCCCTATCACAAGGGGCACCAACTTAACCAACTTGGACTTAGTTTATTGTGTTAGTCTAACACATTATAACCAACAGATATTTATAGAGTTCTCACTCAACTGATCCCAGAAATCAGAACTAGAAACCCTAGTCTGAAATCTTGCTAAACAAACTTAACCTAACTTTGGGTTTGGGTAAGATTTGTTGTTTGTTCCAACTGAAAATCTATCCTAGTATTTGTGTAGCCTAAAGCTAAAAGATGAGATTTCTATGCTAAGAACAATGGGATGAACACATAGAAATAATCTTCAAGTTTGTGTTCTTTGTGCGGAAATCTTGCTATAGTATGAGCTTCTTGATAATTTCCGTTTCTTCACTCGAAAGAGCAATCCCATATTTATAGACCTCGAAATCAAAGAGCCGTTGGACAGCACTTTAAATTTCCTGCTATATTTGGTAGGATGCAGGATTTGATGTGACGTGCATCAGAGATGGCATGGCCGAAAGCGTGAATAGTTATCCTTTCTAGCCGTTTGACTATGCAGCGCCAAATCCCACATTGTAAGCTTGTTCATACGTGTCACTTTCTCATTAGTTAACAAGTACAACGTTTCAGTGTTTGTTCACCAACTAAAGTTGACATTCTTCTGGTCTGGCTTACCCCGTATGCTTCTGATAAGTAGATAAGCTTATCATCTTGCTGACTTGGCCTGAACTGATCACTACCTCCACTGATCAGTTGCTTTGAGTCTACTGATATGGTTTTCTTAGCTTCAACCAATCGACTTTGCTGATATCTTCATAGAGTAGGTCTTCTGGTCTTCACGTAAAGTCTTTTGAAATCCGCTACTGATCTCCAGCTGCTGATCTCGCTACTGATCATCGCTCTGCTGATCTTCACTTGACTTGTGCATCTTGAGTTCTTCTTTAAGAAAGACCTAGTCTAATACATCAGCTGTCTAACATGTTCAGCTGGTTTCCTATCATATCATCAGTCTACTAACATGTTCGACTGATCCTATTACAACTGTTTTGGAACTTCCATCAAAACTATAAATTTCCCAACAAATTGATATGCATATACTTCGCCGAAGTACCTATCAATTTTATATTGGTCAAGTGAGAGCCAACTATTAATTTTGAATTAAAGGTTTGTAACTGTTCTTGTTTGAAACCTGCTTAAATGTGCTTAAATAATGATCCACCCACGTGGCTTATTTAAACTGTTTTAAGATATTGGTTGATGCATATTCATATTTTTTGAGATTTTAATATGATCCATGTTATCGAATTATGTGATTTTTCTTTGTGTTGATCCGGACATTGACACAAGATGTATGTTTATTTTTAGTCTCATTATGTCGCAAACTTTTAACCCACTGTTCGATATACTTAAAGATCATAAATTAACTGGAATGAACTATGACAATTGGAGTTGTAAAATGAAAATGGTCTTATCTGCACAACATTTCCACTGGGTACTTTACACACCTAAACCCGAAAAACCTGCTAAGGATGCCTATATTATGGACAAGATGGAGTATTATGAATGGGAGCAGGCTAATGAATTGATGAAGGGTATAATCTTGACATCCTTGTAAGATTTGTTGAAACGCCTTCACCAAGGATTTGGAACTGCTGCAGACATTATGCAGAATCTTGAAGAGATGTTTGCACATCCGACCCATATAGCAATACAAAGGCATCAGGCGTGACATGGTCAAGCTAAGGATGGAAACAGGACCGCCCGTAAGGGAGCACATTCTTAGGGTAAAGGTACTTTTTTACGAACTTGAGATTCTTGGTGAAAAATGTGACCTCAAGACCAAAATTGAGTTCATTCTCCATTCTCTACCAAAGAGCTTTGATAATTTCTATATAGACTACCTGATGAGCGATCAGGAATACACTTTGGATGATCTAGTAAAAGCTCTAACATTGGCTGAAGGGAAAATGGGGCGCAAAGATAATGGCTTGGTTACAAATGGACCTTCTACCTCTTCTAGACCAAGGGATGGTAAGGAAAAGGGAGGAGGCAAAAAGGCTAAAACAAGTAAACTCAATGTCAATCAACCAAGTATTTAAGAAGAAATGTTTTAACTGCGGTGAGAAAGGACATTGAAGGTCAGCCTGTTCCAAACCCAAGCGGAATGAAAAGAAAGATATTCTCATGCACTAGTTGTTGAAACTTGTTTATGTTGGGGTTATACTGGAAAGTATGCTTTTACTTTGTATAACCAAACTGAATTTCTGTCTTATTTGCTGAAATAAATTATTTATCACTGATGCTTTAAATATGATTGAATGTTACATATATTTACTGCATATATGTTCATAAATAAGTGCGTGTTACATTGTAGTTAATTTAGTGATACCAGATCACAGAAGATTAAATTAACAGTCCCTTGTAACCAAAAGTACAGAATTCACAACCTAGATGGAAATGAACAATCTATCATGAAAGGTTGAAGTGTAAGGCTCAGATTGACTTGTCTTGACCAAGAGATTGCACTAGTGCATTATGATGTTGTTGGTAAATTAGGGGTGCCCGGATCTATTCGAGGTGAATTTAAATACATATTTAAATTAATCAATTAATTACTAACATGAATTAATCCTAAACCAATTCAACATAATAATTAATAAGTAAATAAACATCATGCGTACACTTATTTCACGTAAAACCTAAGCATGCGGAATCTAGAAATTACGTAAATACTAACCTCTCGTAGAGACAACCGCTGAGACGATGGATCAACCCAAAGTACCTTCTCAAATATGTCCCACGTCCACGAACGTAATCCGGTGGGAGGATTATCAACGAACAATTTTAATCTTAAAGGAGAAAATAAAATATTTGGCCACCACCTTTGTGGATTTCTAATTTTTCCAACACATGGAATTGCACTTGGGGATGAAAACCTCATCCCCTATTTATAATACTAGGGGTTGGACGAAAATTTAGGTCATATGGGCATTGGGAAATTTCTTTGCTTATTTCTCAAGATACAATCTAGAATATATCCAATATATTCTATTTCCTAAAATATCTCCCAACAAAATTTCTTCCTCCTTTCTTATCCTTCAATTTTCGAAAATATCTTCCAAATAGGAAGAAAATAAGATCTTTTTCCTTTCTTGAATTTATGGGATAAACTTGTATCTCAAGAATACTTATTCCATAAAATCTTTCCAAGAAAATCAAGAAAAAATCTTTTTCTCTCTCCTACCCAAATTTTTGAAAATTAATGAGGAAAAATTAGGCAAAATATTTTTTTCTCTTTTTCATTAATTGGACTTTAGTTTGGGCTATTTGAGGGGCCTTTAGAAGAATTAAGATTGGACCTCCAATGGGCTATGAAGCTTTAAATATTTAGCCAAAATATTATTAAAGCCCATTAATATTAATTTACTCCACTATAAAATTAATATTTGTTGGGAGATGAATTTAATAAAGAGTTTTGATTAGATCCCAAAACCCCTGAGTATGACATGTTTAGGATAATCTTGATAGTCTGAGTCAGGTTTCAGTATAGATTGTTCAGGAAGATATCTGCACAATGTATAGTCAGCAGATATAGATCAGGTTAGATATCAAAAACCCTGAGAACACAGGTAGACCTGAATGTTCAGAAGGTACTGAAGATGCTGAAGGAATGAAGACTCGGATATTACTGAATGTTCAGAAGGTACTGAAGATGCTGAAGGAATGAAGACTCAGTAGTTACTGAAGACTCAGTAAGGTACTGAATACTTAGTGTAACCTGAATGGTCAGAGGCACTGAAAAATATCTATCTGAATACTACAAAACTGAGAGAAACACACATGTTCAGTAAAGTAGATATTGCCCAAAACATTCAAGTGCAGACAGAAGGAACTAAGTCTAAGTGTTGTTTAAGGTTGTCTCATTCAGAGAGACTGACCCAAAAGAGCCGTTTTGTTTGTTTACATTCACTGAAGACAAGAACCAATCAGAGAAAGACAACACTGTACTTCACTGACACTGAAAGCGACAGGACCCTGAATTTTGTCAGCAGTACTATGTTCCAGACTGCAAAAATTGGTGATTGGCTATATGGCTGCATATTTCCTAAAACATGCAAGGGAGTGTTCAAACCCTAAAAATAGTCGTTCATCAATAACCAGAAGAGGAAACCCTTGATACTATCTCTTCCAACGGATAGTTTTTCAAGAGTAACCTTTGGAGATGTTGCCTATAAATACCAGTGACCTTCTACATTGAAAGGTTATGGGAAATTTCAATGCAACTCAAGAGCTCATTCGTATTCTTGCAAATTGAAGCACTCAAAAACCCTAGAATTTCCCAAGTGTTTCACATTGAAGAGAGCTCATTTACTAAGCCTAGATTGATAGAAATATCCAAATCTTAGTAGAGATATCCTAGCCCTAGCATTTGTTCTTATTGTAAAGGATATCTCACCCTAGTTGGAAACCAACCCAAACCCAAACCCTTTGATAAGGTAGTTTGAGTGTGTGTGATTTGTTGGTGAGTTAGAGTTGTAAAGAGTGAGTAAGCTGCAGGTTAGTCAGCCAGAAAACTCTAGAGAAGAAGTTAGTAAGCTACTTGTGGTAGTCTGAACACTTGTGTGTGTATGTGAGCTAGTAAGCTGCAGTGAGTCAGCCAGAAAACTCAAGGTAGAAAAGTGAGTAAGCTACAGTGAGTTAGCCTGAAAGCTTTAGGAAGTGGTTAAGGAATTTCTCTGAAGATCAGAGAGAGTGGACGTAGGAGCTTGAGCCTCTGAACCACTATAATTGTTGTGTTGTTTGCTTTCTGTACTGCATTTTATTTGTTCCATATATTTCACTGAAAGCTGATTTTATTGATATTCAGTTGGAACCAATCCACTGAACTTGCATCAAATTGATCACAACCTTAATCACTGTTTTATTAAAAGGAAGAAGATTTTCAGCAAAGCTAAAACGAGTATAAACTTATGGCCAACCATTCCGCACACTTGAGTAGCTAGAAAAGATATTTATCAAACTGAACTAACTCTACTGAGTGTTAAGTAAGATAATTATCTGATCCAAGCTCTTCAGGATCTCTGATAAATTCAGGATCAGTTGGGCTAATCTGAAGCTTCTGAAATATGCTTAGGATCATTGTCTCAGTAGACTTTGACTCAGGGCAATTTGTGCTTCTCAGGACAAAAATATCGGATAACCTGACCCATCTGACCTCAGTGAAAGAAAAGTTTTAAAAAAAATCACTGAACACGTGTATTCCCCCCCCATACACTTGTAAGACTCGTTTGCACCGGGACCAACAATATTGAACTATCCATCTTAACCCACATTACGACTTCACAATAATATGGCTCCCGGTTATTATTTCCAGTGTTTAAGATTATCTTAGCCCACTAATTAATTAAGTCACTGAACATACTTTATATTAATTAATATCTTTGTCCTTGGAATAAAGACAACTCAACATTATTATTCATACCGGAAATAAATTTCCACTTGCAAGATTTGGTACGATAAAGATTTTGAGCCCACCAAGGGGACAAATTAAGCAAGTCGTACTTGCACGCGATTCTCCGTATTAAATCTTAACAATCTTCATGTAATTAATAATATTGCCCAAGATACAAGGTATCGAATCACATTGATTCTCTTCCCATCATAAGTCAAAGCAATAGTTATTAATTTCACACGATCCTATTTAAGGGACGAAATTAAGAAATAACGAACCACTAAGGTTTAATTCTTGTATATTCAGTACCGAAGAATTTATCCTCCTGTAGGTCCTTTTCAGCGCATCATAATGCACTAGTGTAATCCCTTGGTCAAGACAAGCCAATCAGAGCCTTACATTTCAACCTTTCATGATGGGTTGTTCATTTCCATCTGGGTTGTGAATTTGTACTTAGTCACCAGGAACTGTTAATTTGATCTTCTGTGATCTAGTATCACCAAATTAACTACAACGTAACACGTACTGACTTCATCGAATGGGTATGCAGTAAATATATATAACATTCATTCATATTTAATGCAACATGTGATAGATAATTTATTTCAGTAAAATAAATAAGAAATTCAGTTTGGTTATACAAAGTAAAAACATACTTTTCAGTATAACCCCAACAGTGCTGAATAGGACCTACAGGAGGATAAATTCTTCAGTACTGAATATAGAAGAATTAGACCTCAGTGGTTCGTTATTTCTCAATCCCCGTCCCTTAAATAGGATCGTGTGGAATTAATAATTATTGCTTTGATTCATGTTGGGTAGACAATCAAGGAGATTCAATACTTTGTGTTTTGGGCAATATTATTAGTTACATGACGATTGCTAAGATTTAATACGGAGAATCGTGTGCAAGTACGTCTTCTTTGATTTGTCCCCTTGGTGGGCTCAGAAGTTATATCATACAAAATCTTGCAAGTGGAATTTGTTTCCGGTATGGATAACAATGTTGAGTTGTCCTTACTCCAAGGAAAGAGATATTAATTAACATGAAACTACTTAGTGGCTTAAATTAATTAATGGATTAGATAATCTTAAACACATGAAATAATAACCGGGAGCCATATTAACAGTAATATGGGTTAAGATGAATAGTGCAATATTAATTTTGTAGTGGGATTAATTAATATTTATGGGCTTGAATAATATTGTGGCTCAATATTGATAATTCAAGATCCATTGGAAGATTCAATCTTAATTCTCATAAAGGCCCCTCAAGTAGCCCAAAGATAAAGTCCAATAACTGAAAAAGGTGTTTAAAATAAAATAAATTATTGTTGCCTAAGTTTTTCTTATTTTTTTTCAAAAATAATAAATAAAAGAGGGAGAAAGATTTTCTTTGAATTTTGTTATGGAATGAAGATAAGTACTCTTGAAATACAAGATTATCTCATTAAATTCAAGAAATTTCCCACTTGGCTATTTATTATGACATTTTCAAAAAAAATTATTAAATAAGGGAATGAAATATTTTCTTAATTTTCTTGAAAAGATATTACGGAGAATATGTATTCTTGGAATACAATAATATCTCAAAAATTCAAGAAGATCCAAATCTTGGATTCCTTACTCCTTATTTTTTTCAAAATATGCCATAAAATAAGGAGGTGGGATTTTGTGGAATATTTAAGAGAAAATTACAATAAGGTTCCAATTTGGCCACAATATTGCTAATTGGTTCCAAGAATTTTTGCAATTACTAAGAGGTTCCAAAATGTGATAAAATACCCAATATACCCTTCCCCATTTCAAAATCAAAATCACAAAAACAATAATAAAATACCTGTTGGTCCCGGTGGGAAAACCCATTTTGCGCGTGCGGAAGCAAAACATTTCGTTGCTGTGCATATAAAACAGGGGTGAAGGAATGGTGATTCCAATTTTTCACTTTTTAAGCTCATGTGTTGTGTTTTGCTTATAATCGAATGCATATGACAATATAAGAACATAAAGCAGTAATCAACACAACAATGTATAGTGGTTAGGAGACTCAAGCTCCTACATCCACTCTCCCTGTTCCTAGGGAAATTCCTTCATCACTTCCTGAGTTTTCTGACTACCTTCGTAGTTTACTTACTCAACTCGGCCCTGAGTTTTCTGACTACTCCACGTAGTTTACTTACTCAACCCGACCTTGAGCTTTCTGACTACCTACGTAGTTTACTAACTCAAACTGGACTTATCACCCTCTCGGGCTCGCCTCTTAGATGTTTAACGAGTTCACACTCCTTCGGGACTTATCACCCTCACTCGGGATTGCCTAACAACTACCTCACTTCTCCACTGGTTATCTCTTACGAGAATGGGTTTGGTTTTGGTGTTGTCTCCAACTATGGTGAGATTTTCCCTTACAATGGTTTAGCCTCAATGCTAAGGTTGGGAAAATCTCTCTAAGCTTAGGATACATCGTGGGTTGCTTAGGTTGGGTTCTAGAACACTCTTTGAATATATTTGTATATCTACAAACTTGTGTTCTAGGGTGGGAATGCTTTGACTATAACGCTCTTGGCTCTGTAGCATTTTGTGCATAATCTCCACACATAATTTGATGGAAGATCTTGTATTTATAGTGTGGATTTGAATGTTACCGTTGGAGAGAATCACATTCAAATCCATACTACTCTCTGTAAGTTCTGCAGCTTTTCCAGGCTGGTTGTCTTCCTCTCGTTGGTCCACGTCAGCTGGATTTCAACGGCTATATTCCTCGGCTTGATTAGCTTGAACATTAGGGATATCTTGAGCATTGATGCATTCTTGAGTCTTGATAATTACTTGTGCCTTCAGTATTCTCTGAGTCTCAGTGTCTTCAGTGACATCCTGAGCCTTCAAGTTCTCTGAGTCTCAGTGTCTTTAGTGACATCCTGAGCCTTCAGGTTCTCTGAGTCTTGAGTTTCCCGCGGTCTTGATTCTCTCTGAGTCTTGAGTTTCTCCGGTCTCATCTTTTGAGTCTTGATTCTCGATCTCATCTTGAGTCTTGATTCTAACTCTCTATATCTGCGGACTATACATGGTGCAGATATTATCCTGAACACTCTAAAACTGAATCCTGACTCATCTATCAAGATTATCCTGAACATGTCATACTCAGGGGTTTTGGGATCTAATCAAAATCCTCTTTATTAAATTCATTTCCCAACAATACCCAAACCCTTCTTCCCCAATCAAACCGCACACCCCCAACACTCTCTTTCTCCCTCTGCAAACACTCCCCCCCCCCAACCTCCATTTCTTCTTCTCTATGTTGCTACGCCTCAACCTCCACCCACACCCCCACCCCTCAACTGCCCGCCCGCCTCCAGCCGCCGCCCCACCTCCACCTCATCCGCCGCCCACCTCCACCCCCACCTCCAGCCGTCGACGCTGACCATTCAGCCCCCAGCAATCGCCGACTCCACCTCCAGCCGTCGCCGCTGACCCCCACCTCCACCTCCAGTCGTCGCCGCCCCACCTCCACCTCCACCTCCACCTCAGCCGCCACCCCACCTCCACCTCGACCGCCGCCGCTACAGTTCGCCAGAAATGGAAATGGAGCTTGGTTGGCTTCTTACAGTGTATTGCTTTTTATTTTTGTCATTTAATCTTTTGGGGATATACATGAAGAAGAAAAGAAAGAGAGTGCGGGAGATTTTTTGCAGAGATTTTGCATAATAAATTCAAAATGGGTTTGAGTAATTTTTGCAGAGATTTTTTGAAATGGGTTTGTGTTATATTGGGTAATTTTGGGGAATTTTGATGAAATCAAAGGGTTTGTGTTTTGTGTTTGAATGTTGCAGAGATTTTTTCATAAATGGGTTTGTGTTTTGTGTTTGGATGTTTTGTGTATGTGTTTCCAGTTTTTTGCTATTATTTTGAGATTTTTTGTGCTTATATGAGGAGGTTATAGATGATGGTTGGTTATATTGATGAAATTTGATGGTAGTTCATTCATAAGTTTCTTGTTTGTTGGCTTTTTGAAGATGCTGAAGATGCAGATTTGAAGATGGATGAAGAAGATAAAGATAGATCTGCTAAGTTTCTGAAATTTAAGTTTGCCAGATTTATATGCATACGTTCATGTGTGGATGCATATGTTCATGTGTGGATGCATATGTGCATGTACGGATGCATATGTGCATGCCGAATAAGACGAAAATATGTAAATTTCTTCAGGATTTCGATGAGAATATGTAATTTTTTTATTTTAAATATGTAAAATTTGGTATTATCCTATTTTAAATAAAAGAAAATATCCAAAAATTATTATCAACTCCCTTATTGTACAATACATATAAAAAAATTAAGAATAAATAAAGGAAGATAGACACAAGACAAAATATGAATAAAAAAAATAGACACAAGATAGAAAATATGAGCAAGAAGACAAAAAAAATAGGAGCAAGAAGACAAGAAGACTCATTAAGGGCATTTATGTAATCCTTCCACCTTTTGGAACCTCTTAGTAATGTTTATAATACTTGGAACCTATTTGCAATAAAATGGGTCAAATGGAACCATAAAGTAACCCACTCAATATTTAATTATGAAGAAAATAATATATGAGATATATTCAAGATTTCTTGGAGATCAAGAAAAAGATTTTTCTATCTTATTCCTACACTAAAAATCGGCCACCGCCCTTATGCATAAATAGGGGATGAATTTTTCATCCCAAAAGTAATTCCATGTGTTGGAAAAATTAGAAATCCACAAAGGTGGTGCAACATAATTTTATTTTTCCTTTTGTTAATTGTTCGCGAGCATCCTTCCACCGGATTATTGAACAAGGACGAGGGAATACTTGAGAAGGCTCTTTGGGTTTGTTCGTGTGAACGGGATATCCATCTTCTCAACGGTTGTCACTCCAAGAGGTTAGTTCACGTAAACTCCTAGCAATTCCGCATGCATAGGATTTATGTGACTTGTTTATATGCATGATTTATTGTTTGATTATTATTTGAATAATTATATGATTAATTCATGCTAGTAATAAATGTTAGAATTAAATTTGTATTTAAATATTCATCTCGAATAGATCCGGGTAATTAATTCCCCAACAACTGGTATCAGAGCCTCGATTTCAGGCTCTGAATTTTAAATTGTAATTTAATTCGTTTTCATTAAATTTGAAATTGGATGGTAAAATTGCTAGATCTTTTTTGCAGGTATCCAATTGTCATGGTATTTGATAAATGTTTAATTTTGCATGCATATAATTGTATTTTTTTTAATTCGATCCGTTCGAATTCGTTTTGCCTCGTGAGAAAATTCACGAGTAGATTAGGATTTGTTTGATTTGATCAATGTAATAGACTAGTCTAAATCTAGGTTTATTTATTTTTTATAAATAAATTGTAACCAGATCGGGAACGAAGACGAAGAATTAAAAATCCGGACGTCTGATGCATGCACAAGTGGGTTATGCACGCTGGCCGGCTAGGCCTAATTTGGACGCCTTGTGGGTCAAGACTCGAACTCCAGACAGACGTGGACACGCTGGGCGCCGCGAAGCAGACCGGTGCTTGAAGCGGAAGCGGGCCGGCGCTGAGCGCGAGGACTCGTGTGGGCGAAGCGGGCGGGCGGAAGAAGAAGCGCGGGCGGTTCGCACGCGCGACGCTTTCTCGAAGTTCTCTTTGGCGACGTCTGCTACGCATCGTGCCGCAGGTGCCGATCGACCGCGACCAGTCGGATGCTGGCGTGCACCCCAACCCGCGAGCTGGTTGATACACGAGACGTGGCTTGACGTGGCAAAATTATTTTTCCAAGATGGTCGAGTGGGAGTTATTCGAGACAGACGATAAAGGCTATGAAGACGATTTCTCAAGATCAAGACATGATAAAAATTAACCGTGACAATTGGATATATGTGCCCAATGTGTTTAATTTTTTATTTTGATGTTTGCTTTATTTTTCGTGCTTATTTGATTTGTTTGAATATGCGATGCATGAAAAATTGTTTTGGAAAAATCTCACTTTCAAAAATTACTAAGTATGCTTAAAATAATTAATTGACAATTTTATTCCGGATAATAAAATTGAATTAATTTTGACCTCCATGATTTATTTATTTGTGAATTCTTTTGGAGAAATTCCCCCCACGGGACGGCCAAAAGATAGCTTTCACATGAATGAATTCCATAGAATGATTGTGAATTATTATTAGTGGCGACGATGACCCTCCCCACGAGGCTCGTTCAAAACAAAATAATAATTTTGTATTTAATAATGGTTATTACTTAGGTATAAAATTGATATGCATATACTTCCCCGAAGTTCCTGTCAATTTTATATTGGTCAAGTGGGAGCCAACTATTAATTTGGACATTAAAGGTTTGTACCTATTCTTGTTTGTAACTTGCTTGAATGTGTTTAAATAATGACCCACCCCACGTGGCTTATTTAAACTGTTTTAAGATGTTGGCTGATGCATGTTCATATTTTTTTTGAGATTTTAATATGATTCATGTGATCGAATTATGTGATAATTTTGTATTTACACAATCGTTATTTATTTCAGTTCAGCATGTCGCAACCTTTTAATCCACTGTTCAATAAACTCAAGGATCTTAAGCTTACTGGAGAAACTTATTTTGATTGGAATTATAAAATGAAATTTATCCTAGCTGCACAACCATCCAAATGGGTACTTGATACACCAAACCCCGAAAAACCTGCTGAGGGTGCCGAAATATGGGATGAGATGGAATGTGGTGAATGGGAGTTGGCAAATGAATTGATGAAGGACACAATCATGGCACATTTGTCAGATTTGTTAAGACGCCTTCACCAAGAATTTAATGTTGGGATTATACTGGAAAGTATGCTTTTACTTTGTATAATCAGACTGAATTTCGGACTTATTTACTGAAATAAATTGTTTATCACTGATGCTTTAAATATCATTGAATGTTACATATATTTACTGCATAACTGTTCAATAAATAGTACGTGTTACATTGTAGTTAATTTAGTGATACCAGATCACAGAAGATTAAATTAATAGTTCCTTGTAACCAAAAGTACACCATTCACGACCTAGATGGAAATGAACAATCCATCGTGAAAGGTTGAAGTGTAAGGCTCAGATTGGTTTGTCTTGACCAAGAGATTACACTAGTGCATGACTGATGCACTGAATAGGACCTACAAGAGGACAAATTCTTCAGAACTGAACTAGGAAGAATTAGACCTCAGTTGTTCGTTATTTCTTAATCTTCGTCCCTTAAATAGGATTGCGTGTAGTTAGTAATTATTGCTTTGACTTATTACGGGTAGAGAATCAACGAGATTCAATACTTTATATCTTGGGCAATATTATTGGTCACATGCGATTGCTAAGATTTAATACGGAGAATCGTGTGTAAGTACGCTTGTTCGATTTGCCCCCTTGGGAGGTTCATAAGTTTTATCATACCAAATCTTGCAAGTGGAACTAGTTTCCGGTATGGATAATAATGTTGAACCATTCCTTACCAAGGATAAAAGATATTACTTAATGGAAAGCTATTTCAGTGGCTTGAATTAATTAATGGGCTAGATAATCTTAAACACGGGAAATAATAACCGGGAGCCATATTAACTGTAATATGGGTTAAGATGGATAGTGCAATATTAATTATGTAGTGGGATTATTTAATATTTACGGGCTTGAATAATATTGTGGCTCAATATTGATAATTCAAGATCCATTGGAAGGTCCAATCTTAATTCTCCTAAAGGCCCCTAAAGTAGCCCAACATAAAGTCCAATAACTGAAAAAAGTGTTTAAAAATAAAATAAATTTTGTTGCTTATTTTTCCTTATTTTTTTCGAAAATTATGAATAAAAGGGGAGAAAGATTTTCTTTGAATTTTGTTATGGAATGAAGATATGTATTCTTGAAATACAAGATTATCCCATTAAATTCAAGAAATCTCCCACTTGGTTATTTATATGTAAATTTCAAAATTTTTTGAAATAAAAGAGAAAGAAAGATTTTCTTGATTTTCTTGAAAAGATATTATGGAAGATATGTATTTCTTGAAATACAAGTATATCTCATAAATTCAAGAAGATCCAAATCTTGGTTTTCTTTTTCCTATTTTTTTCGAAAATTGCCATAACAAAAGAGAGTGGGATTTTTATGGAATATTTTAATTATGGAGAAAATAATATATGAGATATATTCAAGATTTCTTGGAGATCAAGAAAAGATTTTTTCCCCCTATTCCATATGCAAAAATCGGCCACCACCCTCTATAAATAGGGGATGAATGTTTCATTCCCAAGTACAATTCTATGTGCTGGAAAAATTAGTAAATCCACAAAGGTGGTGCAACAAATTTTATTTTCCCTTTTGCTAATTGTTCGCGAGCTTCCTTCCACCGGATTGACGAGCAAGGACTAGGGAATACTTGGGAAGGCTTTTCGGTGTGTTTTCATCGACAAGACCATTGCCATTCCAAGAGGTTAGTTCACTTAAACCCGTAGTAATTCTGCATGCGTAGGTTTTATGTGAACTGTTTATATGTATGATTTGTTGTTGAATTATTATTTGAATTAATATAGGATTAATTCATGCTAATAATAATTGTAAGAATTAAATTTGTATTTAAATATTCATCCCGAATAGATCCGGGCAATTAATTCCCCAACAACTGGTATCAGAGCCTCGATTTCGGGCTCTGAATTTTAAATTGTAATTTAATTCATTTTCATTAAATTTGAAATTGGATAGTAGAATTGCTAGATCTTTTTTTGCGGTATCCAATTGTCATGGAATTTAATGTGTTTATTTATGCATGCATATAAATTGTGGTTTTTTAATTTCGATTAGTTCAATTCATTTTTGCCTAAATGAGAAAATCCACGAGTAGATTAGAATTTGTTTGATTTGATCAATGTAATAGACTAGTCTAGATCTAGGTTTATTTATTTTTTGTAAATAAATTGTAACCGGATCGGAAATGGAGGAGGAGACGAAGAATTAAAAGATTTAGATCCGTAATCCCAAGGCGTAGCACGCAGACGCGACGCCGGACACCACCGCGAAGCGTGCGGGTGGGGCGAGGCTAAAAATGGCTGAGGGAACACCCGTAAGGGAGCATGTTCTCAGAATAAAACACCATTTTGATAAACTTGCTTATCTCGGTACTAAGTATTGTGATGAGGCTCAAATCGAATTTCTTTTCCTAACTCTTCCAAGGTGTTTTGATGAGTTTTACTGTAGTTTTGTGATGAGCGATCACATTTTTACTATGGACACTCTACAAGAAGCCTTGGAGATAATAGAGAAGCATTTAGAAAAGAAAGACGAAGCATTGGGGACCAAAAGTCTTTTCTCAAGATCTAGGCCAATGGAAGGCAAGACTCAAGAAAAGGAAAGTGGTCAGATCCAAAGCAAACTCATCACTAAGAAAAGTAAGAGAAAGACAGCTAGTTGGATGGGTGTCAAGAAAGTACCAAAAGGAAAATGCTTCAAGTGCGGTGAAAAGGGACATTGGAGGTTAGCCTGTTCCAATCCCAAAAGGAATGGAAAGAAAGGTAATTCTCACGCACTAGTTGTTGAAACTTGCTTAGCGGCGTATGCCTCCCATTTATGGGTGGTGGATAGGGATCCACTGATCATGTTTGTTTCACTTTGCAGGGGTTCAAGCGGACCCGGCAACTTAGTGGGAGTGAGATCCTCATCACACTGGGCGATGCTACTGAGGCGCAAAAGAAGCGATGGGAGAAGTGCACCTGTCTTTTGAAGACAGAGTTTTAATTTTAAGAGATGTTCTTTACGTTCCGAATTTTAGAAAGAAATTAATTTCGGTTTCTAAACTTTACCTTGATGGATATTCGGTTACTTTTGATAAAGTTGTTACCATTTCTCTTTATGATAAATTTATCTGTCATGGAACGTTTTCAAGTAATCTCTATACAATTAACTGTGCACACCACTCACGAAATGCATCCTATAACACATCAATTGTTTCCAATAAAAGAAAACGTTCATCAGACGTGAACGAAACACTTCTATGGCATCTAAGATTAGGACATATTAATCCAAAGAGGATCCAAAGGTTGGTAGAAGATGGTTCACTGGAGTCTCTCCAAGTTGAACCAATTCCAACCTGCGAATCATGTTTGGAGGGTAAAATGACCAAGAGGGCATTCGGAGCCAAGGGGAATAGAGCCAAAGAAGTGTTAGAAATCGTTCACACAAACGTATGTGGTCCAATGTCAACCAAAGAAAGAGGAGTTTATGAGTATTTCGTCACTTTTATTGATGACTACTCAAGGTACGGTTATATTTTCCTTATGAAGCATAAATCTGAGACCTTTGAGAAATTCAAAGAATTTAAGGCTCAAGCAGAGAATCATATCAAGTCTCTACAATCCGATCGTGGAGGCGAGTACCTCAGTGATGAGTTTTTGAACTACTTGTCAGATGAAGGGATTGCATCCCAGCTAACTGCACCCGGAACCCCTCAACGAAACGGGGTTGCAGAGCGAAGAAACAGAACTCTTTTGGAAATGGTTAGATCAATGATGTGTTATGCGGATCTTCCCAAGTTGTTCTGGGGTCATGCCTTGGAAACAACGGCTTACATTCTGAACTTGGTGCCATCCAAATCGGTTCCCAAAACTCCCAAAGAATTGTGGACCGGGCGCAAGCCCAGTTTGAGATACATGAGAATTTGGGGGTGTCTGGCCTACGTGTTGGACAAGGAAGCTGGGAAATTGGATCCTCGATCAGAATTAAGGCTATTTATAGGATACCCCGATGGAACAAAAGGGTGTACGTTCTTTGGTCCCGAAGATCAAAAGATGGTAATAAGCACCCACTTTAGATTTTTGGAGGAAGACTATATGAACGAAAGAAGACCCAGAAGTGAGATTACCTTAAAGTGAGCTAAGGGCTAACCTCATTGCCAACTTGTATAAGATGATATACCAAACGACACACTTTCACAATTGGAATCTCGTCGTAGTGGGAGGGTTGTGAGACAGCCCGAGAGATTCATAGGGATAGGAGAGTCCTCGGACTTGATTCCCGGACAAGACGAATCAGACCCATGGACATATGATGAGGCAATCCAAGACAAGGATGCGGTTTCTTGGCAAAAGGCAATGAAAGCAGAAATGAGTTCTATGGATCATAACAGAGTGTGGGAGCTAGTCGAACCACTTAATGGGGTCAAACCCATTGGTTGCAAGGGGGTATACAAGAGAAAAAGGGGACCGGATGGGAAGGTGGAAACCTTCAAGGCAAGACTTGTGGCGAAAGGTTATACTCAGAAAGAAGGTATCGACTATGAGGAAACCTTTTCACCTGTAGCAATGCTCAAGTCCATCTGGATTCTCTTGTCGATAGTCAAAGATCTCGATTTTGAAATCTGGCAAATGGATGTCAAGACAACTTTCCTTAACAGAAGTCTTGATGAAGAAATCTATATGCAACAACCCCAAGGCTTCATTGAAAAGGGCCAAGAAAACCTAGTTTGTAAGCTCATGAAGTCCATTTACGGACTCAAACAGGCATCCAGAGTTTGGAACCAATGTTTTGATCATGTTATAAAGTCTTATGGGTTTGATCAAAATGAGTTCGAAAGTTGTGTGTACAAAAAAGCGTGTCGAAACGCATTGGTATTGTTAAGTACTATCGTAGATGACATTACGCTCGCCGGGAACGATGTAAAGGTGTTATCGGATGTAAGGGCATGGCTTTCAAAAACAGGTTTGATATGAAGGACTTAGGGGAAGCGGGACACATCCTTGGGATCAAGATCACTTTCGAGATCGCAAGAAAATGATGATAGGCTTATCGCAGAAGCTTCATGCATAGACAACGCCTTTGAAACGATTCGGCATCAGATTCCAAGAAAGGCTTCAGACCTTTTAGGCATGGAATCCATCTATCCAAGGAAATGTGCCCTAAGACACAAAAAAGGAGATAGATGACATGAAAGACATTCCTTATGCTTCGGTTTGTCGGAAGCCTTATGTATGCAATGTTGTGCCGCGAGACCGGATATCCGCTTTTGCCGTTGGCATGGTGGCAAGATATCGAGTAACCCGGGAAGGAACATTGATGGCGATTAAAAACATTCTAAAGTATCTGAAAAGGACTCGAGATAGAATGTTGGTTTATCAGTCAGATAGTCTAATCCCCATCGGCTACACGGACTTGGATTTCCAATCGGACTTAGATTCGGAAAATCTACCTCCCAGTAGTGTGTTTTTGCACGGGGAGGAGCCATGACGTGGAGAAGTTAAGCGAAAATGCATCGCAGATTCTACCATGGAAGCGAATATGTAGTCATAACTGCGAGGTAGCGAAAGAAGCGGTTTGACTCAATAACTTCCTAGTGGACTTGGATGTAGTTCCGAATTTGCCCAGCACAATCATTATTTATTGTGACAATGCCGGAGCAGTTACAAATTGTAATTTTAAATCATTTTCATTAAATTTGAAATTGGATAGTAGAATTGCTAGATCTTTTTTTCAGGTATCCAATTGTCATGGAATTTAATGTGTTTATTTATGCATGCATATAGATTGTGGTTTTTTAATTCGATTCGTTCGAATTCGTTTTGCCTCGTGAGAAAATCCACGAGTAGATTATAATTTGTTTGATTTGATCAATGTAATAGACTAATCTAGATCTAGGTTTATTTATTTTTTGTAAATAAATTGTAACCGGACCGAAACGGAAAGTGAGACGAGAATTAAAAAGATGGGATCCTAATCCCAGGTAGCTGCACTGCGCCGCGCGCGAACGCAGCGAGGCACGCGGCGACACCTTGGGTGAGGCTGGGGAGCCGAGGCACATGAGTCGCCAGCGACGGGCGGCGCTAAGGTCTGGCGATGTTGGGAGTATACATGGGCGGCGACACTGCCATTTGCGGACATTGTGTGACGCTGGCGAGATATCGCTGTCGGCGACGCCTGAGGGCGCGGGCGGTGATGCGGCGACGGACGCTGGCGCTACAGACGCTAAGACGGGATGCTTACTCGACATTTAAAGCCGGAGTGTTAGGCGGGCATCCGACCAGCGGAAAGTACGCGATGACAAAGGCGTTTTTAAAGGCGGTCAAGTGGGAGCTTTTCGAGACGAACGATGAAGGCTATGAAAACGATTTCTCAAGATCAAGACATGACAAAAATTAACCATGACAATTGGATATGTGTGCCCAATATGTTTAATTTTTTGTCTTGATGTTTATGCATTATTTTATGCTTATTTAAATTGTGTTTAAATTTGCGATGCATGAGAAAATATTTTGAAAAATCTCACTTTCAAAAATTACTAAGTATACTTAAACAATTAATTGACAATTTTATTCCGGATAATAAAATTGAATTAATTTTGACCTCCATGATTTATTTATTTGTGAATTCTTTTGGAGAAATTCCCCCCACGGGACGGTCAAAAGATAGCTTTCACATGAATAAATTCCAAATGGATGATTGTGGATTATTACTAGTGGCGACGATGACCCTCCCCATGAGGCTCGATCAAAGCGAAATAATAATTCTGTATTTAATCATGGTTATTACTTAGGTATAAAATTGATATGCATATACTTCTCCGAAGTCCCTGTCAATTTTATATTGGTCAAGTGGGAGCCAACTATTAATCTGGATATTAAAGGTTTGTAATTGTTCTTGTTTGTAACCTGCTTGAATGTGTTTAAATAATGACCCACCCCACGTGGCTTATTTAAACTGTTTTGAGATGTTGGTTGATGCATGTTCATATTTTTTTTTAGATTTAATATGAAACATGTGATCGAATTTTGTGATATATTTGTGCTTATGCATATTATTATTTATTTCAGTTCATCATGTCGCAACCTTTTAATCCACTGTTCAATATACTTAAAGACAATTTTCTTACTGGTGAAAACTATTTTGATTGGATATACAAACTAAAACCCGGTCTGTCGCATCACCTTCCAAATGGGTACTTGATACACCAAAACCCGAAAAACCAGCTAAGGACGCCGGAATATGGGACGAGATGCTATATGGTGAATGGGAGCTGGCAAATGAATTGATGAAGGATACAATTCTGGCACATCTGTCAGATGCATTGAAACGCCTTCACCAAGGATATGAGTCAGCTGCAGACATCTTACAGAATCTCGAAGCGATGTTCGCACATCAGACCGATATGGCAATCCAAAGTGTGAAGCAAGAAATTGCTGAATTTAAAATGGAAAAAGGGACGACTGCAGTGCAGCACGTTCTTAGGGTTATGGTGCTATTTGAGGAGCTTGAGATCCTCGACGAAAAATGTGATTTCATGACTAAGATTGATTTCATTCTCCAATCCTTACCAAAGAGCTATAATCACCACTATCTTGAGTATCTATTGGAAGATCTAGATTTTACAGTGGATGATCTTGTAAATGCTCTCACTTTGGTTGAAAGGGAAAGGGAGCGCGAGGAAACGAACTTGGGAAAACAGAAATCTTCTTTTCATCCTAGGTCAAGTGGTGATAAGGATGATGAAAAGAGAAGAAAGTTAAACCAAGCAGACTCAACATAAAATAAGAGCATGGAATCAAGCATGAGGAAAGTTTTGGAAAGCGGCGGAGTAGGACACTCGAGGAAAGCCTGTTCCGATTCTTCTGGGAATGGAAAGAAAGGTAATTCTCACGCACTAGTTGTTGAAACTTGCTTAGCGGCGTATGCCTCCCATTTATGGGTGGTGGATACGGAATCCACTGATCATGTTTGTTTCACTTTACAAAAGTTCAAGCGAACCCGGAAACTTAGTGGGAGTGAGATCCTCATCACACTGGGCGATGCTACGAGAGTGGAAGCTGAAGAAGTGGGAGAAGTGCACCTGTCTTTTGAAGACAGAGTTTTAATTTTAAGAGATGTTATTTACGTTCCAAATTTTTGAAAGAATTTGATTTCGGTTTCTAAACTTTACCTTGATGATTATTCGGTTACTTTTGATAAAGTTGTTACCATTTCTCTTTATGATAAATTTATCTGTCATGGAACGTTGTCAAATAATCTCTATACAATTAACTGTGCACACCACTCACGAAATGCATCCTATAACACATCAATTGTTTCCAATAAAAGAAAACGTTCATCAGACGTGAACGAAACACTTCTATGGCATCTAAGATTGGGACATATTAATCCAAAGAGGATCCAAAGATTGGTGAAAGGCGGTTCACTGGAGTTTCTCCAAGTTGAACCATTTTCAACCTGCGAATCATGTTTGGAAGGTAAAATGACCAAGAGAGCAGTCGGAGCCAAGGGGAATAGAGCCAAAGAAGTGTTAGAAACCGTTCACACAAACGTATGTGGTCCAATGTCAACCAAAGCAATAGGAGGTTATGAATATTTCGTCACTTTTATTGATGACTACTCAAGGTACGGTTATATTTTCCTTATGAAGCATAAATCTGAGACCTTTGAGAAATTCAAAGAATTTAAGGCTCAAGCAGAGAATCATAGGGAAAAACGTATCAAGTCTCTACGATCCGATCATGGAGGTGAGTACCTCAGCGATGAGTTTTTGAACTACTTGTCAGATGAAGGGATTGTATCCCAGCTAACTGCACCCGGAACCCCTCAACAAAACGAGGTTGCGGAGCGAAGAAACAGAACTCTTTTAGAAATGGTTAGATCAATGATGTGTTATGCGGATCTTCCCAAGTCGTTCTGGGGTCATGCCTTAAAAACAGCGGCTTACATTCTGAACTTGGTGCCATCCAAATCGGTTCCCAAAACTCCTAAAGAATTGTGGACCGGGCGCAAGCCCAGTTTGAGACACATGAGAATTTGGGGGTGTCCGACCTAAGTGTTGGACAAGGAAGCTGGGAAATTGGATCCTCGATCAGAATTAAGATTGTTTATAGGATACCCCGAGGGAACAAAAGGGTGTATGTTCTATGGTCCCGAAGATCAAAAGGTGGTAATACACACCCACTTTAGATTTTTGGAGGAAGACTATATGAACGAAAGAAGACCCAGAAGTGAGATTACCTTAAGTGAGTTAAGGGGGCTAACCTCATTGCCAACTGTACATGATGACATACCAAACGACACACTTTCACAACCGGAACCTCGTCGTAGTGGGAGGGTTGTAAGACAGTCCGAGAGATTCATGGGGATAGAAGAGTCCTCGGACTTGATTCCCCGACAAGACGAATCAGACCCATGGACATATGATGAGGCAATCCAAGACAAGGATGCGGTTTCTTGGCAAAAGGCAATGAAAGTAGAAATGAGTTCTATGGATCATAACAGAGTGTGGGAGCTAGTCAAACCACTTAATAGGGTCAAACCTATTGGTTGCAAGTGGGTATACAAGAGAAAAAGGGGACCGGACGGGAAGGTGGAAACCTTCAAGGCAAGGCTTGTGGCGAAAGGTTATACTCAGAAAGAAGGGATCGACTATGAGGAAACCTTTTCACCTGTAGCAATGCTCAAGTCCATCCAGATTCTCTTGTCGATAGCTGAGCATCTCGATTTTGAAATCTGGCAAATGGATGTCAAGACAGCTTTCCTTGACGGAAGTCTTGATGAAAAAATCTATATGCAACAACCTCAAGGCTTCATTGAAAAGGGCCAAGAAAACCTTGTTTGTAAGGAAATTGTTGGGAAATTTATAGTTTTGATAAAAGTTCCAGAAACACATGTAATAGGACCAGTCAGACCTGTTAGCTGACTGATGTTTATATTACCGTTCATAGAATACCAGTTGATAATTACTGTATAGAACAACTGATGTAATAGATAGGTCATATATTGAGGGGGAACCTCAATATGTATAAGTCAGATCTGAAGATCCGAAGAACAGCTGATATCCGACAGGCCAGAATGCTAGAGAAGAACAAGTCCACTAGGAAGTTCTTGAGTCAAACCGCTTCTTTCGCTGCCTCGCAAGCAGCTACATATTCGGCTTTCATGGTAGAATCTGTGATGCATTTCTGCTTAACGTTTCTCCACGTCATGGCTCCTCCCCCCATGCAAAACACACTATCTGAGGTAGATTTTCTGGTATCTAAGTTTGATTGGAAATCTAAGTCCATGTAGCCGATGGGGATTAGACTATCTGACTGATAAACCAACATTCTATCTCGAGTTCTTTTCAGATACTTCATAATGTTTTTAACTGCCGTCCAATTTTCTTTCCCCGGGTTACTTTGATATCTTGCCACCATGCCAATGGCAAAGCAGATATCCAGTCTCGTGCACAACATTGCATACATAAGGCTTCCGACAGCCGAAGCATAAGGAATATCTTTCATGTCATCTATCTCCTTTTGTGTCTTAGGGCACATTTCCTTGGATATATGGATTCCATGCCTGAAAGGTACGAAGCCTTTCTTGGAATCCTGCATGCTGAATCGTTTCAAGACAATGTCTATGTATGAAGCTTGCGATAAGCCTATCATCTTTTTCTTGCGATCTCGAGTGATGTTGATCCCAAGGATGTGCCCGGCTTCCCCTAAGTCCTTCATATCAAACTGTTTTGAAAACCATGCCCTTACGTCTGATAACACCTTTACATCGTTCCCGATGAGCAGAATATCGTCAACGTATAGTACTAAGAATACCAATGCAGTTCCGACACGCTTTTTATACACACAACTTTCGAACTCATTTTGATCAAACCCATAAGACTTTATAACATGATCAAAACATTGGTTCCAAGCTCTGGATGCCTGTTTGAGTCCGTAAATGGACTTCATGAGCTTTGTTGGGAAATTTATAGTTTTGATAAAAGTTCCAGAAACACATGTAATAGGACCAGTCAGACCTGTTAGCTGACTGATGTTTATATTACCGTTTATAGAATACCAGTTGATAATTACTGTATAGAACAACTGATGTAATAGATAGGTCATATATTGAGGGGGAACCTCAATATGTATAAGTCGATCCAAGATCCGAAGAACGCGCGTGATATCAAATGGGGCGAATCTTAGAAAGAACGAAGGATCGGTCGATCGATCTAGTCGGATATCTCGGTGAAGTCGTAAAGCTCAAACTCGGAATACTTGAAGATCGGATGACTTCCGGAAGATCGGACGGAAGACCTACATCAATAAGTCTGCTGGTTGAAGTTAAGTCAACCCGGCACGAAGACTCCATCGGTGGATAATCGATTCATTCGATCGGTCGACCTCACAGTGTTTCATAATGTTTCACCTAATCATACGTCGATGATCCCGAACAAGAAGAATGTCAACCTTAGTTGGAAGAACAACCTTTGAAAAGTCGTCTACTGTTAACGATAAGAACAAGACACATATGATCGAGGCCATGCAATTAAGGGATTTGATCTTGCTCACTCTAACGGCTATAAAATACAAGTTCACGCTTTTCGGCCATGCCGTTCTCAAGACGTCACATCAATCCTGCAAACCTACCTAATATAGCCTGAAATTCAAATTGCTCTCCAACGGCTCTTTGATTTCAATGTCTATAAATATGGGATCACACTTCAGAGTGAAGACACGGAAACACTGAACAATCAAGAAGCTCAAGCAATTATCAGATTTCCGCACGAAGAACACGATCAAGAAGATTATTTTATTAAGTGTTCATCCCATAAGTTCTTAGCATAGAAATCTTTTCATCTAAATTGATAGGCTACCTTAAACACTAGAAAAGATTTCATAGTTGGAACCAAAACAATCTTATCCAAACCCAAGTTAGGTTAAGTTGTTTAGCAAGATTCGCACTAGGGTTTCTAGTTACGATTTACTGGATCGGTTGAGTGAGAACTCCTTAAATATCTGTCGGTGTACTGTGTTGAACTAACACATAAAACTAAGTTCAGTTGGTTAAGTTGGTGCCCCTTGTGATAGGGAAGAGTGGACGTAGGACTGGTTTGTCCGAACCACTATAAATCTTGTGTGCCTTTACCGCTTTGATTAACTGTCTCACAAATTGCACACAACCTTTAAAGCTCATACATATTCTAAGTTGAGATCAAGTAAGCACCAAGCTTCGATCCGATCAAGCTTGACACTTCACCAACTCGGTTAAAACACTAACTTTGGAATCGATTTATAAAAAACTGGTTTTTCACGGGTAAAACTTAAGCTTCCGCACACATCGCTTAAACCGAGATAGTTCAACTAATCTGCCTTGAGCGATTAGTAAGTTGATTATCGACCAAAACTCATTCGCGCTCTGATCGGGCTAATCGCCTCACACCGATCTGCACAAAAGTTTTCAAGTCTATTCACCCTCCCTCTAGACTTACGCCTCACAAAAACCCGTTCGGGACCTACAAGTGGTATCGAGCGGTTGGTTCTCTGAATCCCGGCGACTTTTGTGTATCATCGATTCTTGAGGAAGAATCTTTTTGGTCGAATCGAACCGATCTTGAAAAATCCTTCTTAAAACTCATTCATTTTCCAAAAACACTCAAAGGCATGGATAACACCTCGGTATGTATCATGATCCGCGAAGTTCTCAATCGATGAGTATCGCAGATAGACCATATATATGTCCAACCATCTAGTTCGATCAATGGCGTAATGATGGAAGTCATCGAAAAAGAGGACCCATCATCATATATTACGACAACCCCGCGTTGGAGGAGATCCGAACTTTGCCCCGGGAAGTCTTGTGCGAAAAAATCGACCTTGATGGATGCGGAGGAAAGGAAACTACATACTCTGAATACTATCGCAAGGCATATTATCATGAAAACAATGGATAAGGTCACCAAGGAAAAGATTAAGTATCTCAAATCAAAAAAAGCAATGTGGGATACTCTAGGTTGAAAATATCGCGAGGGAAATGACCAGGATAAAAGACAAATTCGTCTGCGGGCGAATCGGTAAAGTTCAAAAATTGAAGATGTCTTAACGAAAACCATCAACGAACTCGATGGAAGGATTACTATGTCAATAAACAAGCTTCGAGAACTTGGTAGAGATGTCCGATAAAGATATCAACTACAAAATTTTAAGGTCTCTCACCAAGAAATGGGACATGAAGGTCACATTAATCAAGGATTGCCAAGACATTTCAAAAATGAAGCCAAGTAGCTCGTGTTCTTGAGCCTTAAAGCTCACGAGTTTGATTTAATTGAGAGAGGACAAGCGATGAAGATGAGGTGCCCACGAAGCCTCAATCTTCCAAATCGATTGCTTTTTTTAGGCAACCAAAGAAGAGATTGAAGACCAATGAGCCCATTGAAACATCATAAGTCGGTGAAATGGATCGCTCTGCTTACGAGAAACTAGAGAAATCAAATACTCAACCGGGTAAGTATCTAAGATTCTATAAAGATTATCAACATAAGCCGAGGAAGAGATAGGAGATCGGACAAACAGATCTCGAAAGAACCAGATCGATGATTGGAGAGATCACGAGATGAAAGGAAAAGAGATAATATAAATGATGAGAGAAAGAGATAACCAATCGATGAAAAGATCGGACTACTATCGAAAAGGAAAATCACCGATAGATCATACACAAAAATTGAAGATGCTGATTCACCATCAAGAAAAAGGTTCCGTGGATCAAGGAGCGTCTTGGTTGTGAGAAGTCAAAGATATCAACTAGAAAATTTTAAGGTCTCACGCCAAGAAAAGGGAAGAAAAGAGGAACATAAAGAGAGCAACCAAGACAGGGACGAAAAGCCAAGAGAAAGGGAAGAAAAGAGAAGGACTCGGATAAGAGAAGATTTAAAACGTCGATCTTTCCCACTTCTATGGAAATGAAGATCCGATATTCTCTTTCGGATGATGATGAGATCATCTTTGATGGCCAAGGTGGATCAATCTGCGAAAACCTCCAAACTCAAGCGTTCGAGGACACCGATATCATTATATTCCAAGAATGGGAGATTGACTGGGATCTCTCGAAAGAACAATTGCTGAGGATCTCTCCAATGCAGCAGAGACACTTATGCTATAGTGGAAGGAAAATGACAAGCTAAGGACCATAAATAATCGACTTGCTAAAGAGAATGATCTCGATCGATTAACTCGAAATTTTTAAGGGGGGCCCGATTTATAACATAGTGTAGGTAAATGCACTTTAGAATTTTTATATATTTTTTAAAAATTATTTGGACTAAACATCTTTATATTAACAGAGTCGAATACATTTATATGTATATTGAAAATGTGAATTATACATATTCTTTCTCTATTTTGTTACCCTTTCTCACCTAAAAATCAACATTTTATTTATAGAGTGTTGATTTTTACAAGGATTAGTAATAGTGGTGTACATTGAACATGATGCACATAATACTTTGTTTAAAGGAGAATGAATATTAAGTATGAGATGGTTTTATACATGATATAGGGTATAATCTATAACCAAAATAATACTCATCCTTCCAAAATATTAGAAAGCAATACACAATTTATGCTTCGCCTTACTATTAGAGCTCATAAATGTATCTTAATTATAGGTGTATATATATATAAGAAATTCAAATAAATAATCCCCCGACCCCAAAGGTAGGTCCGAATGATCTCAAAAAGCCTCCGAACTTAAATCGGTAAAACTCGGGAAGGCAAATCGAGGAATTTAAAATTAAAAGTTAAAGCTTCGATCGGAGAAGAGATCAAAGATCACCGGCAATTAACAAAACAACAAGTCGATGACTTCAAAATCCTCGCAAGCAAAATTCGATGAGCTATTCCGAAAGCATGAAAGTCTAAAATCATCTTAGGATAATCTGCGTAAGAAAATAGAGGTTTTTACAAAATCTTCTAAAACCGTTCAAGACATGAACACCTATTTTCGAACAACGATTAACAAGAAGGGACTTGGGTATGAGAACCCTTCCACATCCTCAAAAAGCCCCTACCGATTCATCTCAAAAGGTATAATCGAGACGAGTTTAACAAAAGATACACCAAAAGCCAAACATGTATCTAATAAGGGAAAAAAACCAGTTGAGTAGGTAAGGCAGGTGCCTAACCAGAAGGGGAACAGAAATGGACCCCAACTGGTAAAGAATCAGCCGAGGAATCAACAGAAGAACCCGGTTCTTACGAAGAGACCTCAACTCGATCAATGATCGGGAATCGAAAAAAAACAACCCGTAAAAGGAAGTCCAACTGAGACCCAATCAAGGTCGGTACCTAATAAGCATGCTTCGTAAACCGCAAAAAACCACATGCCGAAAAGATATGAATCTTTTGATGGTAGCAGTCGTACCTACCCCTATAATCAGAAATCTAGGGCTGCTGCACCTGAACCACACTGGATGAAAAGAAGACAAACAGAAAAGATAAATCCCAAGTCTTCTAAGTCATCCAAGGTTCACACTAATAATCATACTAATCAGAAAGCATATAAAGAGACGTATGATTATGTTGATAGGTATGGGAGACAAATCAGGCCTTCTGATCTAACTGATCACAATAGAAGTGCTCTGTTTGTATGGATCCCCAAAACTAATCCTAACCCCTCGGGACTCAATCCAAAAGGGGTACCTAAAGCCTGATTTGACTGCAGGATCGCGTGGGTCTGGCCAACAAAGGAGGTGTGCAAGCAACTATCCGGGTACATCGATAGTGGATGCTCAAGGCACATGATTGAAGCAAACATCTCCTCAGCTCTTACATAGAACAAAAAGGCCGAGTGTACTCTTTCGGTGATGATAACTTTGGTTATACCAAAGGATTAGGAACCTTAGAAAATGATGATGTACAAAATGGCTGAGTCTCGTATGTCGAAGGGTCCTGGGCACAACCTATTATCGGTTTCACAATTACTGCGACAACGGATTCAAAGTTGAGTTCTCGAACGACCAATGCACTATCAAGAATCGAGCCACTCAACAGATTTTGCTAATCGGTTCAAGGAATGGGACGATCTACCACGGTGATTGGAACAGTTGCCCAAGAAATGCATGCCGATTGTCAAGAGTTCCAAAAGTAGCGATTGGCTCTGCACAAAAAGAATGAGCCATCCGAACTTTAAAACTCTTAATAAGATAACAAGGATGTCTCTAGTGGAAGGACTTCCAATGAAGTATTTTCAAAGGATCGGACATATCTTGCATGTCGGAAGGAAAAAACAGTCAAAGCTTCATTCAAGGAATTCTTGACCGGCATCCAAGATCCAAATCTTGCGGATGCTTCATATGGATCTATTTGGACCCGATTACACTAGTCGATCTCAACGGACGAAATATACTCTGGTAATCGTGGATGACTATTCCAAGTTTACGGGTTATATTCTTACATAAGAAGAATGAGACGACAAACGAAGATACCCGAAATTTTTAAAAAAGATTACAAAATGAGAAGGGTGTCGATTGTAGTAAAAATCGAGACGGATAAAGGTGCGAAATTTACGAACTCTTTTTTATTCGATTTTTTTGCTCTAAGTTTGGTATACAACATGAAACATCACCGCAAGGGCGCCACAACAAAAAATGGAGTAGCGAACGGAGAACAGAACTCTCAAAAGAAGTTTTGCTTTCGCCGCGATGTTAGTTGAACATGCAATACCAAGCCGTTTACGGGTAAGCAATCAACATTGCATGTCATACTCAAAATAGATGTCTTCTCGACTAAGGCTCACTACAAAACACCCTATGAACTGTGGAAGGACGAAAAACCTCGTGTCTCTTACTTCCATGTTTTTTGGGTGTAAGTGTTTCATACACAACAATGGGAAGAGTCGGGTTGAAGACTTTTGAGGCCAAGTCGGATGAGGGTATATTCTTATGATATTCCTCATCTAGCAAGGCTTTCGGGGTTTACAACAGATTTAACCCTACTAAATGGAAGAAACACCCCATGTAGTCTTTGATGAAGCATCTTCCGAACAAGAGAAATCGCTCGAGAACAAGATGTACACGATCAACTAGTACACGATGCTCGAAAAATGGATCAAATGATCAAGGAAAAAGAATCAAAAAAAAGCAGAATAAAGATACATTCCAGATCTAGGTGATTCACGGATCATTCGGATCCTAAGGTACGAAAAACTGTCGATGAAGAAGCCGTCTGGTGAGAGATAAGATCAACCCGAACCATCCGGTTCGGAGGAACACCAAGTTCCCACAAATATCATCGACACATGATGAGTCCAACATCACCGAGACATGTTCTTATCAAGTGGATCATAATTACGCACCACTCCCCATCGCTAGTAATGAACCTTTATCGAAATGGATGATGTTCTCCAAACCGACGCAAATCGAACGGAAGGACTGGATAACCCGGTCATCCAACCGATCGATCATCGGAGACCCATCCGATAAAGTTAAAACTAGACATCGATTGGTGAAAGTGCCATGTATTCTTTGTTATTTGTCTATGAAGGAACCAACAACAATAGAGGAAGCTCTACAAGACGCAAGTGGATTCTAGCCATGCGAGAAGAGCCGGAAACAGTTCGACGAAATCAAGTTTGGGAACCGGTAGAGATGACCAAATCATCAAGACGTAATTGGCGCGGTGGGTTTTCAAGAACAAGAGAGATGAGAAAAATGTCATCACCGAAATAAGGCAAGACTTGTTGCTAAGGGGTATTCACAATCGAAGAATTGATTATGACGAGACCTTTGCACGATCGCTCCGCCTAGAAGCCATTCGGTTGTTTTCGGCATATGCTTCCCACAAGAGGGTTCACCGTGTATCGGATGGACGTAAAGAGTGCATTTCTAAATGGGGTACTAGCGAGAGGAAGTTTATGTCGAACAACCTCCGTGCTTCAAAAAGAACAACCAAGTGTACCGTTTAAGAAAAACTCTTTATGGCAAAACAAGCTCCTCGAGCTTGGTATGATACACTCTCGGTTCTTGATCGACAAAGGGTTCACTAAAGGAATAGTGATGAAACCTTATCTGAATAGAAGATGGAGAAGATATTCGATGGTTCGGATCTCGTGGGACGACATCATCTTCTGACCTCCTAACAAGAGTCTATGTGAAAGATTCAGAAAAGGTGATGCAAGGGGAAGTTCGAGATGTCCATGATGGGACGGATGAATTACTTTACGGGTCTCGAAGGTGAAGCAAAGTGCGAAGGATATTCAATCGCCAAGCAAAGTACACTAGGAATTTATTGGCTAAGTTTGGAGTTCAAAATTGCAAGGAAGCCAAAATTCCTATGATGACCGGATTCAAGATGGATCCGATGAGGATGGTCGAAAAACAAATCGAGAAGAATATAGGGCTCTCATTGGATCTCTACTATACCCGATTTATGAGCGGACCGGATATCACCATTGCGGAGGGTGTATGTGCGATTTCGAGCAAATCCAATGCAAAGCCACCTAGAAGCGCCTAAGCGGATTCTTAAGTATCTGAAAGGGACGATAAACCTTGGTTTATTTTACCCATCGATGATAATCTAGAGCTTAGTGGGTATTTTGATTACGATTACGATTACGAGGTTGCAAGATTGACGAAAGTCAACCTCGAGAACATGTCGGTTTTAGGAAGTAAACCGATCTCGTGGTTTTCAAAAAGAAGACATCGATTCATGACATCTACTATCAAGGCGAATATATATGGGCGGCAGAAGTCGTTGCTCTAACCGCTCGCGGCTTAGTCGGCAATGAGGGATTATAACATCGTAGCTAAGAATGTACCTATATTCAGTGACGATAATAGTGCTTAGTGCAATCACCGTAATCTGTTCTACATACAAGGTGCAAGCATGTGGATGTCGGGACACCATTTTATAAGAGATCATGTTGAAAAGAAGAATATCGAAATGGAAAAGATTCACACCGATTCTGAAAAGTCGATATTCTAACCAAGCCACTAGCCGAGATCGATTCGAAGAATTGTGTAATGAGCTAGGGCTTCGGATCTTGGAGAAAAAACACCTAAAATGATTGATGGATTGTTCTCCAGAACCAGATGGTTAAGAGACTAACCAGGTTGAAAGGAATCAGTTGAGTTTGGTATCTCAATCGATCGAAGATCGAAAAAGGAACCGATGTGAGAAATCGATCAGATTCTGAGTTATCGATTAAAGGAACCGATCGATTAAGGTTTATCAGTTAAAAAAAACGCTCAATTTAAAAGGAATATCTGATTAAATCAGTTGGGTTATTTTACATCTTTGTAAGTCGATTTAGCTGATATTCAACAAACAAGATTCACAGATTAAAGTCTACAATCGCATAAGAAAGCAGAGAATTTACACAACAATGGAATAATAGAACTTTTCATTGATAAAGACCAAGGTCGATTACATTACAAGTTACAAGTACAAAGGACCCGAGGTCAAGACATAAGTCATAACCGAAAACCCTAAACCTATAACCCTAAACCCTCATCCTAACCCAAGAAGAGGGAGGAGAGAGATTTTAAATCGATGCTCTCATTTTCCCCACTTAACAAGGGTGAGAGAGGGCTTTAAAAAATCCTAAAGCCGCTTAGCTGAAGCTAAAACCAAAGGGAGGAGAGAGAGCGCGTTGATAGGATTTCTAAGCCGGGGAGCCCTTAGACCAAGTCAATGGACTCTCCAACATTAAATGGAGCACATGTGCCAAGAAATTGGTTCAAAGACCTTATGGGCACATGTGTTGCATGAAAAAAAATGAGTTGATATCGAAGATCGGTTTTGTTGTCCGATCAAGACCGTATATCAAACTCATGTTTTATATCGGTCGAGTCCGTTGATCTTTGTTACGTCATAACGATAGACACACAAAGGTGCATACGGTTAGGAGAAGTGTCTTCTCGGTTCTTGACAACCAGAACCCGCCGCCCATGGTGGTAGAGAAGCTTGACAACAATTGTATGTGAAATCTTTGATGACGACGAAAACAAAGATAAAGGGCACCGCGGGGTTGATTTGAGAAGTCAAATCATTGAAAAAAGGGGTAAAGGTGTTTTCTTAGGAAGTTTCACCGAAATAAGGGTTCACAAGAATGCATGTTTTTACAAAGAAGATAAGTATGGTGAATGGGTTATGTTGTGTAAAACATTGGTCCAATTTATAGAGGCCAAGCAAGGGTGCAAATGCAAATTTGATTTCAAAAAGCCTTTTAGAGAAATTTGCATCACAAGGACAGAGTGTAGAAATCACGCGACTGATAATTGGATAAATTTACGGCGGATTGACATATCAAGATATACTGCATTTATAATTACGCATAAAGTCAAATCGTGCTAACTTAGGGAATAGAGACTACTATTCTAGACTAAGTTTTGGCGGTAACACTTATCCCAAGAATTGGCTTGATCTGAGAAGAATCAGATTAGGTCAACCAAGATCTGATTACATCTGGCCCGATCGACGATAAGGAAGATCGGTTGAACTTGAAACCTCAACAAATCGATATATCACTCATGAGAAATGTAAATATCGGTTGAAGGGGGAACTTCAACTGATCGAGGAGGATCAGAAGGAAAATCAGACACAAAATGAAACAGATCAGTTGAAAAGAACAGTTGGGAAATTATAAGGTTTAAATGAAAACTAAGATCAACAAGTGGAATCAACTTCAAGTGGTATTGACTGATTACTATATCAGTCAACCAGATACGCCTTTCTTTTCCCTTGTTATTTGCTTATTTATCGGATCTTATCTATTTTTATTTGCCTTCTTTATCTGACGCATTACACTGTATGGACGATCCCCGCAAATCATTTAATGCGGACGTAAGGTACATGTATTAATTGCTACAAAATGAGCTTTTAAATCCAAAAGGTTTTTCAAATGCGTGCTTTTCCCAACCATTCGATCAAAACCGCTTAATCTGGATCGTCTAATCTTTTCAAACGATTGATCTTCCAAATCTTATCTTTTTCCCTCCTCATCTTTATAAGGTTCATCAAAAACCCTACCAGAGTTTTCCAAATCACAAACTTGCGTTTTATTTTCTGAAAACTCTCCAGATTACTTCTCTGCGATTCAAAGTGTTTTTCTTAAATCTCAAATCCGAAAAACAGAATCTGGTAATTTCTTATTATTTGATGAATCATTCTTTTAAAACCATTGATCTTAAAGATTTTGTCAATCGCTGATATCCTGTATTATGTTTTATTGTTTCTTGGTTTCCGCATATGTGATATTCTTAGTATTTATGCACAATTTTAACCGAATCTATCTTATCTGTAGATGATCACTCACGGTATGGGTAAAATAATGTGCAACTATGCATAACTGACATTAAGGATTGTCGAGGACAAGTTCGTACAATTTGGGGTTACAAAGGATCCGGAATCAATGGAAGTAGAGGAAATTCAAGAAAGCAGGACTTGAGAAATATTGTCTTTGCTCAACGCAATCCAAAGATGCGAAGATGAAGCCCTTGAATTAAATAAGAATTTAAGGGTGGATCTGATGCTCCGGAGAAGAACTACTTTCGACAAATAACGGAGAAGAGATCGATCGACGAATGAGGATATAACTCGTCTGTTCAAATTTTACCAAAAGGATTTATCTTGCTTTGCTCACTCTGAGAGAATCAAGATGAGCCGATCGAAACGAGCTCATCGAGAGGGCTGACAAACATCATACGTCGGGGCTTTGTCGCCAATGCTCAAGAGGAAATACCGATTGTTGTTTGATATTTTGTCAAAAACAATTATGGGTATTTCATTCAGCCCAATGCTCTTACATCACCAAATCAGACAAAGATGGTCAATAATTGATGAAGCCAAGAACATCAATTGGCATGGGTTCCTAAAGGTCATTCTACTCCAAGAACATGATAAATTTGGAGTTGATGAGTGGAGGCAGGTCTATCTGAAGAAGTGGATCAGCAATCTCAACAAGGTTGCAGTTATCCTACAAGACAAAATGCCAAATGCCAGATGGGAACAGAATGGAGGATCTGCAAAGTGAAATTAAAGCCAAATATTCAAGCAACCCCATTCATAGAACACAAAGCAAGAAATACACACATATATTCAAAAGTGTTCTACCCTAGATCTAAGCACAAATGCTATATCCTAAGCTTAGAGATATTTTCCCATCCTTAGCATTGAGGCTAAACAAATGTAAGGGAAAATCTCAACCTAGTTGGAAACCAAACAAACCTTACCCAAATCAGTCGGTTAAGTTTGTAGGTGAGTGTGAACTCGGTAAACATCTAGCAATCCCGAAAGGGAGGGTAGGCGATCCCGTGAGGGTGATAAGTCCCGTTTGAGTGAGAACTCGGTAAACATCTAAGCAATCCCGAAAGGGAGGGTAGGCGATCCCTTAGAGGGTGATAAGTCCCGTTTGAGTGAGAACTCGGTAAACATCTGTTGGATAAGTTGGTGCCCCATGAAGGGAAGAGTGGATGTAGGACGAGTTGTCCGAACCACTATAAAAATACGTGTGTTCTTATTTGCTTTCATATTAACTGTCATACATACTTTAGCAAATCTGCATAACACATTCAAAAAAAAAATTAAGTCACCTCCCATTGAGATTTTACGAGTTTTAAATCGGGTTTTTCGGGACCAACAGACTTGAATAATATTGTGGCTCAATATTGATAATTCAAGATCCATTGGAAGGTCCAATCTTAATTCTTCTAAAGGCCCCTCAAGTAGCCCAACATAAAGTCCAATAACTGAAAAAGGTGTTTAAAATTAAAATAAATTTTGTTGCTTATTCTTCCTCATTTTTTCGAAAATTATGAATAAAAGGGGAGAAAGATTTTCTTTGAATTTTGTTATGGAATGAAGATATATTCTTGAAATACAAGATTATCTCATTAAATTCAAGAAATCTCCCACTTGGTTATTTGTATGCAAATTTCGAAAATATTGAAAGAATAAGGGAAAGAAAGATTTTCTTGATTTTCTTGAAAAGATATTATGGAAGATATGTATTCTTGCAATACAGGTATATCTCATAAATTCAAGAAGATCCAAATCTTGGAATCTTGATTTTTTCAAAAATTCCCATAACAAGAGGAGTTGGGATTTTTGTGGAATATTTTAATTATGGAGAAAAGAATATATGAGATATATTCAAGATTTTTTGGAGATCAAGAGATTTTCCCACAATATTTTTTCCCTTAAAATTCGACCAACACCCTCTATAAATAGGGGATGAGTGTTTCAATCCCAAGTACAATTCCATGTGCTGGAAAAATTAGTAAATCCACAAAGGTTGTGCAACAAATTTTATTTTCCCTTTTGTTAATTGTTCGCGAGCTTCCTTCCACCGGATTGTCGAGCAAACACTAGGGAATACTTGGGAAGGTCTTTTGGTGTGTTTTCATCGACGAGACCATTGTCATTCCAAGAGGTAAGTTCACGTAAACTCATAGTAATTCCGCATGCGTAGGATTTACGTGAACTGTTTATATGCATGATTTGTTGTTGAATTATTATTTGAATTAATATAGGATTAATTCATGCTAGTAATAATTGTTAGAATTAAATTTGTATTTAAATATTCATCCTGAATAGATCCGGGCAATTAATTCCCCAACAGTTTATAGGGTACCCCGAGGGAACGAATGGGTGTATGTTTTATGGTCCCGAAGATCAAAAGGTGGTAATCAGAGATTTTTGGAAGAAGACTATATGAACGATAGAAAGCCCAGAAGTGAGATTACCTTAGATGAGCTAAAGAGGCTTACCTCAATGCCAACTGTACAAGTTGACATACCAAATGACACACTTACACAACTGGAACCTCGTCGTAGTGGGAAGGTTGTCAGACAGCCCGAGAGATTCATGGGGATAGGAGAGTCATCGGACTTGGTCCCCGGTGAAGATGAATCGGACCCATTGACATACAATGAGGCAATCCAAGACAAAGATGCAGATTCTTGGCAAACATCAATGGAAGCTGAGATGAGTTCTATGGATCACAATAAGGTGTGGGAGCCAGTCGAACCACTCAATTGGGCCAAACCCATTGGATGCAAGTGGGTATACAAGAGGAAAAGAGGATCGAACGGGAAGGTAAAAACCTTCAAGGCTAGACTTGTGGCAAAATGTTACATTCAAAAGAAGGGATCGATTATGAGGAAACCTTTTTGCATGTAACCATGCTTAAGTCCATCCGTATTCTCTTGTCGATAGCTGTGCATCTCGATTTTGAGATCTGGCAAATGGATGTCAAGACAGCTTTCCTTAACGGAAGTCTTGAAGAAGAGATCTATATGCAACAACCCGAAGGCTTCATTGAAAAAGGCCAAGAACATCTAGTTTGCAAGCTCAAGAAGTCCATTTATGGACTAAAGAAAGCATCCCGTGCTTGGAACCAATGGTTTGATCAAGTTATAAAGTCTTACGGGTTCAATCAAAATGAGTACGAGAGTTGTGTGTACAAAAAGTGTGTCGAAACTGCATTGGTATTCTTAGTACTATACGTGGACGACATTCTACTCATCAGAGACGATGTAAAGGTGTTGTCGGATGTAAGGGCATGGTGTCAAAACAATTTGATATGAAGGACTTAGGGGAAGCCGGTCACATCCTTGGGATCAAGATCACTCGAGATCGTAAAAAAAAGATGATAGGCTTATCGCAAGCTTCATACATAGATACTGTCTTGAAGCGATTCACCATGCAAGATTCCAAGAAAAGTTTTGTACCCTTCAAACATGGAATCCATCTATCCAAGAAAATGTGCCCTAAGACGCAAAAGGAGATAGATGACATGAAAGACGTTCCTTATGCTTCGGCTGTCGGAAGCCTTATGTATGCAATGTTGTGCACGAGGGCAAATATCTGCTTTGCCGTTGGCATGATAGCAAGATATCAGAGTAATTCGGGGAAAGAACATTGGACTACAGTTAAAAATATTCTGAAGTATAACTCGGGATAAAATGTTGGTTTATCAATCAGACAATCTGATTCCCATCGGTTACATGGACTAGGATTTCCAATCAGACTTAGATTCCAGAAAATCTACCTCGGGTAGTGTGTTTTGCATAGGGGGAGGAGCCATGACATGGAGAAGCGTTAAGCAGAAATGCATCGCAGATTCTACCATGGAAGCCAAATATATAGCTGCTTGTGAAACAGCGAAGGAAGCGCTTTGGCTCAAGAACTTCCTAGTGGACTTAGACGTAGTTCCGAATTTGCCCAGCACCATCACAATTTACTGTGATAATGTCGGAGCAGTTGCAAATTCAAGGGAACCAAAAGCCCACAAGGCCAGCAAACACATTGAAAGGAAATACCATTTTGTACGAGAAATCGTTAAGAGAGGAGATATAGAGGTGGCAAAGGTCACGTCAGAGGACAACCTAGCAGATCCATTCACAAAGGGTCTGCCTCAGAATACATTCGAGAGACATGTGGAAGGAATGGGTGTCAAGAGCGTTGGCAATCTGCTTTGAGTATAAGTGGGAGAGATATTATTAGGTTCGTGTAAGTGACATTAGATGTCACGTAGAACTACACGAGACGTGTTGTAGTATACTTAAAAAGCAGACTTTGAGTATAAGTGAGAGATTGTTGGGGTTATATTGAAACGTATGTTGTAGGTCCCGAACGGGTTTAGTGAGGCAGAAGTCTAGAGGGGAGGGGAGAATAGATTTCTGAAACTTTTTCATGGGATCAGGTGTGAATAGCAAGTTGCCTGATCAGAGTGCGTGTGAATCAGTTTGGACTGATATCCAACTTACTGATCTCTTGAGAGCAGATCAGTTCGGTGTCTATCAACTTAACCTGATGTGCGGAAGATAAGTTTAACCCGTGTGAAAAACCAGTTTACAAAATCAGATTCTAAGTTATCTGTATCGGATCAGATGATAAAAAGTCAAACTGATCAGATCAGGTTCTTGGTGCGAATTTGATCCAGACTTAGAATATGCATGCAAAAGTTAAACATGTGTGTGCAGATAGTGTAAAGCAAGTAAAGTAGATTATGGCACACAAGATTTTTATAGTGGTTCGGACAACTTGTCCTATGTCCACTCTTCCCTATCAGCAGGGGCACCAACTTAACCAACTGGACTTAGATTAATGTGTTAGTCCAACACAGTACAACAGATATTTCAAGAGTTCTCACTAAACCAATCCCAGAAATCAGAACTAGAAACCCTAGCCTGAAATCTTGCTAAACAAACTTAACCTAACTTTGGTTTAAGTATAAGATTTGTTGTGTTCCAACTGGAAATCTATCCCAGTATTTGGGTAGCCTAAAGCTAAAGGATAAGATTTTTGTGCTAAGAACTATGGGATGAACACTTAGAAGATATTCTTGATTTTGTGTTCTTCGTGCGGAAATTGCGAATAGCTAGAGCTTGATGATAATTTCCATAACCTTACTAAGAAGGTTTGATCCCATATATTTTGGCACGAAATCGAATTAGCCGTTGGAGAGCAATTCGAATTTCAGTCTATTTAAGGTAGGTTTGTAGGATGGATATGAAGTGCACAGAGGCGGCATGGCCGAAAGCATGCAAGCTTATCCTTTCTAGTCGTTTGACTGTGATCCGCCAAATCCCGCACTGTCAGCTCCGTACATATGTGTCTTGCTCTTATTGGTCATCAAGTACACTGAATCAGTGTTTGATTTACCAACTTAGATTGACATTCTTCTTGTCTGATGAACTTGCATGACTTTGGTGAGACTTGGTTGTCACCAGATTGAGCTGACTTGATCAATTAAAACTGATCAGTCTACCTGATTGAGTCTTCTGATGTAGGTTTCTTAGCCCAACTTACAGACTCTCTGTCTCCTTCTTCTGATGTATGTAATCTGAGGTCTTCTTAGTCTTGTTCTTCTGGTAGTCATCTGATCTTCAGGTCTTCTGAGTCTTCGGCTTCATGTCTTCACCTGATCATCTGACTATCTGACTTGTCTGATCTTATGATCTTCTGACTTGTTTGATCTTTTGATCTTCTTGTCTTGTCTGATCTTCTGATCTTCTGACTTGTCTAATCTTCTGATCTTCTTATCTTGTCTGATCTTCTGATCTTCTTGACTAGACCAATACATATTAAATTCTCCCTCAATATGTGACCTATCTATTACATCAATTATTCTATACAGTCATTATCAACTGATCACCTTAATCTGATTTCTAGATCATCAGTCAGCTAACAGGTCTGATTGGTCCTATTACAAGTGTTTTGGAACTTTCATCAAAATTATAAATTTCCCACCAATTTCCCCCTTTTTGATGAAACCAAAACATTTGAGAAACCAACATCAGTTGATAAATTATAAAGCAGTAAAGAACAGATAATCAGAAGACAATGAGAGTTTATCTTAGAATCAGTAAAGTAAACTTTTCATTCATCAGATTTTGTCATTACAGAGTACATTTGAAAAGTTTCATCATGAAGAACAGTTGATTCTAAAACTATCTCCTGATCATCAAACTTTGGGTATGTAACCCTCCGGTATCTCTCGCAGATTCTGTGGAACATCGAAGATACGATATAATTTCCACTTGACATCATTTACCTGCTGCGGATCAGTTATGTGTGTTTTCCCCATCAGATCGAAGTAGAATCTCTGAAATGCCAATCTGTCAAAAGAACCATCCTTCTTCTTTTTGTAATCCAACACATCATATGGTGGATGTGTGATCTTTGCGTTGATCAGTTTGGCATCATATTCGAGTTCTTTCAAGAATTTTGGATGTTTGTTCTCCATCCAATTTAAAAAATTCTTCATCTGGTGACTCTTCAGTTGGCACAATGTCCAAAACAAACGCATCCAAGAGCCATTTTGCTCTAATATTTAACCATTCCCTCATCCTTTCTTCATGTTTATCATTTTTGGGAATGATGTCTTCTACTTTGGCTGGAATCAGGGGCTCAACAATCTTCTTCCCAACTTGACCCTTATTTTCTTTGGCGGCATATCTTTTCTTTAGACCCTCAGCCTCAGCTAGCTTGTCTGATCGCCTTTCTGCCTCACCCAGATGAGCTTCTTCATCTAGTTGCTCTTTGGTCAGTTTGACTGCCAGTTCTTTATCAGCTTCAATCTGTGCAATAGCACTCCTAGTTACCCTTTTGGATTGAGTCTGAGCTGGTGGTGGAAGAGGTGCAGTCTTTGAGGGTCCAAATGGTCCAGCTTTTCCCGCAACTTGTCTTTGTCTGGATTTTTCCATCTTGGCAGTTACTTCATCGGCAAACAGATCTAAGTGGTCAAGTCTTTGCCCATATGATTCAACGGTTTGCAGATCTTCTGTTGTAGTGATGATATTGGCTAGTTTCTCACTCTGTCCTTCCCCCTTTTTGGTTTTATCAAAAAGAGCATTGACATGGGAAGTTAGAGAGCCAAAGCTAACTGCGATAGCTTGATTAAGATCTTGCACCAAAAGTCCTGCAGATTGAACTGTCTGTTCTTGAATTTTACGCATCAGTTCAGACTTCGCAACTTCAATTGCACTTGAGAATATGAGAATCAATTTATCAAGCTTCTCCTCCGTCTTTTCCAGCTTTTCCGTGGCCATTAGGAGAGATACTTGAAGTTGATCAACTCTAGCCATCTTCTCACCATAAGATTGTTTGAATTCACCATTCAGTTCAATCACTGTTTGTTGGAATTGATCTTTCAATGCTTCTCCCTCTGATCCTTCAGTTCACGAATATAGGCTTGACATTGATTAGTTATGGTATTGCTAACCGAATTAGCCAATACTCCTTCAACTTCCTCTTTCAATAGATCCTTAAAACATTATCTGATTTCCCGCAACTGATCAGAGGTAATGTGTGTAGCAAGTATACTCTGTACGACCTGATCTGTTGGAAGTTGAGTTGCAGTAGGCGGTTCAACAGTTGCCTCATTTGCCTTTACCTCCAGTGGCTGGTCTTGAATCGCATCACCTAGACCACCTTCATCGGCAACTCCCACATCCTTCATAACAACATATTTCTTGAAAGTTTCTTCATCAGAACCCAAAACGGACTTTTCAAATAGCTTACCCAGCTTTCTGTATACCAGGGCCTTCAGTGCCTCTTCAGATATGAGCTCAACTGGTGATCCTACACCAGCTGCCTTCTTCATGTCAAAATTGAAGTCGACAAATTCATATGGTCCACCCATCTGCTCCATTAGAATAATGAAATCTGAGAAGTTTTTCAGTCTCAGATCTCTCCAAGTGAGAATTTCCAGCACTTCATTCTTGACCCTTGGGTGGCCTTCCAATTCTGGGAACATTTCATCCAATTCCCATTCCACTCTTAGTCTGGTCATTGCCCTAGAAATTGTCTTCCCAGCTCTAGATTCTGGAAGAGATTTCAGTTGGCTTGCAGATGCAGATGGTTGTTAAGGGTGAGATGACTCAACAGGTGGTGGATTAGTAGTGGATTTTTCTGGTGTGGCTTGTTAATCTTTCGGTTGCTGGGTTGATGAGTGTTCTGGCGGGGGCGGTTGAGCAGTTTGTTCTTGACTGGGTTGAGTGTCAGATTTAGCATGATCAGCTGGTGATCTGGTTCACTCAATTCTTGGAGATGGAGATAGAGATAGAGAGGGAGTCATGCGTTGGGCAGATGGCGATCCGACAGGCGATTGTGTGCGTGACTGAGGCGAAGGTAATCTTGCCTTCTCTTTTCCCTTTCCCTGCTCTCCTTCTGATTGTTGGGTGAGCTTTCCACCTGTGATCCAAGTCTTTCTGACCGCTCAGCGGATTTTTTCTTTGTTGTGGCAGACCCACTTCCTTTCTGCTCACCAGTTTGTCTTGCTTCTTCTTTCTCACTTGACTATTTTTCCATAAAAAAAAGTCATAGGCGCTTGTTTCATTCTTTTTTGCCTCTTTGCCAGTTCCTTTGTTAACGTTCTTCTCTTTTTGGGTTGAGCTGCCTTAGGTTCTCCCTGTTCTTTCACAGCTCTCTTTTTTCTCTCTGTTTTGGTCATATCATCAGGTGGGCCATAGATTTTGGATGTATCAGTGAGAAAGGCTTTGTAGGCTCTCAGTCCGGCCTGCTCCCAATCTGCCCTAGGAAACTTATCCCTCAGAATGACGGCAACTTTATTCAAATTGCTGATTCTTTTGGTCAGAATAATCACCCGATTCTCTTCCTGAAATGTATCCTTCTCTTGAACAAGAATAACCTTCAGATATCCCAACCAGTTGATATTTGGAGCATTATCAACAATAGCAACCATGCAGTGACAACTTGACGTGAGTTAAACCGTCTGGGCTGAAAGAAATTCCCATTATTATTTTGGAGACGATGTCGAAGAGCAGTCTGTATTTGAGCTTAAGCATAGGCTTGATGAAATTGGCAGTATGAGATTTATCTGCTTCCCAGAAGAGTTGTTCTCTTATCTGAGGTTCTTCGTGTTCACGATACAGAACAGGTGAAATCTTCTCCTTAGGAAGTCCAAAGATCAGATCATATCAGCATCCATGATATCGAAGGTTTCACCATTCACTGTCGACTCAAGCTCATTATTAGATTTGACACGCAACTTGTGAAGAAATTCCAGGGCTTCAAACTGCATCACTGGATTGACACGAGCAGAGCAGTACTTCTCCAATTTACAAGCTTAAAGAAGATCTAATATCTCCCTGGATTCTGGATCCCTCGTTGTATTGAAGATCACATACTTGTCTTTGACAATTTGATTTGTAAGGGATGGATAGTCACAGATAACTTTACCAGAACCATGTGTTGCCATTTCTGCAGATATATGAAGTATTAGATCTATTTTGACATAGCGCAATAGTGTAGATAAAGCACTAAATAACACATAGATCAATCTATATTGTGCATACACATATAAACTCACAGAGTATTGTGTCAATAAAATCGTGATGCAACAAACATAAGATATGCATACATAGATTAAAAAAAATCTTCAGCAATTCTATTATTTGACATATGATCAGTGAATACCCAAAAACATTTTAGTAGACATATTCTAAAGCACACGCAATTACCAGAGATTTGCAAAGAAGGAGTAATCGTAGAAATCGTGTTTGAATGGTTAGCAAAAATGCAGAGTAAATGCATAAATTTTGTTTAAGAGTATTCGGAAAGTTTATGGCTAGAAGGATTTCAAAGTATGTGACCATGTCTATATATAGAATTGGAGGGAAAGTGCCTTTTAGAAAATCGAGATTAGAAATCGAAGAGTCTAATCAAGATGGGAGGTCGAGATTAGGTGGTTTATTTTAAAATAAAATTGTGCGGTCAGGGATTTCGGACACGATAGCTTTTTGGATTTAAAAACGCAATAAATAGCAATTAATACATATTCCCCACGTCCGCATTAAATGCTTTGCAGGGCGTGCGTCATAAAAATATGTGTACAGTAAAAGTAAATAAGATCAGATAATTGCATATGAGTAAACAGAAAGACAAAGGAACAGAAATGTGTATCTGATTAACTGATATTGCAATCAGTTAATACCACATGAAGTTTGTTCAGGTCTGACTGATTCCTGTTGATCTTAATATCTGCCTAATCCTTAGTATATTCCCAATAATATCCCACTTCTCTAATCAGGTTTCTTCTGATCCTATCTGATCAGTTGAATTTCCCCCTTCAATTGTTATCCCCTTTCTGATCAGTCGCTGACTGATCCTCCCTGATCAGTTGAGGTTCCATTTCTCAACTGATCCTTCTTTTCTAGTCAGTTTCTTAACCAACTGGTCTTGGAGACCAGTCCACCAAAGATTTCTGGTACACTTTCTCATAAGTCCAGAAGTCCTAACTCATTACATAGTTCTCTGAATCTGACTTCAGCTAGTGGCTTGGTTAAGATATCATCTCTCTGCTTATCAGTATGGATCTTTTCCATTCTGATATTCTTCTTTTCAACATGATCTCTTATGAAATGATGTCTGACGTCCACATGCTTGCATCTTGTGTGTAGAACTGAATTCTAAGTGATTGCAATAGCACTATTACTGTCACAAAATATAGGCACGTTCGTAGCTACAATGTTATAATCCCTCAGTTGTTGACTAAGCCAGAGCAGTTGGGAACAACAGCTTTCTGAGGTCATGTATTCTGCTCCAGTAGTAGATTTGGCAACAGATGTCTGTTTCTTTGAAAACCTAGAGATCGGTTTACTTCCTAAGAACTGACATGTACCTGAGGTTGACTTTCTGTCTACTCTGCAACCTCCATAATCAGAATCTGAATACCCACTAAGCTCTAGATTATCATCTGATGGGTAGAATAAACCAAGGTTTACTGTCCCCTTCAGATACGTAAGAATCCACTTAGCTGCTTCCAGGTGGCTTTGCATTGGATTTGCCTAAAATCTGGCACATACACCTACTGCGAAGGTTATGTCTTGTCTGCTGGCAGTCAGGTATAGTAATGATCCAATGACAGCCCTATATTCTTTCTGATTAGTTTTCTGACCATTTTCATCTGGATTCATCTTGAATCCAGTCATCATAGGAATTTAGGCTACCTTACTGTTCTGAATTCCAAACTTAGCCAACAAATTCGTAGTGTATTTTGCCTGTCAGAAGAATATCCCTTCTGTACTTTGTTTAACTTGAAGACCCAGAAAGTAATTCATCTGACCTATCATGGACATCTCGAACTTCCCTTGTATCAGTTTACTGAATCTATCACATAAGCTTTTGTTGGGAGATCCGAAGATGATATCGTCCACATAGATCTGAACCATCAGAATGTCTTCACCATCTTCTATTCTGAACAAGGTTTTGTCTATGACTCTTTTAGTGAATCCACTGTCTACCATGAACTGGGATAGTGTATCGTACCAAGCTCGGGGAGCCTGTTTCAGTCCGTAAAGAGTTTTTCTTAAATGGTACACCTGGTTGCCTTTTTCAAAGCCAAGAGGTTGTTCAACATAAACTTCCTCCGCTAGTACCCCGTTTAAGAATGCACTCTTTATATCCATCTGATACACAATAAACCCTCTGTGGGCAGCATATGCCAAAAATAGCCGAATGGCTTCCAGGCGAGCGACTGGTGCAAATGTCTCATCATAATCAATCCCTTCTGATTGTGAATACCCCTTCGCAACAAGTCTTGTCTTATTTATTGTGATGACATTATTCTCATCACTCTTGTTCTTGAATACCCACTTGGTGCCTATCACATCTTGATGAGTTGGTCTGTCTACCAGTTCCAAACCTGATTCCTCTCGAACTGCTCTAATTCTTCTTGCATAGCTAGAATTCAGCTAGCATCTTATATAGTTTCTTCTATTGTGGTAGGTTCCTTCAAAGACAGGTAGCAACAATACATAGCACTTTCACCAACCTGATGTCTAGTTTGGACTCGGGCATTAGGATTGCCGATTATCTGATCAGTCGAATGGTCTTTCAACCAAGTCCTTCTTTTTTATGTATATCAGTTTGGATATTGTCATCCTTTTCTAATATTGAGTCACTAGAGGTTGGGAGAGGTACAGGAATAGGATCCACTTGGCATGGATAAGTCTCAGCTGATGTTGGAATCATCATAGGCTGATGTCTGTCTGCCGGAACATCAGGTGTTCCCCCTGAACCAGATGGTTCGGTTATTCTTTATCTCAAATTATGCAGTTTCTTCATCGACAGTTGTACGTACCTTAGAGTCTAATTGACCTGGTGAATCATTAAGATCAAGTTTAGAAACATACATTGTTCGCGTGATCTGATCCCTTTTCTTTGATACTTAACTGATCCATTTTCTGAGCATCAGGTACTGGTTGTTCTGCATCGCTTGTTCTTACGATCTGATTTCTCTTGTTTGTTCGCAGGATGTCTCATCAAAGACCACATGAGGTGTCTCCTCCACAACTAGGTTCGCCTGTTGAACACCCTGAAAACTTTGCTGGTTGAGGAATATCCTAAGAATATACCCTCATCTGACTTAGCTTCAAAGGTTTTCAACTGACTCCTCCCATTGTTGTGAATAAAACACTTGCACCCAAAAACATGGAAGTAAGAAACACGAGGTTTTCTGCCCTTCCACAGTTCATAAGGTGTTTTGAAGTGAATCTTAGTCCGAGAACATATGTTCTGAGTGTGGCATGCAGTGTTGATAGCTTCTGCCCAGAAGCGGTTTGGAGTTGCATGTTCAGCTAACATTGTGCGAGCAGCTTCTTTGAGTGTTTTGTTTCTTTGTTCTACTACGCCATTCTGTTGTGGTGTTCTGACGGCTGATGTTTCATGTTGTATACCAAACTCAGTGCAAAAATCAGTTGTAAAAGAGTTCAGAAACTCTGAACTTTATCTAATCTGAATTTCACAATACTGACACCATTCTCATTCTGCAATCTCTTGAGCAGCTCATGTATCTTTGTTGTAGTTTCATTCTTCTTATACAAGAATACAACCCAGGTAAACTTGGAATAATAATCCACGATCACCAGAGTGTATATGCGTCCGCTGAAACTAAGTGGTGTAACTGATCCAAACAAATCCATGTGAAGCAGTTTCAATACTCTGCTGGATGTAGGTCTTGGGATCCCCTTAAACGAGGCTTTGACATGTTTTCCTTTCTAACATGTGACACATGTCTGATCCTTAGAGAATACCTCATTCGGGAGACCCTCAACTAGGGACATCCTTGCTATCTTGTTAAGAGTTTTAAAGTTCAGATAACTCATTCTCTTGTGCCAGAGCCAACTGCTGCTTTTGGAACTCTTAACAATCAGGCATGTATTTCTTGGACAACTGTTCCAGTCTGCAGTGTAGATCGTTCCCTTTTTGGAACCAGATAACAAAATCTATTGCGTGACTCAATTCTTGATAGTGTATTGATTAGTTGAGAACTCAACACTAAATCCGTTGTCGCAGAATTGTGAAACCGATAACAGGTTTTGCTTCAAACCATTGACATACGAGACTCCAGTAACCTGTACATCATCATTCTCTACCGAATCCTCTGGTAAAACCAAAATTATCGTCACCAAAGAGTACACGTGGGCCTTCTTGTTCTATGTATGAACTGAGGAGATGTTTGTTGCCAATCATGTGCCTTGAGCATCCACTATCGATGTACCAGATAGTTGCTTGTACACCTCCCTTATTAGCCAAACCCACGCGATCCTGCAATTAAATCAGGCTTTAGGTACCCCTGTAGGATTGGGTCCTGAGGGGTTAGTGCTACCTTTCGGGATCCAAACAAATAGGGCACTTCTATGGTAATCATCAAGATCAGAAGGCCTAATTTGTCTCTCATAAGCATCTACATAATCATACATCTCTTCATGTGCTTTCTGGTCAGTACAATTATGAGTGTGAACCTTGGATGAATCAGAAGACTTGAGATTTTCCTGATTAGACTGTCTTCTTTTAATCCAGTGTGTTTCAGGTGCAGATGTCCTGGATTTCTGGTTGAAGGGATAGGTACGACTGCTACCATCAAAAGATTCATATCTCTTTTGCACAAATGGTTTCTACAGTTTACCCTTAGCATGCTTGTTAGGCAGTTTGACCTGATTGGGTCTCAGATTGGGTCCTTTCTGATTCCTAATCTGCTGATTAGGCTGAGGTTTCTTCAGAAGAATATGATTCTTTTGTTGATTCCTCGGCTGATGCTTGATCAGGTGAGGTCCATTTCTGTTCCCTTTCTGATCAGGCACTTGTCTTTCCTGTTCAGCAGGTCTTTTTCCCTTCTTCGATACAGATTTGGCATAACGTGTATCTTGTCCAGAAACCTTCCTAAATTCATTTTTGGAATGTGAACCAGGTTGGACATATGAGGATCCAGAAGGGCTATCAAACCCAATACCCTTCTTATCAGTTGGCTTCCGAAAGTAGCTTGTTATTTCATCAACATTTTTAGAAGCTTTTCCAAAAATCTCTACTTTCTTTCGCAAATTATCCTCACTTTGTTTTATACTCTCATGCAGTCGGAAGAGTTCATCAAACTTAGCTTGGAGGATTTTGAGATCATCAGCTTGCTGCTTGTTGATAGCTTGTTGTTCCTTAACCAGTTTACCCTGATCAGAAGAGCTGACTTTCAGAAACTTCAGTTCTTTAGCCATCTTCTGAACAGTCTCAACTGCTTTCAGTTCAGCAGCTTTTCTTACAGCATTATCATTGACAAGCTGAATGTTCTCAGCCCTTAGCTTATCGTTCTCAGCTTCCACTATTGTATAAGTGTCTACTGCATTAGAGAGATCATCAAGTAATTGCTCATTGTAGAGTTGCAGGTCAATCTCTTCCGCAGGTGTGCTCAGCACAATAGGTGTGGATATAGAAAACAAGGTTTAGAAGTTACCTCAGTTTGATCAGCATCCTTGGCCATGAGGCAGATGTCGTCATCAAATGAGAATATCAGATTGTCGAGGTCGTCGACATCATCAGTAGTGGTCATCAGGCAAAAGTCTTCGATAGATGAGTAACCAGAATCATCTGATGGCAGATATGAATCATCTATCCCAGATGTATCAGCAACCATGGCTTTTCTGTCTCTGTATCTTTGCTCTCTTCTGTTCCGCTTATCTTCTCTTTCTTTTGGAGTCAGGTCAGGGCGAAACATGCTCCAGGTTCAACAGAATTTATTCTGCCAGGTGAATCATTTCTCCTATAGGATCTATCAGGTGACTTCTCAGTTTGCCTGTAATCAGAATTCCTTCTGTCAGATCTGTTGTCTCTTCTATCATCAGAACAATCATCTTTCTTCTTATCTTCTCTGCGGTCATCTCTATGATCATCTCTTCTGTCATCAGAACGATTCCTTTCTTGTGATTTGTCAGTAGATCTCCTATCTCTTCCTTTGCTGTTCTGATAGTCTCTATAAAATTTCCAATATTTTCCCAGTTAAACATTGGATCGTTCAAGCTTTCTGGTCAGCAAAGCAATCTGTTCAGCCTGACTCATGATATTTCCTATTGGTTCAGTAGACTTCAAACTGCTACTAGCTGCCTTGAATGCAACTGCTTTTGATGTGGCCGGTGTAGCTTCAGCAGGTGACTCGTCTTATTCTTCTTGACCTCTTTCAATCAGATCAAATTCATGAGCCTTTAAACTGAGAAATAGGTTGCTTGGCTTCATCTTCGCAATATCTTGGCAATCCTTTATCAACGTTACTTTCATGTCCCATTTCTTGGTCAGGGACCTCAAGGTCTTGTAGTTGATGTCTTTGTCAGATATTTCTCATCCCAGTTCACAAAGCTTGTTGACTGACATGGTGATTCGTCCATCGAGCTGATTTATGGTTTCATTTGGCAGCATCTTGTGTTTTTCAAACTTTACCAGTTCATCTTGCAATCTGCTGTCTTTAATCAGATCGTTTCCTTTGCACATCTCAGCAAGAGTATCCCACGTCTGCTTGGCAGTCTTGAGATACTTGATCTTCTAACGTGTTATCTTGTCCATCGTCTTCATGATGATATGTCTGGCTACAATATCCAGATTGGACAGCTTACTTTCCTCGACATCCATTAGTGAAGGACTCTTTCTGTTTCTGGCTCCAGTTGGATATTCTGGATCACCTCCTTCAGCTGGGTTGTTGTAATAGATGATGATGGGTCCTTCCTCAAGAACTTCCATCATTCTGTTGCTTATCGCTTCCAGATGGTTGCTCATGAGTATGGTCCAGTCAGCATACTCATCAATAGAAAACTTAGGCAGATCATGATACATACCTGAAGTGTTATCCATGCTGAATGTGAGTTTTGAAAAAAGATGAGTTTTAAACAGGTTTTTCAAGATCTATTCAAGTGACCACAATGGTTCTTCCTCAAGAACTGATGCTACTCAAAGCCAGTGATCTATAGAACCACTGCTCTGATACCACTTGTAGGTCCTGAACGAGTTTAGTGAGGCAGAAGTCTAGAGGGGAGGGGTGAATAGACTTCTGAAACTTTTTCGTGGGATCTGGTGTGAATAGCAGGTTGCCTGATCAGAGTGTGTGTGAATTAGTTTGGACTAATATCCAACTTACTGATCGCTTGAGATCAGATCAATTCGGTATCTATCAGCTTAACTGATGTGCGAAAGATAAGTTTAACCCCTGTGAAAAATTAGTTTACAAAATCAGATTCTAAGTTATCTGTATCGGATCAGATGACAAAGTGCCAAACTGATCAGATAAGTTGCTTGGTGCAAATCTGATCCAGACTTAGAATATGCATGCAAAAGTTAAACAGGTGTGTGCAGATAGTGTAAAGCAGGTAAAGTAGATTAAGGCACACAAGATTTTTATAGTGGTTCGGACAACTTGTCCTACGTCCACTCTTCCCTATCAGCAGGGGCACCAACTTAACCAACTAGACTTAGATTAATGTGTTAGTCCAACACAGTACAATTGATATTTAAAGAGTTCTCACTTAACCAATCCCAGAAATCAGAACTAGAAACCCTAGTCTGAAATCTTGCTAAACAAACTTAACCTAACTTTGGTTTGGGTATAAGATTTGTTGTGTTCCAACTGGAAATCTATCCTAGTATTTGGGTAGCCTAAAGCTAAAGGATAAGATTTCTGTGCTAAGAACTATGGGATGAACACTTAGAATATATTCTTGATTTTGTGTTCTTCGTGCGAAAATTGCGGATAGCTAGAGCTTGATGATAATTTCCTGTAACCTTACTAAGAAGGTTTGATCCCATATATATAGGCATGAAATTGAATTAGCCGTTGGAGAGAAATTTGAATTTAGGTCTATTTTAAGGTAGGCGTGCAAGATGGATATGATGTGCACAGAGGCGGCATGGCCGAAAGCATGCAAGATTTTCCTTTCTAGTCATTTGACTGTGATCCACTGAATTCCGCACTGTCAGCTCTGTACATACGTGTCTTGCTCTCATTGATTATCAAGTACACTGAATCAGTGTTTGATTTACCAACTTAGATTGACATTCTTCTTATCTGATGAACTTGTATGACTTTGGTGAGACTTGGTTGTCACCAGATTGAGCTGACTTGATCAGTTAAAACTGATCTGTCTACCTGATTGAGTCTTCTGATGTAGGTTGTCTTAGCCCAACTTACAGACTCTCTGTCTCCTTCTTCTGATGTATGTAATCTGAGGTATTCTTGGTCTTGTTCTTCTGGTAGTCATCTGATCTTCAGGTCTTCTGAGTCTTCGGCTTCATGTCTTCACCTGATCATCTGACTATCTGACTTGTCTGATCTTCTGATCTTCTGACTTGTCTGATCTTCTGATCTTTTTGTCTTGTCTGATCTTCTGACTTGTCTGATCTTCTTGTCTTGTCTGATCTTCTGATCTTCTTGACTAGACCTATACATATTGAATTCCCCCTCAATATGTGACCTATCTATTACATCAGTTGTTCTATATAGTCATTATCAACTGGTCACCTTAACCTGATTTATAGATCATCAGTCAGCTAACAGGTCTGACTGGTCCTATTACAAGTGTTTTGGAACTTTCATCAAAACTATAAATTTTCCAACATATGCTTTTACTTTGTATAACCAAACTGAATTTCTGTCTTATTTGCTGAAATAAATTATTTATCACTGATGCTTTAAATATGATTGAATGTTACATATATTTACTGCATATTTGTTCATAAATAAGTACGTGTTACATTGTAGTTAATTTAGTGATATCAGATCACAGAAGATTAAATTAACAGCCCCTTGTAACCAAAAGTACATAATTCACAACCTATATGGAAATGAACAATTCATCGTGAAAGGTTGAAGTGTAAGGCTCAGATTGGCTTGTCTTGACCAAGAGATTGCACTAGTGCATTATGATGTGCTGAATAGGACCTACAGGAGGATAAATTCTTCAGTACTGAATATAGAAGAATTAGACCTTAGTGGTTTGTTATTTCTCAATCCCCGTCCCTTAAATAGGATCGTGTGGAATTAATAATTATTGATTTGATTCATGTTAGGTAGAGAATCAAGGAGATTCAATACTTTGTGTTTTGGGCAATATTATTAGTTACATGACGATTGCTAAGATTTAATACGGAGAATTGTGTGCAAGTACGTCTTGCTTGATTTGTCCCCTTGGTAGGCTCAGAAGTTTTATCATACCAAATCTTGCAAGTGGAATTTGTTTCCGGTATGGATAACAATGTTGAGTTGTCCTACTCCAAGGAAAGAGATATTAATTAACATGAAGCTATTTAGTGGCTTAAATTAATTAATGGACTATATAATCTTAAACACGAGAAATAATAATCGGAAATCATATTAACAGAAAAATGGGTTAAGATGGATAGTGCAATATTAATTATGTAGTGGGATTAATTAATATTTATGGGCTTGAATAATATTTTGGCTCAATATTGATAATTCAAGATCCATTGGAAGGTCCAATCTTAATTCTCCTAAAGGCCCCTCAAGTTGCCCAAAGATAAAGTTCAATAACTGAAAAAAAGTGTTTAAAATAAAATAAATTATTGTACCTAATTTTTTCAAAAAAAAAATTCAAAAATAATAAATAAAAGAGGGAGAAAGATTTTCTTTGAATTTTGTTATGGAATGAAGATAAGTATTCTTGGAATACAAGATTATCTCATTAAATTCAAGAAATCTCCCACTTGGCTATTTATTATGATACTTTCGAAAATTTTGATTAAATAAGGGAATGAAAGATTTTCTTGATTTTCTTGAAAAGATATTATGGAAGATATGTATTGTTGGAATACAAGAATATCTCATAAATTTAAGAAGATCCAAATCTTGGATTCCTTACTCCTTAATTTTTTCGAAATATGCCATAAAATAAGGAGGTGAGATTTTGTGGAATATTTAATTATGGAGAAAAGAATATATGAGATATATTCAAAATTTCTTGGAGATCAAGAAAAAGTTTTTCCCATCTTATTCCTACACTAAAAATCGGCCACCATCCTTATGTATAAATAGGGGATGAATTTTTCATCCCAAAAGTAATTCCATGTGTTGGAAAAATTAGAAATCCACAAAGGTGGTGCCACATAATTTTATTTTTCCTTTTGTTAATTGTTCGCGAGCATCCTTCCACCGGATTGTTGAACAAGGACGAAGGAATACTTGAGAAGGCTCTTTGGGTTTGTTCGTGTGAACGGGATATCCATCTTCTCAACGGTTGTCACTCCAAGAGGTTAGTTCACGTAAACTCCTACCAATTCCGCATGCGTAGGATTTATGTGACTTGTTTATATGCATGATTTGTTATTGGATTATTATTTGAATTAATACAGGATTAATTCATGCTAGTAATAATTGTTAGAATTAAATTTGTATTTAAATATTCATCCCGAATAGATCCGGACAATTAATTCCCCAACAGTTTAGCGGCGTATGCTACCCATTCATGGGTAGTAGATATGGGATCCAGTGACCATGTTTGTTTCACTTTACATGGGTTCAAGCGGACCCGACAACTTAGTGGGAGTGAGATTCTCATCACACTGAGCGATGCTACGAGAGTGGCAGCTGAAGCAGTGGGAGAAGTGAAGCTATCTTTTGAAGATAGAGTTTTAGTTTTAAGAGATGTTCTTTACGTTCCTAGTTTTAAAAAGAACCTTATTTCAGTTTCTAAACTGTTTTTGGATGGATATTCAGTTTCTTTTAATAAACGCGTTTCTATTTTTCAAAATGATCTGCTTATCTGTCATGGAACGTTGTCGAACAATCTTTACACTATTAACTGTTCACACCACGCACAAAATGCATCCTATAACACATCGACTGTTTCAAGCACTAAAAGAAGGCGTTCATCTGATGTGAACGAGACACTTCTTTGGCATCTAAGATTAGGTCATATCAATCCAAACAGGATCCAAATGCTGGTTAAAGATGGTTCATTGGAGTCTCTCCGAGTTGAACTATTTTCAACTTGTGAATCGTGTTTGGAGGGTAAGATGACCAAGAGGGCATTTGGAGCCAAGGGGAATAGAGCCAAAAAAGTGTTAGAGATCGTTCACACTGACGTGTGTGGTCCAATGTCAATCAAAGCTAGAGGAGGCTATGAGTATTTTGTTACCTTTATCGATGACTACTCAAGATATGGGTACATTTTCCTTATGAAGCATAACTCTGAGACCTTTGATAAATTCAAAGAATTTAAGGCTCAAACAGAGAATCATAAGGAAAATAGTATCAAGTTTCTACGATCCGATCGTGGAGGTGAATACCTCAACAATGAATTTTTGAACTACCTGTCAAAAGAAGAGATTGCATACCAGTTAACTGCACCCGGAACCCCTCAACAAAACGGGGTTGCAGAATGAAGAAACATAACTCTTTTAGAGATGGTCAGATCAATGATGAGTTGTGCGGATCTACCCAAATCATTTTGGGGACACGCCCTCGAAACAGCGGCTTACATTCTAAACTTGGTGCCATCCAAATCGGTTTCCAAAACCCCTAGACAATTGTGGACCGGGCACAAGCCCAGTTTGAGACATATGAGAATCTGGGGGTGTTCGGCATACGTGTTGGACAAGGAAGCCGGAAAATTGGATCCACGTTCAGAATTAAGGCTGTTTATAAGGTACCCCGAAGGAAGATGCATGTTCTATGGCCCCGAAGATCAGAGAGTCGTAATAAGTACACACTTTAGATTTTTGAAAAAAGACTATATGAATGAAAGAAAGCCTAAAAGTGAGATTACCTTAGACAAGCTAAGAGGGTCAACCCCAATGCCAACTGTACAATTTGACATACCAAGCGAAACGCTTACACAACCGGAACCTCGTCGTAGTGGGAGGGTTATTAGACAGCCCGAGAGATCCATGGGGATAGGAGAGTCCTCGGACTTGGTCCCCAGTGACAATGAATCAGACCCATGGTCATACAGCGAGGCGATCCAAGACAAGGATGCAGATTCTTGGCAAACTGCAATGGAAGTTGAAATGGGTTCAATGGATCACAATAAAGTGTGGAAGCTAGTCGAACCACTTAATGGGGTAAAACCCATTGGATGCAAGTGGGTATTGTTGGGATACGTATAACCCCAACAGGTATACATGAGAAAAAGAGGACCGGACGGGAAGGTAGACACCTTCAAAGCTAGACTCGTGGAGAAAGGGTACACTCAGAAAGAAGGGATCGACTATGAGGAAACCTTTTCGCCCGTAGCCATGCTTAAGTCCATCTGTATTCTCTTGTCGATAGTTGCACATCTAGACTTTGAGATCTGACAAATAGATGTCAAGACAGCTTTCCTTAACGGAAGTCTTGAAGAAGAAATCTATATGCAACAACCCGAGGGTTTTGTTTAAAAAGGCCAAGAGCATCTGGTTTGCAAGCTCAAGAAGTCCATCTACGGACTGAAGCAAGCATCCCGTGCTTGGAATCAATGTTTTGATCAGGTTATAAAATCCTACGGTTTTGATCAAAATGATTTCGAGAGTTTTGTCTACAAGAAGCATGTCGGAACTGCCTTGGTATTCTTAGTACTATACGTAGACGATATTCTGCTCATCAGGAATAATGTAAAGGTATTGTCAGACTTAAGGGCATGGCTGTCAAAATAGTTTGATATGAAGGACTTAGAAGAAGCCGGTCATATCCTAGGGATCAAGATAACTCGAGATCGCAGAAAAATGATGATCGGCTTGTCACAAGCTTCATACATAGATATTGTCTTGAAGCGATTCAACATGCAGGATTCCAAGAAAGGTTTTGTACCTTTCAGGCATGGAATCTATCTATCCAAGGAAATGTGTCCTAAGACACAAAAGGAGATAGATGACATAAAGAGTATTCCTTAAGCTTCGACTGTCGGAAGCCTCATGTACAGTAGCGGACCCAGGATTATGAGATTGGGGATACGATCAAATGATCATTTAAAAAGTATTTATACATAATTTTTTTATATTTAAATGCACAATCACATTAATATGCAAATACATGATATTGTGAGTCTCTCATGTACACCAAGTGCACCATGCACTTATAGTGCATTTTAGGATATTGTATAGGAGTGAGTCTCATGTATGTAATGTTGTGCACGAGACCGAATATATGCTTTGTCGTTGGCATGGTAGCGAGATATCAGAGTAACCCATGGAAAGAGCATTGGACTGCAGTTAAAAATATTTTGAAGTATCTAAAAAGAACTCGGGATAGAATGTTTGTTTATCAATTAGACAGTCTAATCCCCATCGGTTACACGAACTCGGATTTCCAATCAGACCTAGATTCCAGAAAGTCTACCTCGGGTAGTGTGTTTTGCATGGGAGGAGGAGCCATAACATGGAGAAGCGTTAAGCAGAAATGCATCGCAGACTCTACCATGGAAGCTGAATATGTAGTTGCTTGTGAAGCAGCGAAAGAAGCGGTTGGCTCAAGAACTTCCTAGTGGACTTGGACGTAGTTCCGAATTTGCCCAGCACCATCACGGTCTACTTTGATAATGCCGGAGCAGTTACAAATTCAAGGGAACCAAGAGCCCACAAAGCCAGCAAACACATAGAAAGAAAATACTATCTTATACGAGAAATCGTTAAGAGATGAGACATAAAGGTGGCAAAGATTGCGTTAAAAGACAACCTAGCAGACCCATTCACAAAGGGTCTACCTCAGAATACATTCGAGAGACATGTGGAAGGGATGGGTGTCAAGAGCATTGCCAATTTGCTTTGAGTATAAGTGGGAGAAATGTTATTAGGTTCGTGTAAGTGACATTAGATGTCACGTAGAACACGAGACATGTTGTAGTATACTTAAAAGCAGACTTTGAGTATAAGTGGGAGATTGTTGGGGATATACTAGAAAGTATGTTTTTACTTTGTATAACCAAACTGAATTTCTTATTTATTTACTGAAATAAATTATTTATCATTGTTGCATTAAATATGATTGAATGTTATATATATTTACTGCATATATGTTCAATAAATAGTATGTGTTACATTGTAGTTAATTTGGTGATACCAGATCATAGAAGATCAAATTAACAGTTCCTTGTAACTAAGTACATATTCACAACCTAGATGGAAATGAACAATCCATCTTGAAAGGTTGAAGTGTAAGGCTCAGATTGACTTGTCTTGACCAAGAGATTACACTAGTGCATAATGATGCGCTGAATAGGACCTACATGAGGATAAATTCTTCAGTACTGAATATAGAAGAATTAGACCTCAGTGGTTCATTATTTCTTAATCTTTGTTCCTTAAATAGGATCGTGTGAAATTAATAATTATTGCTTTTACTTATGTTGGGTAGAGAATCAATGAGATTCAATACTTTATATCTTGGGCAATATTATTAGTTACATGACGATTGCTAAGATTTAATATGGAGAATCGTGTGCAAGTACGTCTTGCGTGTTTTGTCCCTTTGGGAGGCTCAAAAGTTTTATCATACTAAATCTTGCAAGTGGAATTAGTTTCCGATATGGATAATAATGTTGAGTCGTTCTTAGTCCAAGGAAAAAGATATTAGTTAATACGAAGTCTTTCAGTGGCTTAAATTAATTAATGGACTGGATAATTTTAAACACGAAAAATAATAACTGGGAGCCATATTACAGTAATATGAGTTAAGATGGATAGTGCAATATTAATTATGCAGTGAGATTAATTAATATTAATGGGCTTGAATAATATTGTGGCTCAATATTGATAATTCAAGGTCCATTGGAAGACCAAATCTTAATTCTCCTAAAGGCCCCTTTAGTAGCCCAAAGATAAAGTCCAATAACTGAAAAAGGTGATTAAAATAAAAGAAATATTGTTGCCTAATTATTTCCTATTTTTTTTCGAAAATATTAAGGAAGAGAGAGAAAAGATTTTCTTGATTTTCTTGGAAAGATTTTATGGAATAAGTATTCTTGGAATACAAGTTTATCCCATAAATTCAAGAAAAGTCAAATTTCTTATTTCTTCCCTATTAATGCCAAATTTTTGAAAATCTCATATATATAGGAGGAAGAGATATTTTGTGATTATTATGGAAATAGAATATATGAAATATATTCAAGATTGTATCTTGGGAAGATACAAAGAAATTTTCTAACCCTAATAATAAATGAAATTTTCGCCCCCCTTGTCCATATATAGGGGATGAATTTTCATCCCCAATATAAAATTTCATGTGTTGAAAAAATTAGAAATCCACAAAGGTGGTACAACATAATTTTTTTTTCCTTTTTGTTAATTGTTCATGAGCATCCAACCATCGGATTATCGGACAAGGACGTGGGAATACTAAAGAAAGACTTTGGGTTTGTTCATTGAAGGGGTACTCATCTTCTCTACGTTGAATCCGCCAAAAGGTATGCCTTACGTAACCCCTAGAAATCCGCATGTGTAGGTTTACGTGGCTTTTTCTATGCATGATATATTGTTATGATTTAATTGATTATTTGAATTAATATATGATTAATTCATGCTAGTAATAATTATATTAATTTAAATTTGTATTTAAATTTCAACTCAAATAGATCCGGATACCCTATTTCCCACCAATTAATATATCTCAAAGAGACATCACACATCAAACCATAATAAATCTACGGTAATAGAGGAGAAATATTGTGGAATATGCTCAAATCTTTTGTGGGGAAATTCTCAATTCCAATCAAGCAATTTTATATTAAATTTTCTTATTATTTTAAGTAATTAACAGGAAAATGTCTTGCAATGTTATATTTAATGGTAATATATCAAACCATTCAATCTAATTTATTTAAAATTGGGCCAACTATTAAATTAGTCCAATTACTTTTCAAGATATAACTGAGCCCAATTAAAATTAGTTCTGTTACTACGCTATGTATAACATATATACACTCCTTATATATCAAAGCAGAAAGTATGTATAAAAAAAATTGGCCACCCCAAACATAGACGTGGCTCCGCCCCTGGTGTAAAATTAATTCTTTTTATTAATTTCAATTATGTCCTACCAAACGGAGTCTAACATACATATAAGATCAAGGGGAACTGCCTTCTTTAAAATGTAAACATAAACATCACACTAGAGAGAGTTAATAACATTTTCTGAGAGCAAAACTTGATGATTTGACTTTCTTTCATCCGTGTTTTTCGCTTCAACACATGATTTGGATTAAACTTTGGAGTCTCAAAATACCTCCCAAAGTAAAGAATTGACACGAAAATTTCTTGTTGGTGTGAATGCAGCGTCTAGCAACTATGATAAGTGGCACTTTCCATCTTATTGGTGTAGTCAAATTAAATGTGGTGCAACACAATTTAATGATATCATTGAGACAGGTATCGGTGTCTAGCAACTGTGACAAGTGGCACTTTCCATCTTTTTGGTGCAGTCAAATTAAATGTGGTGCGACACAATTTAATGATACCATTGAGACAGGTATCAGTATGATTCTTCAGGATGATTTGGTATAGTTTGTTATATAGAACTACGCTTTTTTCGGGTGTTTTGACAATTGATGAAGCTAAGATTATCGGGCTCCATGAAGCTCTCTCACGATTAAAAAATCTACAATTTCAGAGGGTTGAAGTGGAAATGGCGCACATGTGGTTGTTGAGGCTGTCAAAAGATACAACCATGATTGTACTACTTTTGGCAACTATGTGGATGTTTGCATCGAGATTATGGGTACTTTCTGTTGTGTGCATGTCGCGCGAGATGGGCCCTCGGCCCACGATTCTGCTAGCAGAAAGTTTTAGGTATTACCAAGTGTAGCACTTCGCAGTTCACGGGAGAGATACCCCCGCGCGACCTCAACCTTTGCGACCACGTCGAACTTGATATGTCACAAGGACAGAACATTAACTACGACAAGATATATGTCAGGAGAGCGGCGCCGAAGATATTTCCTAAAGCAGGCCTAATTCAGAGGCAAATCGGCAAACGTACAATTACGACTGACATGACAAGGTACTTAAACGGCTAATTCCCTGCAAATTCGGAATTACCTAGGGCGATGTCCCAACGAGGTGCCCGAGGTCATCAAGCCTCGGGCGACCGCCCGTGATCTCCATGGATAGGTCAAATCATGTCTTTCGTATTTAATGTTTTGCAGGTCAACTTTCGGCCAATTGTACTTGTAAACCGGGAGAGTGAGCTCCACTCTCCCTCACCTTATAAATAGGGCTCATTTATGTCCCAAATGACTAGAGAATTCATATCTTATCAAACCTCCTGCCAATTTACTACTTGCATTTAAGAACACTTATTCTCTCAACAATCATGAGCAATTAATACAACTCTTATCTCCTATTTACTCCTATTTATTTATGTCATCAAGATCCTAAGCCACATCTAGATTCTTAATCCCGATATTTTGATACACAAAACTTTCAATTCTTGTTCTTTACGTTTTGTTCCTTGTAATGCTAATTTTGTGGCACGCACAATCGCTAGGGCCTCAAGATCTTTTCCGACCCATAGTAATTGGGTCAAGCCTCCTTCTTTGTGGATGATCTTCTCGATTTTTTTTTTGAAATATATACTTACGAATGATTGAATATTTTAATCATTTAAAAAAACAGACATGCACTAAACATTGACCTTGCAACAATGGTATAGTATTTAGGACAAATTGTAAAATACCACTTATTGCACTTTAAGGACTGAACTTCCATCTTTTGCAGGGTAGGTACAAAACTATGAAATTGTTGCAAAAAAGGACTTTGGGCAATTTTAAAGATAACATAAGGGGTATTAGTTTTTTATCAGAATCGTTTCTATACTATGCAATAATAATAAAGTTTTTTTTTTAAATATACTTATCTATAGTTGTTCTGCATTACTTTAATAGTTTTTAACATTTTAATATTATTGTATATTAGTTGTTCTGCATCACTTTAATCATTGTTCTGCACTAATCTCGTATATATACACTATGGCTTCGTTTACTTTTATATGTTGGTTATGGAGGGATAACTATCACATGGGTTAACCAACAGTCATGGTCTGGTAAACCCACGTTTACTTAGTATTCTTTATTTTTAAATGTGTAGGTAGAATACAATTAAATTTACTAAAATAGCCTCAAAATAAGTACTAATTTTTTTCCTAATTCTGCTCGTATCTCTTTTCTCAATGCCCAGAACCTTCTCTTCTCCAGAGTCCAGAACTGTTTTCTCTCTCAAATATTGCCCTCATTACCGTTCTCAAATTTTCTCTCTCAAATTCACAGTTTTTTTTTCCTTTATCCCAAATTACTTTCTTCTCCCTCAAATATTGCCATGGTTACAGTTCTCAAATGTTCTCTCCCAAATTTACAAAAAAAAAAAATCTTTTTTCCCAAATCGCAAAAGGATCATATCTGATATGCCGCTGCCGTTCTTTCTCTGACATGCAGCCACCACTGTAGTTTCAGAGTCGCCGGCGACATTAGATTCGATTTTGGGCAAGTTTTGGATTTTAATTTCAGATTTATGGTTGCGACAGTATTACTCGGGCTAAATTCGAGCGAGTTTATTTGCAATTTCTTGCGTTGGCGTCAGATTTAATTCCAGAGACGGTGTTTGATTATTGTTATTAGGGATAGGTTGGGCAGTTTTCAACGTAATTCTTGGTTCGTGGATTTTTTTTTTCTGCTTTCTCTCTTCTTATTTTATCTTCCATGGAATTTCTGAATTTTTTGTCATTGTAGTATCACTTTCGCTATGGATTCTGAAAAAAAAAATGATATTTTGTGGTATATGAGTATATCAGAGGACGATCGATAAAGAGGAACGAGAGAGAAGAGAGGATATAATTGTAAAATAAATATGAACAGTTGGCTGGTTTAATAAACCCCCCAAATATGAGGGTTTAATTAAGAGAAGTCAGTAGGGATGTATCCCGGGTCGTCAGGTTTACCCGCAAAATTGTACACATGAAGTAAACAACTAACTAGCACCTACCATTAGTCCAAAACCAGGCTAAACCAGGCTAAACCAAGCTATTTGGCCAAAGTAAACGCAACCTATATTTCTTAAAATAATAGTTGCTTTATTTTTTCAACATATATTAGATTTGAAACAAGAGTACATGCTTGAAAACAATAAACAAGAATACAACAACACTCATTTATAATTTGTTGCTTGAATATAATAAACAATATCACTATTACAAACCTAGATTTCAATAAAAAGTACTATTCTCCACTTATTTTATAATAATGTTAATCACACACTTTAATCAACTTGAAATAAGAATATTCATTCACCATATTCAAGAAATTCATTGTTGGTATTTGGGACCTCCTGCAATATTGAGATTTCGTATTTTCTAACTCATCTGACGTTTGGACAGGAGAAGAACACAAATATGGGGAATATATGGAGCGAACTGAATTATGTTTTGCCGAGAATCCGTGATGACTAATGATTGATGAGTTGTGTTTGATGTGTTTGCCGTGATGACTAGTTGTGATGAATTTTCTTTTCTTTTCTTTTTTAAATTTAGGGTTGTAAAGGCTTCAAATACAAAATTACAAAGATATCTCTTATTTTATCCTTAAAATTGTCCAAAGTCCTTTTTCTACAATAATTTTTGTTGGTCCCGGTGCAAACGAGTCTTACACATGTATGGGGGGGAATACACGTGTTCAGTGATTTTAAAACTTTTTCTTCACTGAGGTCAGATTGGGTCAGGTTGTCCTGAAGATTTGGTCCTGAGAAGCACAAATCGCCCTGAGTCAAAGTCTCTACAGAGATGCAGTGATCCCGAAATTTGCTTTCGATATACCTCAGATAATACCAACTGATCCTGAGTTTTCAGAGTTACTGAGCTTGCTTGAAAAGCTACTCAGATGTGCGGAATGGTTGGCCCTAAGTTTATACTCGTTTTATACTTTGCTGAAAACTTCCTTTTAATGGAATTGTGAATAGGTTGTGATTCAGTTAAATGCAACTACAGTGGATTGATTTCAACTGAGTATCAGTGAAAATATGCTTTCAGTTAAAGTTATGCAACAGATAATCAAAGCAAAACAGAAAGCAAATAACACAGCAAGTTATAGTGGTTCAGAGACTCAAGCTCCTACGGCCACTCTCTCTGATCTCTTCAGAAAAATTCCTTAATCACTTCCTAAGGTTTTCTGACTACCTCTGTAGTTTACTAACCTTTCTATTTTGAGCTTTCTGGCTACCTCTGTAGTTTACTTACTCAAAACACACACAAGCTTTCTGACTATCCAAGATAGTTTACTCACTTCTTCTCTAGAGTTTTCTGACTACCTCAATGTAGTTTACTAACTCTTTACAACTCCAACTCACCAACAATCACACTCAAACTACCTTACAAAGGGTTTGGGGTTTCTTGGTTGGTTTCCAACTAGGATGAGATATCCTTTACAATTAAGAACAAATGCAAAGGCTAAGATATCTCTACTAAGCTTTGGATATATTTTATCAAGCTAGGATTAGTGAATGAGCTCTCTTCGATATAAATCACTTGGGAAATTCTTGGGTTTTCGAGTGCTTCAACTTGCAATAATAAGTGTTGGGATATTTTAGTTTTGATGAATTATGCCAAAACATTATCAACTTGTGTTATTGAAGCTAATTTACAGATAACAAGTTGAGGGGGAACGAGAGAACAAATTGAGGGGGAACTCACGAAATCAGACGTAGATGATCGAGATCAGACGAGGCTGCAGACGAGACTGATTGAGATCAGATGAGTTAGATGAGTTCCGAGTTAACTGATGAGCTGTGCAAAATCAGAAGAGAAGAAAAGCTAAGCCAGCTGATCAGAAGATCAGATGACAAGACTCAGATAGAACTGAAGACTCGGTATGTCTCTGAAGACACTGAGACTCAGAGAATCCTAAATGATTCCAAGGAGAGGAATCTGAGGAATATAGCCGTTAGAATCAGCTGACGTGGACCAATGAGAGGAAGACAACCAGCCTGAAGAAGCTGCTGTACTTACAAGAATAGTATGGATTTGAATGTGATTTTCTCCAACGGTAACATTCAAATCCACACTATAAATACAAGGTCTTTCATCATTCTAATGTGTGGATGCGTGGAGATTATAGCACGAGATGCTACAGAGCCAAAGAGAGTTATACCCAAAGCATTCCCACCCTAGAACACAAGTCTGTAGATATACAAATATGTTCAAAAGTGTTCTAGAACCCAATCTAAGCAACCCACGATGTATCCTAAGCTTAGAGAGATTTTCCCAACCTTAGCATTGAGGCTAAACAAATGTAAGGGAAAATCTCAACCTAGTTGGAAACCAAACAAACCTTACCCAAATCAGTCGGTTAAGTTTGTAGGTGAGTGTGAACTCGGTAAACATCTAGCAATCCCAAAAGGGAGGGTAGGCAATCCCTAGTGAGGGTGATAAGTCTCGATGGAGTGTGAACTCGATAAACATCTGTAGGCAATCCCGAGAGGGTGATAAGTCCCGATGGAGTGTGAACTCGGTAAACATCTGTAGGCAATCCCGTGGAGGGTGATAAGTCCCGAGGCAAATCCGAGAGGGTGATAAGTCCAGTTGGAAGGAATTTCCCTAGGAACAGGGAGAGTGGATGTAGGAGCTTGAGTCTCCGAACCACTATACTTTGTTGTGTTCTTTATTACTTTATGTTCTTATATTGTCATATGCATTCGATTATAAGTAAAACACAACACATGAGCTTAAAACGCAAAAATCTGAAATCACCATTCCTTCACCCCTATTTTTATATGCATCGCACGAAATGTTTGCTTCCGCACGCGCAAAATGGGTTTACCACCGGGACCATCAATAAGTTTGAGCTCTTGAGTTGCTTACAAATTTCCCGTAACCTTCAATGTAGATGGTCATAAGTATTTATAGGCATACACCAAGGTCACTCTTGAAAAAACTATCCGTTGGAAGAGATAGCTCCATGAGTTTCCTCTTATGGTGTGTGATGAACGGCTATATTTAGGGTTTGAAACTCCCTAGCATGTTTTAGGCAATAAGCTTTTCATGCAGCCAGTCAACACTTTTTGCAGTCTGGAACATAGTACTAGTGACATGCTTGATGGACTGTCGCTTTCAAAGGTCGATAAAGAAATCTGATGTTGTCTTCTTCTGATTGGCTGTTGTCTTCAGTTAAATGTAGACACACACAACGGCTCTTTTTGGTCAATATCTCTGAGTGATATAACCTTAACAACACTTTGTTTTAGTTCCTTTTGTCTGCATGAGAATGTCTTGGGCAATATCTATTTTTCTAAGTAATCGCGTTTTTCTCAGTATTGTATCCTTCAGATAGATATTTTTCGATTGCCTCGGAACATTCGGGTTTATCTTCGAGCATTGATTACATTCTTGAGTCTTGATATTCTCGTGCCTTCATAACCTTTGTCTTGATCTTACATCTTACGTGTCTTGAGTCTTGAGGTCTTCGAGTCTTCACAGATATCTTGGTGATATCTTTGAGTCTTCATCTTTGAGTCTTCAATTTCTCCTTTGAGTCTTGATTCTCGGTTTCTCCGAAGTCTTTAGTTTCTCAGTTTCTCATTGAGTCTTCAGAAACTTCAGTTTCATACTGAAACTTCAGTTTCTTCAGAAACTTACTGAGTCTTCAGAATCTTCAGAATCTATCCTGATCTATATCTGCTGACTATACACGGTGCATATAACATCATGAACACTCTAAAACTGAATCCTGACTCAACTATCAAGATTATCCTGAACATGTCATACTCAGGGGTTTTGGGATCTAATCAAAATCTTCTTTATTAAATTCATCTCCCAACAATTTCCCCCTTTTTTGATGATGCCAAAACCATCTTGTTACAAAACACTTAACCTATACTCAGGATTCAGTTTTTCCTATTACAAGAATGGTATATCTCCCAACAATTTCTTCAACAATAATCAAGCATATCAAAAGTAAAGACATGTAAAAAAGATAATGAGATATTATCTTTGAGCATAAAAAGATAGAGTTTCATTGATGTATGATAGAATGTTACAGTTTACAATGAACTTATCTGAATGTAAAGACAAAAAGATAAAGAAATTACAAGAGTCTTCAATCTTGATTCTTCAGTCTTCTTTTGCTCTTCAGCTCTGGCTCTTCAGTTCTCTTCTTCCACCTCATCAGCAGGCACTTCAAGGTTAAACATTCCATAATACCTTTTCTTCAACGCATCTCTCTCCTTGATGATATCAGGATTGTTACCTGTCAGGCCTAACTGAATGGCGTACTGAGCAATCTCCTGAGAAATGGTTGTTTCATTTACAAAGTCATTCTCCAGCCTAGGAGGAGGGTACGAGTATGGACCAGGGGCAGTTATCTGAACCTTTTCTTCATCCTCAAGATTGATCCAGCTTTGCAAGTACTTCGGATAGAAGGTCAGTAGATAGTCAATGAAAGCCTCATTAGGATCTGAGCCCTCCGTCTCCATTCTCTCAGCACATCGTAATAGAACCAGAATGTTCTTTTAATTTTTTCCCACGCATCATTGAACTGGATTGGCATCCACTTGTCAATGTGCGGCCACTTTTGTGCTTTTGCAGTCCCTCTCCTCTTGCTTGAGAACTTCTTGAAACCACTTCTTCGCCTCTGCTCTTCTTCCTTCTTTTTCCTTATCAAGGGTACTCCAGAAACTAAAGCAACAGTTTTCTTGGTTTGCTCGACTTGAAGTGATCTCAGAGCTCTTTTCGTGTTGAAGACTTCCTTTTGCGGCTCTTCCTCAGACTCTTCCAATTCCATTATCAACTTCCTCTGAGTTGGCTTAGAAGCCTTAGATCTTTTCCCTTCGGGTTCAACAAACGCCACAGCCTTCCTTTTGATGGGCAGTTCAGCACCGGCTAGGCTTGTTCCAACCCTTCTTCTAGCACTCTATTTTTCAGCAGCAACTTCTTGCATGGTTTCTTCAGAAACAAGAGTGTAGACAGGCTTCTCCACCTTCTTGAATTTCAGCTTCTCAGAGGCTTCAACTTCTTTCAAGGCATCAGCAATATCTTTCTTTTCTGCTTCTTTGTCTGCCTTTCTATCCAAGGTGTGTGCCAATAATATTCTCAGGTCAGCTCCGGGTCTTTCCCCCTTCTTGGCATCATACCTTGGCAGAAGTCTAGATAGTGCAGTGTCCATATGATATTGTTCCTTGCTGACACTACGCACTTCTCCCGCCAACTGATCTTGCTCTTCTTCTAGCCTCCTCAGGTGGTTCTTCGCCATTGAGAACTCTTCAGTCATCTGGGCAAATTGGTTGGAGAGAGCTTCTTTGAACATATCTGTCATCTTGGTCATGAGCATGGAGCGCATTTCCTCAACAACAGTTTTGATAAGCATCTCATTCTTCTCCACCAATTTTGCTTCTAGAAATTCAGTCCTTTCCTGATACTTTTGCTTCAGCTCTGCACTCATTTCAGCTTTGACTTCATCCATCTTTTCTTCCATCTTTCCTTCCATGGCAGTCAGCTTTTCAGTCAGAGTAGTCTGAAGTTGCATCAGGTCTAAAGTAGAACTCAGACTTTCCATCTTCTTGGACTGGTTGGCCAATACTTCTTCAATCTGAGCAACTTTGTCCATGATTGGCCCAACCTTCTCTATCTTCTCCACAATGGGAGTGAGATCAATCTCAGGAGCATAAGAGATTTGCTGCTTTCCTGAGCTGGTTGCTCAGCCTGAGTCTCAGTCTCAACCTGAGCTTCAGTCTCCGCCTGAGTCTGGGTTTCCACCTGAGCTTGGGTGTCCATCTGAGCCTCAGTCTGCATATCAGACATTACAAAATTATAGATAGATACTTCAGTAGCCCTGGCATAATTTTTAATAGTGTCAAAAGTTACCTGAAGACTAACTTCAGTCTGAGGATGTTTGACAGCAGGCTCTCCAGCATCAGTACTATTTTTCTCCATCTGAGATTGACTCTCAGCATTCCCTTGTTGGTCCCCATCTTGGTTTTTATCTTTGGAGCTCGGGGCACCAACCTCAGCATCTTTCCTCTCAGCAAGCTTCCTCTTAACCAGCTCATCAAAATCTGAAATTTTCATCCTGAGCTTGGTTTTTCTGAACTCGGAGAATTCTGTAAGAACAGTTGTCTCCTCATTCCACCAGTCTTCACCACTGAATGAAGCGATGTTGAGCATTTTAGGCAAGGTCTGGTTAAGAATGTAGATTGTTGACCTCAGTCTGAAAAAGAGATCATGGAGGTCAGGATATGTGCTTAGCTCAGGGTACCGGTCTAGTATGAACCGTTCCCCCTTGCTTCGCCACTCAGTCTCTTCAGCTTCGCCCTTCTTCAGCTTCGGGCTCTCAGGTTCAGTTGGAAGTTCTTCTGAGGGATCAAGGAATGGATCACTCAGGAGCTCATCAAGGTTCAACAGCTCCTGAGGCTCAGCAATATCTGAGGATTGGACAGGCAACTCCTCAGTTTGAATCTGAGCTGGCTCTGAGGATTGAGCTGGCACTTCCTCAGTAGGAATCTGAGCTATCTCTGAGGTCTGAGGTCCTTTGAAGATTTCTTGAGAGAATTTATCTGTGCTCAGTGACGTCTCAAGAACCTCAGAGAAGACTTGCTCCTCAGTTTGCTCCTGTGCCGTGGATACAACCTGTGCCAACACTTGTAAGGGTGATTTCTGAGCTTTTTGGCCCTCAGGTTGCACCTCCTCAGGCTCACTCTCCTCCTCCTCAGTGGCAATCACCAACCTTCTGCGCTTTGGAGCAAGGGTCTTCTTCTTCAATGCTTCACCCTTCTCCCTCTTGACCTCCATCAAAGCCTTCCCCCTGGCTTGATGGGCTTCTTCAGCAGCAGCAGTTGGTTCCACTTTCTTCTCTTTCTTCCCTTTCAAAGTCTTTCTGGTAGTTGTCGGCTTGAACATAACTTTAGACTTTGGGAAAGGAGTGGAGTCGGCAAAGATATCCTCCTCTTCATGGCACATCTCCAAAATAAAAGCTATTTTGGTTGCATGGAGAATCTTGCCTTTGATTGTAATAGAATCATCCTCCTTCTTGATTAGCTTGGCCTGGTCACTCACCACTCTGATCAGATACTTCAACCAATTGAAATCTTTGGTGGGTGAATCTTCGATAGCAGCCATCAATCTAAGCTTGGGAGTACTTATCTGCTCAAAACTCCCCGATCTACTCATTATACACTTGCTAACAATATCTATCAAAACTCTATACTTCGGCTTCAAATGTCGTTTATGCAAAGTTGCCTCAAACTTAATAGGATGCTCTGTTATCCTATCAAGATATTCCTGCTCCCGACCCAACATATAAGTTGTGGGATCCTCTCCTCTATCACACAACTCAAAAACATCGTTTAAATTTTTGGGGACTATATATAACTCCCGTACAAAATTTACATATTTCAAGCTATGTTCTAGATGGGAAATAGAAATTTTGGACTCGATACGATCTTTCTCATCTATTTTCAGATTCGAAATAAACTCTATTACCTCCTTAGAGTATTCCGCTTCCGGTTGGCTTGCGACGAGATTTGTGAGTTTTGCGATTCGGATCATATGTAGCGCCTCTTCTTCATGTGTAGCATTGGATGAGCTCTCGAGCGATACTACATATTCATACCATGGCTTGTTGGAAACAGCCAGTTTGTCGAATATAGAGTAAGTCATCTTGAGATTTTGAAGTTTAGGGTTTTGGGACGATGAAGATTTCTGGGCAAAGGGGTTTTTAGTTGCAGAGTGTTTTTGGAGACGAAGGTTTAATAAAATGGGCTTGAATGGTTTTTCGAGTGAATATATAGAGTGGGATCGTGAGAAATCGTGTGATTAATTAAAATCAACGGTTAAGATTGATCACCGACTAATCGGGTATGCGAACGGATGATCTCACGAAAAATACGCCGCCATTTTAACCTTATTGGTGATTAATTGAATCAGAGCAATTAATGATTGTTGACCTTCCTCGGCATTTCAAAGGTCCCGCCCAAAAACATTCTTCAAGTGTTTTGTATTTATTGCAAATGATTACTGAGTTTCAGTTAAGCAATAAATGAGCTGCATGAGTCTTTACTTCTTCAGACTAATTTTCCTATCAGTCTTACTGAGTATTGACCTTGATAAAATGTCAGTATGATACTGAGTACTGAATGGGTTCAGTATAATACTGCGTACTGACCTTCAGTACACCTGAGTTTCCCAAGACTCAGTTCAGTATTTCCAATTTTATCCTCAGTTTCTCAGTAGAATCCTGAGAAAACTTCATGCATCTGAAAACCTTCAATTTTTCAGATTTACTCTATACACCTGGATCCAACATCCCTAATTCAACTGATAGTTCCTGAAATCTTGATTCAGCCAAAGGTTTAGTCAAGATATCAGCTCTCTGCTTATCAGTATGAATCTTCTCCATCCTGATGTCCTTCTTCTCTACATGATCTCTGATGAAGTGATGTCTCGATATCCACAAAGCTTGCATCCGTGTGCAATACCGGATTTTGTGAAATAGCAATAACACTATTATTGTCACAAAATATTGGTACTTCATTGGCTACAATCTTATAATCCCTTAATTGTTGTCTGAGCCAAAGAATTTGTGCACAACAGCTTCCTGCAGCCATGTATTCACTTCATTAATCTTGGTTTGCTCTTGGTCTCTGCTTTTTTGAAAACCAGATATCACCATTTTCCAAGAAATTGACAAGTTCATGTAGTGGACTTCCTCACAATTCTACTGACCTCCATAATCAACATCTCAATAACCAAGCAATTCAAGGTTATCATCACCGGATACCATAATCCTCTATTCATCATGTGCCCTTAAGATACTTCAAGATCTTTTTTGCGACCTCCATGTTACTAAATTTTTGGATTAGCTTGGTATCTTGCACATATCCCAACAGCAAATGTTATATCCAACCTTCTTGCTGTGAGATAGAGAAATGATCCAATGATCCCTCTATAATTAGTGTGACTTACTTATTTGCCTTCAGGATCAGGATCAATCTTGTAGTTAGTATTCATGGGAATTCTAACTGCATTGCAATTCTGTACACTATACTTGGCAATCAGATCTCTGGTGTACTTTGCTTGGTTGATGAAGATTCCTTCCTTTGATTGTTTCACTTGAAGTCCTAGAAAGAAATTCATCTCCCTCATCATAGACATCTCAAACTTACCTTTCATCAGTGTAGAAAATTTTTCACACAACTGACGATTTGGAGATCCAAATATGATGTCATCTACATAAATCTGAACTAGTAAGATATCTTCCCCATCTTCTATCCTGAACAAAGTTCTATCAATAGTTCCTTTGATAAAACCATGGCCAGTAAGAAGCTGAGAAAGGGTATCATATCATGCTCTGGGTGCTTGCTTGAGACCATACAAGGTTTTTTTACGAGCACAGAACTTGGTCATTCTTGTTCGAAACCGGAGGTTGTTCCACATAAACCTCTTCTTTAAGCACACCGTTCAGAAATGCACTTTTCACATCCATCTGATAGACTGTGAATCTCATGTGGGCAGCATATGCAAGAAATAATCTGATGGCTTCTAGTCTTGTAACAGGTGCAAAGGTTTCATCATAATCCAAGCCTTCTTCTTGGGAATAACCTTGTGCAACTAGCCTTGCCTTGTTTCTTACAATATTGTTGTTCTCATCTCTTTTATTCTTAAATACCCACTTGGTTCCAATAACATTGTGCCTTTCAGGCCTATCCACCAGCTCCCATACTTCATTTCTTGAGAATTGATTCAGCTCCTCTTGCATAGCAGTAATCCAATGAGAATCTTGCAGAGCTTCTTCAATCTCAGTAGGCTCTTTCTCTTATAGGAAGCAGCAGAATAGTGCACTTTCACCATGGAACCTTCTTGTCTTAACACCATCAGTTAGATCACCCACAATCTGACTTGTAGGATGACTATCTAACCAACTTCTTCTAGATGTTTCCCCTTCAATAATATCCTCAATATTTGAAATGTTAGGTTCAAAGTAGCTTCATTAAACTCGTGAACAACAGAAAGAGAAAGAGAATCATCTTCCTCGGGGAAATTCCATTCGAAACATTGTCGGTGACATTTGTTCCCCTTTGGTTGATAGATTCGAAATTACCTCACCAGACCACATCTTCATTGGCATCACATACCCGAGTCCGAATCGTGTCTGCTCAGATTGGTCACCAGGTTTTGTGTGTTTCTTTCCGAGTCTCACCATCCCGAGTTCCATCCCGAACTTCTTTTTGCGAGTTTGAGTCACTCCATTCATAGAAGGTGACCCACTTCTTCTTTTCAAGTTCGGAGGATGATTTGTCATTCTTTTTTCGTGCTTAGTCGGTGATTCTCTTGGTCGGTTCTTCAAGATCATGTTCCTCGCTTTTTCCGAACACAAGTAGATTCATCAAAAACAACATGAGGTGTTTCTTCCACAATAATAAGAGTCCTACAGCTTGTAAACTCAAGGAAGGCTTTTATCGACTTCATAATATCCTAAGAATATCCCTTCATCAGCTTTGCTATCAAATATTTTCAACTGATCTTTACCATTATTGTGTATGAAACACTTGCAACCAAACACACGAAAGAAAGAAACAAGAGGTTTCCTTTCATTCCAAAGCTCGTATGGTGTTTTGCCTTGACTCTTTGGTCAAGATGGATCCTATTTTGTGAATAGCATGCAAAGTTGATGACAAATTTCAAAATCTTTTAGGAATATTAGCTTCAGCTATCATTGTCCTTGCAGCTTCTTTTAGAGTCCTGTTCCTTCTCTCAGCAACACCATTTTGTTGAGGGGTCCTTGCAGCTGATGTTTCATGAGTAATTCCATTTGCTGCACAATAATCAGATATAATATGATTTATAAATTCAGTTCCTTTATCTGATCTGATTTTGACCACACTCAGATTCTTCTCAATACTGAGCCTTTTCAGTAGTTCAGGCAGTTTTAACTGAGTCTCTTTCTTACTGAGTAAGAATATGACCCAAGTATATCTTGAGTAGTCATCAACTACTACGAGTGTATATTTCCTGCCATTAGTGCTCACTGGTGTTACTGGACCAAAAAGATCCATATGCAACAATTGAAGTATTCTCTCAGTAGACACATATACTTTGCTTTTTATTGATGCTTTAATTTATTTTCCTTTTTGGCACGCATCACAAACATGTTATTTACTGAACACTTCATTTGGTAACCCCCTCACAAGTGCTAATCTTGCAAGTTTATTCAGGGTTTTGAAATTCAGGTGATTCATCCTTTTGTGCCATAACCAACTGGTATCTGTGGAACTTTTTGCAACCAAACATGTATCTTTAGGAGTTGAACTCCAATCAGCAAGATACACATTTCCTTTTCTAGTACCAGTCAGTAGTATTTTCTGTGAGGTATCATCTTTCACATAACATAAGTTCTTTGAGAACTTAACATTAAATCTCTTGTCACAGAATTGGCTTATTGAAAGCAAATTATGCTTCAATCCAGATACATATGAAACACCATAGATATGAACTGAATCGATTTCCAAAGTTCCATATCCTCCAGTCTGTCCTTTGGAGTTATCTCCAAATGTGATCTGAGGGCCTCTTTGCTCTACATAGTCACTGAGTATTTGCTTGAATCCTGTCATATGTCTTGAACATCCACTGTCAAGATACCATATAGCAGTGGCCATTTCATCTCCACTCATAAGTGCTATGTGATCTTCAATCAGCTCAGTGCCCTTGTTTTTCTCCTGAAAAACAGATCAATTCTTAGGTACCCATTTGGTGTAGGGTCCTACAAGGTTAGTTGTACCTTTTGGAATCCAAATCTGCCTGACAACTCTAATCACTTTAGAGTGGCTGATCTGTCTTCCATAAACATCTACATACACATTTACAACTCTGGGTGCCTTAGCAGTGTCCTGTGTATGAGTGTTAGCCTTGGCATGAACATGAGCCTTAGAATTTTTCTTGGGTACAGGCCTTTTGTTCCATTGCTTTGGCTTCAGCGTAACCGTCCGAATCTTTGTTGACTTGGGTTCGGTAACCTTTACCCTTAGGCAAGTGGGGTTTAGGTTGCTGTCAGATTGAAATTGGGGTCTTTCAAGTCGAGGACTTGGTCTTTTCGATTGAGAATGTCTCTGCTGAGTGTTTCTCTTCCTAAAATTCCTCTGTTTGGTTCAAGGCAAATCCTTTCGTGCTTTGCATTCTTAAATCGAGGCTTCAAGTACTTGCTCGAAATTTTCCTCTCGAAGCGGTCAGGTTTTCTAGCCTTCACCTGAGGTTTGGGCTTTCTTACCTGAACATTCAGTTTTTCTGGAACCATAGGTTCTTTTCCCTTGTCTAAAACTTTGGGCAATTCTTCAGTTCGAAGGGTAGGTGCCACTTGTTTAAAAAAGATTGTCTTAGTGCTCTTTGGATGTAGCATTCGAGATGACCTTGTGAGGTTCCCCTGAATGTATCCCAATCCAGATTTTATAGTGGCGGGTCTCGATAACTCAATTTCATCTATTACTTTAGATGCGTAATTCAATAGAGCTAGCTTTTTCTCACAAGACTATCCTCACATTTTTTGTAGAGTTTCATGCTTCTCGGAGAGGTCATTGAACTTAGTTACGATCAATCAATCTCCTCAAATGATTCCTCTAGTTTTCTATTTAGGGTCTCTATCAACAATTCTCTTTCTCTCGAGAGTTGTACTTTTAGAACATCCAGTTCATCAAGAGTTCCCATTAATTGAGAAGTGATCTCAAAGATTACTAGAGTCTTTCCACTTAAGATTTTCAAAGAATCGGGTTCTTTGTTCTCGCTTCTTGAGTTTCATTCAAATAGCTTCTTGTAAAAAAAGATAGTCCTTCATCGACTCTCTCAAAAGAATCCATCGGTCAAATTGACTGCTTTTACAAATGGAACTTGATAACTCTTGTGTTAGTGTAGGAGCAACAACAGAGAAAGAAGAATTTACCTCCTCCACGACCATTAGATAGATGTCATCACCGCCACTTTTCGAGAACATTTCATCCAAGAGTTTTCAACCTTCCTCGAGTGTTCTTCTTCTTCTCAACCATGGCTTTCTTCTTTGAGAACTTCTTGTCTCTCTTTGCTTGCCTTTCTTTTTCTCCCTTAGCACTTAGGTCCGATCAATCATCATAATTTTTAAAATGACCTTTCTTTTCTTTTAAGATGAAGATCCTTCATTATAGCATCTCGCTGGCATCATCATCCTTCCATATCACTTTCTTTCTTCTTGCCATCACATATTTTTAGCAAGAGTCCTTCTTTTTTATTGTGAAGATCCTTTTGAAAGCCACATTTTACTAGATGAAGTCTTTTTCTTTTCTCGGTGGATCCGACCTCGGCATTGAATCCTTTGGAGTTCTTTTTCAATGCTACTTCTCTTTGTGATTCTGTAATAGTTTTTATATTTTCCATATCTACTATTAAGCCTTTCAAACCTTCTTTCCATCAATGATTTTGTTCTTATCCTCTAAATTTCATCCCATATTTTTTTAGCAAAGGGGAGTTATCGATTCCCATCACACCATCATCAAGCTTTAGTGTGTGACTATCCAAGATAGTTTACTCACTTCTTCTCCTCGTAGAGTTTTCATCGACTTCTACCTCAATGTAGTTTTTTACTAACTTCTTTACAACTCCAACTCACCAACAATCACACTCAAACTACCTTACAAAGGGTTTGGAGTTTCTTGGTTGGTTTCAACTAGGATGAGATATCCTTTACAATTAAGAACAAATGCAAAGGCTAGGATATCTCTACTAAGCTTTGGATATATTTTATCAAGCTTTTAAAACTTAGTGAATGAGCTCTCTTTATATAAAGCACTTGGGAAATTTCTTGGGTTTTCGAGTGCTTCAACTAATCTGATAATAAGTTTGAGCTCTTGAATGTTGCTTACAAATTTCCGTAACCTTCAATGTAGATGGTCACAAGTATTTATAGGCATACACCAAGGTCACTCTTGAAAAAACTATCCGTTGGAAGAGATAGCTCCATGAGTTTCTCTTATGGTGTGTGATGAATCACTTCTATATTTAGGGTTTGAAACTCCCTAAAGCATGTTTTAGGCAATAAGCTTTTCATACGCAAGTAGTTTACTAACTCCGATCAACACTTTTTGCTACCTTCTGAAAGGGTTTGGAGTTTCTTACTTTCAACATGAGATATTCTAGTACTTAACAAATGACATGCTTCAATTTTACTGGCCCTTTCGTGTCGAAAATAATAAGTTTGACAATGTTTGTTGTTCTTCGATTGGCTGTTGTCTTCGGTTAAACGTAGACACACACAATGGCTCTTTTTGGTCAATATCTCTGAGTGATATAACCTTAACAACACTTTGTTTTAGTTCATTTTGTCTGCATGAGAATGTCTTGGGCAATATCTATTTTTCTAAGTAATCGTCGTTTTTCTCAAAGATTGTATCCTTCGAGATAGATATTTTTATTGCCTCGGAACATTATATTTGTTTATCTCGAAAGATTTTTAGATATTTTCGAACACTTCGATAATTAACATTTTCAATGCCTTCATAACCTTTGTCTTCGATCTTGGTCTTTCTTCGATGTTGTCTTGAGTCTTGAGGGGTCTTCTCGAGTCTTCCTTAACAACATATATTGACATTTATATATACTTATTTCTTCATCTTTGATCCTTCCGATCTTCTTCGGTTTCCCAAGGTTTCTCCGAAGTCTTTAGATTCTCAGTTTCTCCCTGAGTCTTTAGTTTCTCGATTTCGAGATTCTTGAAACTTGATTTCATCTTTAGAAACTCGAAACTTTCGGTTTCTTGAAACTTCTTGAGTCTTCAGAATCTTCAGAATCTATCCTGATCTATATCTGCTGACTATACACGGTGCAGATAACATCCTGAACACTATAAAACTGAATCCTGACTCAACTATCAAGATTATCCTGAACATGTCATACTCAGGGGTTTTGGGATCTAATCAAAATCTTCTTTATTAAATTCATCTTCCAACAATTTTATAATTTGATATCTGCCCTGCAAAAGACAAAAGTTTGATCCTTAAAGTACAATCAATGGTAAAATTAAGTTTTCTTTTTATAATTTGTCCTAGTGTTTATAAATAGCGGTTTTGATCATATGTCCGTAGGTGGGCACTAATTTATATGTCCACCACTTATGTGGCATGTCAACTAAGCTGGGGGGTCCACAAACATTTAATTAGTTTATTTAATTAAATCCCTACATTTAGTTATATTTCAAATTTACCCCATTTTTAAATTAAGTTAATTAATTATATTTACTGCAGAATTAGTTCGCCTAAATTAAAACTGGCCTGGATTATTTGCCATAAATCTGTTCTTCGATGGACTATTTGCCATAACAATTTACAAATATTGTAGTATTATAAAATCTGTTCTTCTAAAACTAAGTCTACAACACTCTATTCTATCCAAAACTAGTTTAGCCATATAAAACAATAAAAGCTGTAGCAAATATAATTTAATTAAATCGATGGACTATTCCCGTAAAATCTTCTTCTAACAATCTATTTGCCCTTTTCTTTTTCTTTTTTCTTTTTTTTTTTTTTGGTGTCTTTCTTAAAAATTGCTTCACGTCATTTTTCATGAGATGGACACACTTTTTATCATGAATGTCTTTTGATGAGCTTCATTGGAGAGAATAACTTTAAAATTATGTTCTTTCATCCAACTAAAAGTATAAATTTAATTAACATAAAAATACTTAAAATCCATATTCTAAAAGTAAAATAAAAATAAAAACTAAAAACAACGAAAAAACTTGTTCTTCATGAAGTCTGAGATGGAGAAACAATTAATTGCGAAAATTCGAATCCATAATAAAATTGTTCAACTCATATAGCCATCTTCTTGCGTTCCATCATAAGAATATTCTGAATCGTATGGTTCGTTTGCCTTTAACCTGCCATCAACAATAAAAAAAATTATTAATATAAAAAATTATGAAAATGTATACATAAAGAAAAAACAAACAAACAAATCACCATACATAGAGTTTAGATCCGGACATTTTCTTTTATTATGCCCCCCTCTGCCGCAAATACTACAACTTCTACTACTTTGCGACATTGCCTTCTCTTTTGACGATTTAATTCGTTTACCGCATCCTTTAGTTCGAACGAGATTTGGATCTCGAACAGTATTTGTAAACTCACGGCTTTTACTATGTTGCTTAGCTGTGTTGCTGTCGCAATCAATATCTTTTATCTTTACCATCAAATTCTGTAGTTGTCCCATAAAAAAATCGCTACGAGCCTCTGTCAAACAACAATCATCAACCAATTCCATGGCAGTACGAGTTAGAGCAATACGCCTTGACAAGAAAGGTTGACCTTTCTCGACAATATACCTATCTGGTAACATCATGACTTGCATAAGCTTCATCCAACAGAGCATGTGACGACACGGATATCCCTCAAACTCAAATAATTTACAACTGCATGATATTGAATCAGAGGAAATGTTGTATGTCAATCTGTGTTGCCGATTGAATGGTTTCTCAAGCTCGATTCGCTTTACCATATATTCCTTATTTTCACATGTGATCGAAATCAATGTACAAGTATAGGCCATACTCTCCTGCAACTCCTTCTGAAACAATAAAAATAACTTCTTTGTATAGATTGAAGACATCTTTTGTTCCATTGGAGAACTTGTAACCATGTTCGGCACTTCATTGCAATCATTGTGATTTGCAACTAATTCTTCGTGTCTTTGGTGGATAAGTGCCATGTTAAAACGTGTAATGAAATCTATCAAAGAATTTTTATGATGCAAATATCGCTTAAAGAATGAGTGGTTACTCTATACTCTCTGGCTGCTTGACATCCCTGCAGCAAAAATATGTCTAACATAAGCAGGCACCCACCGATGTCGTATTGTATACATATTACTCAGCCACTCATTATGCTCAAGTTCAGTAGAATTCATCAAGTCTGACCACTGATTTTCAAACTCTTCAGCTGATTCTGACTCCTTAATAATATCTAATAACCTGTGATACTGCTCTCTATAATTTCGGAGATGGCTCGTCCCATGGCAGCATCTTGGTCGGTAATAATTACTCCTGGGGGTCCAAGAATTTTTTAAACAACCAGGTAAAAGTTTCTATCTTCTCATCTGTTAGTAGTCCAGTGATGGTTAACTCCAACAAAAGGGGCAAATACCATATTGTATTTATTTGTATTATACGTAGTGTCAAACACTACTGTATCGCCAAAAAATGAATAAGATTTCCTAGACACATCATCAGCCCAATAGCATCTTATAACAACTCCAGTATCATCGTTTTCATAAGCAAAAAAGAAGTTCTCGTTTTTCTCTTTCTCCATCTCAAAATGCTGAATTAGTATTTCGGTTCATTGGCCACTTATAGTATTAACTTCAGAGATAGAAATATTTTCCATGTATGTTGAATTGTTAATTGCTTCAAGTCTCGTTTCAGCTACTATATATATGTAATTATGAGCAATAGGATCTGTGTGTTGCAATGTTTAATACTCATTTATAATGTAAGTCATATTCTTCAATTATCACTATTAATATATGTATTTAAATAAGTATAATAACTTCATATATTGAATAATTTGTGCAGTATTATTGCTTATAAAAATAACAATTGGGCCTAAAAACTTGATGGTAAGCTTAATAAATAAAATAAGTGTTTTTAGATTATTCTTTTTGCAAAATCTAACAAAATCTTGCAATTAGAGGCTTTAAACTGAATTTTCTCATTGGGCTATTTTAAAATTATAAACCAATTTTATTGTGGCCCACAATGCTTGAATATGGGTCAATTCAACAAACCAAACATGGAAAATAATTAAAGAATAGAGAGATCATATTTCAAAATTCAAACGGTTGATTAGCTCTATGCCAACACTAGATATAATTTCATTTACATTCCTTAATCAACACAGGGGTAGAATCGTAAATTCATAACATTGGCTGATGCGTCGTCGCACTCATTCCTTTTCTTTTCATTATAAATTATAATACTTCCAAACATTTTGAATGGCAATCTCTCAATCCCAAACATTTGAATAGACGTTGGATTTTGGCATTTGGCAGTTGTCTTCATTACAACCTACGAAGAATCAAAATCTGAGAGAGTGTGTAACAGAGAATAAAATCTCATTTATGTTACCAAACCCTTGTTAAATTCTTTTCAATTTTTAATTTATATATATTTTTAAAATTTCCGCCTTCGAAACTCAGCAGTAAAGGTTGAATCTTTGCAGTGGAATTAACGGGTTTTGACGAAGCCTTGTTTTCTTGAATAAGATATCCTTTTTATTTTTGGGTTTGTTTTGTTGTTAAAATGGAAAGTGTAGCTGAGAAGAGCAAGGAGAAAGATGGGTCCGAGCCGGTTAGTGATAACTCAGTGACTGAGTCAAGAGAGACGAGTTGGGACAGCAGATCGAGTTCTGATAATTCTTCTTCAGCTCAATTTGGATGGCCTATTGCAAATTGTTTGCAAAATGAAGGAAAAAACAGGCCCCATTTGAATGTTGGAGATGAGTCTAAGATAAAGAAGCAGAGTTCAAAAAATTCAGGTCTGTTTTGGTGTTAATTCTTTATTCAAAATAAAGTTACTTTATTTCTAAATTTTCTACAGAAAGGAAGAAAATTAAAAACCTCCCTTTTCCTTTTTCTGCTTTTCTTTTTTGGTTTGGTGGTATGATAGTTTTACACTTTAAATTGAAGTTGCTATATTGTTTGAATTGAATAGAATTGGAGATGATGAAAGAGAGGTTTGCAAAGTTGTTGCTTGGTGAAGACATGTCTGGAAGTGGTAAAGGGGTTTGCCCTGCATTGACCATTTCAAATGCAATCACCAATCTATGTGGTAAATAAATAACTAACCATTTATTTAATTTTGTTTTTGTCTAATTGGGAAAATAATTGTGCTTTATGCGACTTGTGCTACCGTAGCTACTGTGTATGGACAATTGTGGAGATTGGAACCATTGCCATCTGAAAAGAAATCGATGTGGCGAAGAGAGATGGAATGTCTTCTTTCCGTGAGTGATCATATTGTTGAACTCGTACCTTCTTGGCAAACATTTCCTAATGGAAATAGAGTTGAGGTAGTTCCCATTTCAATTTCATGTTCCGAGTTAAATATAATAGCTCTTTTTAATTGATGATTATACAGTCTTTATTCGTGTCTTCGACTTTTTGGACTGCATTTTGATTTGGAAAATACTTATATGTACCAGTTGCACTTTAAATGGTATTAGTTGTTTTATTAAAGGTATTAGCTGGTCCGTATTAGCTGTTTTCACTAAACAGTATTAGTTGTTTTCATTAAACAGTATTTGTTGTTTTTCAGGTTATGACTTGTCGGCCAAGATCAGATCTATTCATCAATCTGCCAGCTCTTCGTAAATTGGACAACATGCTGCTTGTAAGACCTAACAAACACCTTTTACTTTCAAACATTTTGTTGCTGCTAAGAATATTATCTTTTTTTTCTTATAACCAGCCCTTCTATTCCAGGAAATACTAGATGGATTTACGAATACAGAGTTTTGGTACGTTGATCAAGGTATAGTAGCACGAGAAAACGATGGATCAATCTCGTTCCAGAAAGCTGTTCAACGGCAGGAGGAGAAATGGTGGCTGCCCGTGCCACGCGTCCCTCCCGGCGGTCTTCCTGAGGCATCGAGAAGACAATTAGGTCACAAACTCGAATGTGCAAATCAAATTCTGAAAGCTGCTACTGCTATTAACAGCATTGCTTTATCTGAGATGGAAGTCCCAGAATCGTACTTGGAAACTCTTCCAAAGGTTTGATTTGATCAAAGAAATATTATGTTAATATTTAATAAGTTTTCCTCTATCAAAACTTCTAAGTACTTTGTTCACAGAAGTTTTATGGTGGAATCAGTAATACTGTTTAGCATACTATGTATCACGGTTTAGTGATTTTGTGAAGAATAACACATAAAACCATCATTTTTTCATGAAAAAATTGTAAAACTTCGTATGTTGCACAATATTACTTCGTATGCTAAACAATATTACTTTGAAAAAGAGAGTTTACATGAACCTGGTTCACAGAAGACCTACCATTTTCTCTGGTCTTGGCTTTTTGTCGATCGAAATTATTTCCATTCTTATATGAAATATTGCATGGTTTCTGAAAGACATACATATAAGTTCAATTCTTGATATGAGTTTCTCATATTTATATAGTACTTGGTGCTTTATGCAAAGACAAAGTCTAGTATGAAAATTTGCATACATGAAAAAACTTTTATTTACAAACAAATTCTGTATATGACAAAGTCGAGTGGTTCATGGTTCACTCGGCCCGAGTGGTTCATGGTTCACCCGGCCCGGATAGGTTATGATTTAGAGTTCATTATTTAGTGTTTAGGGTGTAGATGGTTCACCCGACCCGAATATGTTATGATTTAGGGCGATTTTTTAGTTTTTCATACATGAAAATTTTCACACTAGACCTACTCTTATGTAAAAATTGCTCTAAATATGAAAATATGCAGGATTTTTTAAAAGTAGAATTTTCTTCACTTGCAAATACATTTTTCTTATCGTGTGTATTTCCTATAAAGCTACTTCAACATTATACGTATTTGTATTTCCAAATGCAGAATGGGAGAGCCTGTCTTGGAGAAGTCATCTACCGTTACATCACTTCAGAGCACTTCTCCTCGGAATGCTTACTTGATTGCCTCGATCTATCTTCCGAACACACTGCTCTGGAGATAGCAAATCGGGTGGAAGCAGCAATCTATGTGTGGAGTAGAAGGCAAAATCCTAAAGCCACACCTCAAAATAACCATTCTAGTGTTAAATCATCTTGGGGGATTGTTATGGATCTCATGAATCAAGGAGACAAGAGGGAATTGCTTGCTGAACGAGCTGAAAGCCTTCTTCGATCCTTGAAACAAAGATTTCCCGGACTCACACAAACCACTTTAGATGCCACCAAAATACAGTTCAACAAGGTCGTTTTCTCTTACCTTACTTTACATCTTGTACTTTATATTGTTTGATAGTAAATTGCAAAATTGGTCTCATATCTTGGTGATGTTAGTCCCGTACAAATTAATTTTCTCAATTAAGTCCTGTTACTTTTAAAATGATGCAATTTAGTCCTATATTGACAGTTTTTTATTTTAGGATGATAATTAATCTCTGGTTTTTTTATTGAGATGAATATGCTGGTGTCACATTTTGCCACGTAAACGATGCCAAGTCATTGCATCATTTTAGAAGTTGTGAGATAAAATCGCCAACCACCAGTATGTATGGGTCCAAATTTACAAATCACTCTATTGTTTCAAGAGTAATACTCATATGCACCAGTTGCAAGGTGCACAACTTTTTAATATTTTTTAGCGAAATAACTTATACTCTCTCCATCCCATAATTGTTTGGACATTTACTGTTTGCACGGTATTTAATGTAAGAATTGTTTATTAGTATTTGAGGGGATAAAGTGGTTTTTAGTTGAGAGATTAGTAAAGTAGATGAGAGGATAAAGTGGTTTTTAATGTGTATAAAGTAGTGACATGATATGTAATTTTTGAGATGTTAGGAGGATATAATTATAAAAAACAATGTTGTTTATTGCCATTATGGGAAGGGGAAAACAGAGTATGGGACGGACCAAAATGGAAAATGTCCAATTGAGTATGTGACGGAGTGAGTACTTTTTAGTGAAACAAGCGATACATTTTATAAATATATACCAGTTGCACGGTGCAATTGGTGCATACAAGTTGTTGCCTTGTTTCAAACATAGGTCAATCCTATTAATGGTATTGTTTCTTCAGGATATCGGCAAGTCTATATTAGAGAGCTACTCGAGGGTCGTGGAAAGCTTGGCATACAACATCGTGGCACGTATTGAAGACCTACTGTATGTGGATGACATAAATAAACGGTCTGATAAACTCTCATCGGTAACTAAACTCGGATTAATCTCTAACAAGAAAGTCCCTGTCCCGTACTCGGTGCCCGTCTCGGGCACTCCATACAAGACAGCATACGCGTCGCCCAACTTCTCTCCCGCTTCTCTGATAAGCCCTTCGAGAGGGGATAGGACGCCCTTTAGGAGTGGTAATGGAAGCAAGCCTCAGAATCGGGGTTCTGGAGTCAAAAGAGTACTCACTAACTATCTTGTTACTGATCCAAAGCCCAAGAATTGTGAGCCCGGTGATGTTTCACAGGTGAATGATAGTGTAGTTTCTTGTACTTTAGTATTGGATAAGAGTTTTGGTAAACAGTAAAGGGAAAGTGTTCCTTGTTTGTTATAGAAATGTTGTTACAGAAGGAGAGATAGGTTATACTGTATCTGTTTTGATCTATGTTTTCGCTTCTCAGTGTAACTTGCTTTAGTAAATTTTACTGGATATCTAATATATTCTACTCCCTCTACCTCAATTTTAACTGCATCATTTTCATTTTGGGTGTTTCAATTTTAACTGAACATTTTCTTAAATGAAAACACACTTTATAATTTTATCATTTTATCACATAAAATACCAATAAATGAACTTTTTCTATCCCCAACACTTTATCATTTTATCACATAAAATACTAATAAATAATTTTTTTTAAAACTCCGAGCACACAGGTAAAAAAATTGGGATGGAGAGAGTATTCATTAAACAATGAGGCACACTTGTGTGAGACGATCTCACAAGGGAATCAAACCTGTGACCTTTCACTGCAAATAACCGAGAGTTTACCACCAAACTATAAACATTTTTGTTAATTAAGTGTAAAGTATAAATATATTAGCTCAAGTTTGAATTAAAATATGAATTAAAATAAAAGCCCTAACTAAAGTAAGCCCAATACTTCACATCTTCACCCTTATTCCGTAGCTTCCGCTGCTGCGTCACCCACTCGCTGCCAATCTGCAATATTTTCGCCGCCGTTTCTCTTGTCGCCGGTGTGTGCCCACGGCCGGCCTCTCCTCTTATCTCCTTCACGACTCCATTGTTGAATTTTTTAAATTTTATATTAATATTATTAACTATCCATTTTGATGGCAAGAATAGAAGTATAACTATTCGGGTTGGGAATGGATTTAACAAAACTATTCCTATCCCTCTTCCGGACTAGGAAGGAATGGTTCCTGTAAAATAATCGAACTTTAGGACCTCATGCATTTAACACACCCAGCTTGTGTAGCCAAGATCAGGGCCAGGCCCAATAGTGATGAGTTTGTGGGCTAGGATTCCCAAGGCCCATCAAACCTCTTGGGTTGACCAATTAGCTATAGGTAAGTATAATTTTGCAACATTATTTAATTTTAATAATTATAATAATAAATGTTACTTGTAGACTAGTAGGTGAATGGAGTTGTTTAATAAATCCCCGTTTCGACCACTCCAGATTAAAGCAACACCATGAATATGATTGCAGCAATCAAACACATGAAATTGCCTTGCACTTGCACAAAATGTTGCCACATATTCTCAACACTCAATTTGTGCTCACACCACTTCAATGGTGGATTTCTAGTCACCCCATCTTACCACCCATATATATAAGGCCTTTAGTTCCGTTCCTAATTAATTCATAAAAAGAAATTAATTAACTAAGCATCAATTAAGAAATTAAATGGAAGCATCAATGAAGTAGTGTATTTACATTCTTGAAATGGCGAGCGGCTCTCCAACGGGGGAGTGCCGGATGCAGAGGCGATGAAGCTGTATCCGTACCCGTGCCCATAGGCAGCACAAGATGCGAATGCCGCGGTTCCAGCGACTTGCTAAGCGCATGGGGCAGAGTCGGAGGTTCCAGCATTGTCCATTCCCAAAAGATGCAACTTTGCTAATAGGCCCGTCGGAGGTTACCCATTTTCTCACATTCTCTCTTTCCTTTCTGTTTCTTCTTCTTTTTTTTCTAATTTACACCGTATTATTATTATTATTATTATTATTATTATTATTATTATTATTATTATTATTATTATTATTATTATTATTATTATTATTATTATTATTATTATTATATTCCTTTTTTTTATTCTTTTCTTACATATATTATTTTAGACACCGTTGTTGTCACCAGATTTATCACACGATTTATCACACGTCAGCATCACCAGATTTATCACACGCCGGTTCAATTATCACCCGTCGGCCGAGTGACCACAAAGACTGAACCGACCCGACAGAGGTCAAGGGTCACGTGAAGATGATTTGTCGGGTGATTTTTTGTCGTCTACGATATATGTTTTGTCATGCTTTATGCACACGATTTGTCGTCTTTATGATTTGTCGTCATTAATTTTATATATAAAGGACCTCACCTTTCATTGTAAAAAACCTCTGGAATGTTTCCCTCATTCCATTTATATACCAACAACCATATTTCAGGGAAGAACCGAGTGTTCTTGTTCGATTAATTATTTGTTTGGTGGTCAAATTCAACAAGCCACATCAGAATCGTAAAATATTTGACTGTCAACAATTGGCGCTAGAGGAAGGGGAAATTGAAAAATTCATCATCAACAACGACGAATCTTCAAATTCGAAAATCAAAAAAAAAAAATCCGAGAAAAATGAACACAAACCGAAAAAAATTCCAAATTTCATTCCTCAGATTCCAAAATCAAAACCCCCAAATACGAAGCACTTATACATACTGTAACCTTCGAAAAAGAAGAAAAAAGGAAGAACAGGGTCGCGACGTTGTTTTCCGCCAGATTTCGGTTGCGGACTTCATCGCCCGCTTTATTGATTTTTTCTGCAGACCACCAATTTTTCGTCCGCGCCTGTTCGGCTATCACACTTTCCCGACGCCACAATTTTTTGCCGCGAATCAAATTCCGTCATCATCCCATTTTTTTCACGTAACAACCGGATAATCCCGCAATTACGCCCAAAAAAAAAAAACCGCCCGTCACCTGCCATCACCGCTTCCACACCGACTTGATTTCAGAAAGAAAATGGCGCCGAGTGTGCTTGCCGCTGAGAAATGAGAGGTACGTGGGGTTTGGTCTGATCTTATCCTTCGTCTCGGGCACCCGGGATCTCGCGAGCAACTCAAAGAATCTACGGATAGTCCTTTTACCCACCCCACCAGGTTTATTCTAGATAACGTCATTTTAATATGCTGCAACTTATAAACTTGTCACGCACATTAAAAGTGGAGGCATATATGTCCTCGTGGCTTCTCATTATTCATTTTGGTCGTGCCAACAAATGGTCGCACCTAAGCCGGACGACCCGAACAAAGACGAACGAGCCGAGCCTTATGTTCACCTGACGAAACAAATCGTACTTACAGATGCCCGCAACAAAGCGAGCAATGGGTACGGGGTCGCGGCGATGGCCCGAGCAGAATAGTGATCGCAACAAACATAAGACGATCACGAAAGAAAAAGGGGGGGTTGCACATAAGTTAACCCATCTGGTTGCAGCAAAATAAGACGACCAATCAAATCGCAACTAAATAAGACGATTGAAAAACCAAAGAAGTCAGGTTGAACACAAGGACATATATCATGTTCGATTTCATTCAGAAGAAAATGGCACTACCGGCCAAATTAAAAAAAAACCACTTGGGCTATTTATCTGAGGTCTCCGGCAGGGTGGTGTCGAGCACAACCTTGATAGCAAGCAGATCAAGAAAAGGGCTTACCAGGCAGGCGAGCATACGGGGCAACCCTGGAAGCAACCTACGTGCTCATCACCTCAGGCAAGCACGCATGTTGGTCCCGAATTAGAAAAACCCATGAATGTGTTAAATACCATTTGAAATGCATATAAAACAGGGGTGAGGGCAGAGTGATTCCAATTTTTCTTTGCTTTTAAGAACGATGTGTGTTTTGCTTATAATCGAATGCATATGGCAAGTAAGAACATAAAGCAGTAAAGAACACACAATTTTATAGTGGTTCGGAGTCCAACTCCTACATCCACTCTTCCCTTTCAGCAGGGGCACCTACTTAACCGAATGGACTTAGTTTAACGTGTTAGTCCAACACCCAACAGATGTTTACCGAGTTCACACTCAAACGGGACTTATCACCCTCACGGGATTGCTAGATGTTTACCGAGTTCACACTCACCTACAAACTTAACCGATCAAACTGATTTGGGTAAAGGTTTGTTTGGTTTCCAACTAAGTTGAGATTTTTCCTTACATTTGTTTAGCCTCAATGCTAAGGATGGGAAAATCTCTCTAAGCTTTGGATATAACATTTGTGCTTAGATCTAGGATAGAACACTTTTGAATATATGTGTGTATTTCTTGCTCTGTGTTCTATGGTGGAAATGCTAGATGATTTGGCTTTTTGGATGTTTCACGCATTTCTCACACTTAATTTGATGGAAGATCTTGTATTTATAGTGTGGATTTGAATGTTACCATTGGATGGAGTTACATTCAAATCCATACTACTCTGTAGCTTTTTGCAGCTTTTTCAAGCTTGTTGTCTTCCTCTCATTTGTCCAGTCAGCTGAATCTAACGGCTATATTCTTCAGGATCTATCTGAGTCTTCAGGATTCTTCTGAGCCTCAGGTTTCTTGATTCAAAGAGACTTCTCTTCAAATGACCTTATCGATCAGCATATCGACACTCAGTTAATCGAGTTCAAATTTCTTCTTCGACTTCGCATAACCCGACCCTCGTGTCACTAAGACTTCGAGCAAACTGATCATCAGTAGCTTTCTGATTCTAAGTGATCATGACTTCATATGACTTCTCTTCTGATTTCTTCTCACCTGATCTGGTATGCAGATTTCTGGTTTTCTGATATATGATTTCTTCTCTTTAACTGACTGGATAAGTATAACATCAGTCAAGATATCGGTTTATCTTCAGATCGATTAGTACATCAGGTTAGCATATTAGGTTAGCATATCAGGTTAGCTTATCTGATCTCGATCAATCTCATATGCTCCTCTTCTGATCTGCAACCTCCTCTTCTGATCTGATCATCTGGTCTCTGATCTGGTCTTCTGATCATCTGATCTTGATCTGGTCATCTGGTCATCTGATCAGCTGGCTTAGCTTTTCTTTTCTTCTGATTTTGCTCAGCTCATCAGTTAACTCCGGAACTCATCTTACTCATCTGATCTCGATCAAGCTTCGTCATGTGACCTTCGTCGATCTCGATCATCTTCGTCTGATTTCGTGAGTTCCCCCTCAATTTGTTCTCTCGTTCCCCCTCAACTTGTTATCTGTAGATTAACTTCAAAAACACAAGTTGATAATGTTTTGGCATAATTCATCAAAACTAAAATATCCCAACAATTTCCCCATTTTTGATAATGACGCCAAAACATTTAAAATATATGCATTTATACAGAGATCGGGTTTTTGTTTAAAAAGATTAGTTCAGGTGGTCACTTTGAAATCAGTGAACTTTTGAACTCCCGCTCTGATACCAATTGTTGGTCCCGAATTAGGAAAACCCATGAATGCGTTAAATACCATTTGAAATGTATATAAAACAGGGGTAAGGGCAGAGTGATTCCAATTTTTCTTTGCTTTTAAGAACAATGTGTGTTTTGCTTATAATCGAATGCATATGGCAAGTAAGAACATAAAGCAGTAAAGAACACACGATTTTATAGTGGTTCGGAGTCCAACTCCTACATCCACTCTTCCCTTTCAGCGGGGCACCTACTTAACCGACTGGACTTAGTTTAACGTGTTAGTCCAACACCCAACAGATGTTTACCGAGTTCACACTCAAACGAGACTTATCACCCTCACGGGATTGCCTACCCTCCCTTTCGGGATTGCTAGATGTTTACCGAGTTCACACTCACCTACAAACTTAACCGATCAAACTAATTTGGGTAAAGGTTTGTTTGGTTTCCAACTAGGTTGAGATTTTCCCTTACATTTCTTTAGCCTCAATGCTAAGGATGGGAAAATCTCTCTAAGCTTTGGATATAGCATTTGTGCTTAGATCTAGGATATAACACTTTTGAATATATGCATGTATTTCTTGCTCTGTGTTCTATGGTGGAAATGCTAAATGATTTAGCTTTTTGGATGTTTCACGCATTTCTCACACTTAATTTGATGGAAGATCTTGTATTTATAGTGTGGATTTGAATGTTACCGTTGGATGGAGTTACATTCAAATCCATACTACTCAGAGCTTTTTGCGCCTTTTTTGCGGCTTTTTTCAGCTTGTTGTCTTCCTCTCTCATGGTCCACGCCGGTTGAATTTAACAGCTATATTCTTCAGATCTATCCGAAGTCTTCGTGATTCTTCCAGCCTCGTGTTTCTTGATTCAAATAGACTTCTCTTTAATGGACCTTATCTCGATCAGGATACTAACACTCGAAATTTAACCGAGTTCATCGATTCTCGACTTCGCGATTCTCGATTCTTAGGTCACTAAGACTTCTCTTCCGAATCTTCTAAGCATTTCGATTTTAAGTGATCATGACTTACGATGATGTTTCTTATCGATTTCTTCTCATTTAATCCGATATTTTCATTTTTTTGATATATGATTTTTCAAGACCGATATTTATTGATTTGATCAAGATAACATCGTGTCAAGATATTAGGTTATCTATCGATTAGTACATCTCGTTCACGATATTAGGTTAGCATATCAAAGTTATTTATCCGATTCTCGATCAATCTCATCCTCCTCTTCCGATCGGGTCAACCTCCTCTTTCTCCGATCCGGTCATTCGATCATCTAATCTTGATCCGGTCATCCGTCATCCGATCACCGCTTAGCTTTTTTTTTTTTCTTCCGATTTTGCTCAAATCATCAATTAACTCGGAACTCATCTTACTCATCCGATCTCGATCGGTCTCGTCTGCAACCTCGTCGATCTCGATCATCTTCGCTTTAATTTCGAGTTCCCCTCAATTTGTTCTCGCGTTCCCTCAACTTGTTATCCAGAGATTAGTTTCAAAACACAAGTTGACAATGTTTTGGCATAATTCATCAAAACTAAAATATCCCAACAACGCACCACACCATCAGGCGAACACACGAGAGTTCAACATTGTGCTCGCCGAGCGAAAAGATTGTGCTTCGCCTTTGCAAAGAAGCACCGGGCGAAAGCAGCACAAGAAGTGATAGACCTGTAGCCTCGACCAAGACATAATCGACCATCAAGAGGCGAACATCCACCCAGATACGTAGAAGCGAACATCACTACGCTCAACACAAAGACAAGCCATTGGCATATGCATAAATTCACCGGATGACAAGCCGGAGATTTCGCAATTCACCTTCGGACATAATTATGCCGCCGGCCTCGGCGGGCACTACCGCTTTCATGGAGATTATGCTCCGCCATTCGGCGATGACACTACCGCCTCTTTTTGGGCGACGATTTATGCTCACGCTTATTCGCTAGCTTACCGCTTTTTGGTAACGATTATGCTCCGGGCCTCGGCGCTGCCTTTTCCGTGATCGGTGATCGCCAGTATTACCGGGAGCGGTTTTCCTCGCTATATCGGCGACGAGATCATTCGGCCTCCCGGCGTTCATCCGCTTTACGGCGTTGATTCCCACCTTTTATTCGTTATCGGCGATGCGACATTCCGCCGAAAGTGAAGCGCTCCCCGCCATCACACGGATAGATCGTCGCCTTCCCGGGCGTTCATCATCCGGCTTTTTACGGCGTTGATTTCACCTTTAAAGCGCCGGCCTCAGATCGGCGCTGACGCCAGACGCTTGGGCTGAAGGAAGCGCTCGCCATCTTCGGCGATGAGATCATTCGCCCTCTCGTATTCATCCGCCTTTACGACGCGATTGATACGCCCGTCTTTTAGGGTAAGCAGCATCGGCCTTCCACCGGCGACGCGTATTCCGCTACGGAATAAGCGCTTCCCTCGGCCATCTCCAGATCATTTGTTCTCCATATGTTCATCGCGCTTTTTACGGGCGTTGATTCGCCAGCCTTTTTTGACGGCGCAGACGGCGCATGTATTCCGCCCGGCCCGAGTGCTCTCGCCATCTCGCTGACGGCGATCATTCACCACGGGAGTTCATCCGCTTTTATGGCGTTGATCTGCCCCGCTTTTTAGCGCCGGCTTCAGACGGCACGCTGATTCGCCGAAGCAGAGCTCTCTCGCCATCTTCTGGCGACGAGATCATTCGCCCTCACGACGTTCATCCCGGCTTTTATGGCGTTGATCGCCGCCGCTTTTTAGGCATCGCCTTCCGCGATCGGGCACCTATTCCACCGGCGAAGGGTCCTCGCCATTCGCCGACGAGATCATTAAGCCCTCCGTTTATCCGCCTTATGAGCAAAAGTTGATTCGCCTGCTTTTGTGCATCGTTTTCCGTGATCGGCGACAGATATTCAGCTGAAAGGAGCGCCCTCGCCATTAAGGCGGCGAGATCGTTCGCCCTCCGGCATTCATTCGCCTTTTTGATCGCGCCGCTTTTTGGGGCAAGCCGTCCGCAGACGGCGTCGTATTCCATCGAGCGAAGTGCTCTCGCCGTCCTCGATGACGAGATCATTCGCCACTTACGGAAGTTCTTCCTTTCTGGCGTTGATCTTCCCGCTTTTAAGCGTGGCTCTCCATTGACGTGCGTCGTATTCCGTCGAACTAAGTGCTCCTACGCCATCGGGCGACAGATCACACCGGGCTTTATGGCGTTCATCCGTTGTTAATAAGTCGACCGCCCACCTTCTTTTTCGTTGGCTCTTTGTTTGGCGACCGGTCCGCCTCATCGGCCACAACACTCGCCAGCCTTCATCGACTTTGGCCTTCTTTAAGACCGCGATCAAATAGGATGATTTATACGGGGTAAAGGTCGAACCTTCGGTAGTAAGTGGTCGACGACAAAGCGCCAAAACTTATTCCTATAGATTGCACAGCTAGTAAGATAATCTGGACGGGGGAAAGTCGCAAACTGCTCTGCCTTAAGTGGTCGACGACGAGTGCAAACACACAGCTCGGCCATAAGTGGTCGACGACGAAGACAGAAAAGACTTCAGACGATGGGCCCCAAAACGAAAGACAAAAAAGACTTCGACGACGGGGCTCCCCGGCACGAAACACGTAAAAAGACTTCGGTGACGGGCTCCCCTCGGCACGAAAGCATAGAAAGACTCATACGATGGGGCTCCCCTCGAAGTACGAAAGAAGAAAAGACTCGTACGACGGGGCTCCCCTCGGCAATCTAGCATTGCGAAAAGACTTCATTTACGACGGGGCTCCCTCAAGTACGAAAGCACGTAAAAGACTTATACGACGGGCTCCCTCAAAGTACGAAAGAAAAAAGACTTCAGATAACGGGCTCGCCTCGAAGTACGAAAGTACGCATAAGATCGACGATGAGAAAAGGTAAGATCCTCTATGCAAGGGCTCCTTCTGAACGATCAAGATCTCATACGGCATCCGAGCAAGCTCGGAGGCAAACAGTGTGACTGCAGATGCAACAAAAGATAAAATCTGGTCGAGACATGATTCAAGATCAAACTCTGAACAACGCACAACCCGATCTTGGGGGCTATTGTTGTCACCAGATTTATCACACGATTTATCACACGTCAGCATCACCAGATTTATCACACGTCAGCAGGGCCCACAAAGACCTGAACCGACCCGACAGGAGTTCAAGGGTCACACAGAAGATGATTTATCGTGCTTACGATTTGTCGTGCTTACGCATATGTTTTGTCATGCTTTATGCACATGATTTGTCGTGCTTATGATTTGTCGTGCTGGTCCTCTTTATATAAAGGACCTCACTTTTCATTATAAAAAAACTCTGGAATGTTTCCCTCATTCCATTTATATACCAACAACCATATTTCAGGGAAGAACTACGGTTCTTCCCGCAGTGTTCTTGTTCGATTAATTATTTGTTTGATGGTCAAATTCAACAAGCCACATCAACGTAAAATATTTAACTGTCAACAACCGTGAAATAGTTCACAAACTAGTATAAATTAACGCCCACTCATTCTCATGTTCAAGTCGTATTTTAATGGGAAGAAGTTTTACTTATGCTCAAATCCAGAGTTATATTTTGCAATTGTCAATTTAACATTTGTTATTCTCATGTTCAAGTCGTATAAATATAGTACTACATAATTTTGGTATGACATTTCGTAAGGTAAGAGGCCAAAAAGAGCCACACGTGAGAATTACAATTTTGATTCTCGAACCTTTTCATTTATCTATCTTTTATTTCCTACACTTTTTTCCTTCAAAACATTATCAAAACAGGGGAGTGAATAAACAGGGCAATGAATATATCAACACTTATATAGAATAATGCCATTGTAGCTGATTAATTATCTGCTTTATCTTCAGGTTAGTAAAAAAAATATAAACATAGACTTATTCTTTTCTAAGATCTGATTAAACCTATTAAAATTCGTGTTATTACAAAAGGAGATTTTTTATTTGTTGGACTATTTCTTCCATTTCATACATGCATGTTGCGACTTAGATACTCTTATTTGTTGGACTATTTCTTCCATTTAGTTACATTGTTGTAAATTGGGCCCAGGGATGGATCTAGGGGCCGGGGGTGGTCATCCCCTTGGGATTGAAATTTTTGTGTATTATATGTATCGAAAATTTAACATTTATGTCTTAAAATTGTTCAATTTTGTTTCGTTTCCTCCGTTTGGGATTTTAAAATTCCGTTGTCCTTACCTAATAGAAAATTTCGCCCCCCTTTGGACGAAATCCTGGATCCGTCCCTGATTGGGCCCCTTTAGGTGAAATTTCTAGGTCCTTTTCCTCGACAACAAATGATATCAGATGATAACAACGATTCTTGAAAAAAATATTTATGTATTTATGTGAATATGGATCCACATAAATTTTTACCAAATAAAAATATAATTTAATATAATCTGAGAATTATGAAATAGTAAAAAATGAGACGTTTTCTCGTGAAACCGTACGTCGCATATGACGGATATGAAAAAATTGTCAACATAATCAGATACAAATCGAGTTCTATGTAAAGTAAGTGAGTACTTTTAATTTGGATTAATTCCAAGAATTTGTGTGAAAGAGAGGAGAATGTTTGGGGATAAAATAAAGCATAAACCTTAATACACAGAATTGAAAGTTAATTAATATTGTTAATAAACCAGATAGCTAGATTCTAAAACATCCCTCAAAATGTTACAATGATTAAGTGTACATCTATATATATGTGTGTGATATGTCTGCTCTAGCAAGTTCTTTCCGTCGTCCAGCATTATTGTTAATTACGTCTTCAATAATAGAGTGATCCTGCAATGGGTTACAACTTGGATCATTCGGCTATTTTTTTTATGTAAAAATTTAAAAAACATTACGCTAATAGGATATTAATAAGAAATTCGTACCTTGCCACCAATTTCCTCTCGAGGCACCACTAGAATTACTTTCATTTTGATCTCCATCTTTTCTAAACTGTTTTAAAAAAAAAAAAGTTTAAACTAAGAATGAGAATTATCTTAACTTTAGGAACCGATCATTTAAAAGAGACGGTCTCTTGTTATATACTCCCTCCGTCCCCCACCATTTTGCACCCTTTCTTGGGCACACATTTTAAAAAATTTGTTTTTTTTTGTGTGTTTTGTTGATTTTTTAAAGGGGATGGAGGGTGGAGATTGTGAGAGTAGAGATTGTAAGATTATTTTTCATATTTAGGGTGTGCAAAATGGTGAGGGACAGACCAAAATAAAAAGTGTGCAAAATGGTGGGGGACGGAGGGAGTATTATACTTTTAAAACAATTCTAACTAACTTAATTTAGATCAAATTGTAGGCAATACATTTTTGACACCGTTTAAAAAAATATCCCTTTTAAATTTTGAAAGTAGTATTGTGTCGTGCTAGAATCTCATATACTCCCTCCGTCCCAGATCAGTTTTTGACTTTTACATGCATTTTTGCGAGCGAGTTTTGTATTAGTAATTGAAATAATAAAGTGATTTTTAAAGAGATCGTATGATAGATGAGTCTCTCGTCTATCATACCTCTCCTTAAAAGTCACTTTATCATTTCAATTACGAATACAAAAATCCGCTCGCAAAAACGCGTGTAAAAGTCAACAGTGAAACACTTCTTACTCCAAAAGTGGATTCTATTTTTTTTTTTTTTTTTATGAATCCTAACTATTGACATTCTCCATTATGTGAAAACTGATTTGGGAATGATTGTATTAATTAAGAATAGTTAAAACACAAAAATTAACTTACATTATGTGGAGGAGTAGTATTGGGAGTTGTGGTAGAATAGACTTCTTGGGCACCATAATAGATGGACGAGTTGTAGTAACTCGAATTATTCTCTTTCTTTATGGGATTGCTTTTCTCACTCTTATAATCTAATAATGAAAAAAAATAAAAGCATATTATATTAAGATTTTCTCAATTGCACAATCATATTTCACTACTCTAGTGCATGCCATGTGTATAATATAGTCTGGAGTAAATAATTATTAAGATAAGATATCGAGGATGATTATATATTTGAGAAAAATTAAAGATTAAGCACAAGTTAATGAGATAAAAGTATATAATTATTAAGATGAGTCTAATTATATTTCAACAAACCTGTAGTAGTTTCATGTTTGACCTTGTCATAACCATTGAAATTTTGGGGAAGGGGGTCTCTTCCAGGCACCTGAATATTTAATAAAATAAAATTAATTGTATTCAATAATTGTAATTGACGTATGAATATATATATATATATTACCACTTAATTCCATGATAATGATATCTGCAATAATGAATGTATACCCTACTAAGAAGAATATTCTCCTGTCTCACTCACTCACTCTAAAGTCTAAACTAAAATATCTTAGTGGAAGATTCACAAATTTAATTAATGACTTCATTTAAAATGATAAACATAGGTCTTAAATAATTTAATTAAACGTTCACTTTAATGATAAAATTATATATGTTTGTATAACTAATTTTGAGTCAACGTTAAAGGTGACAAATGTAATTCCTAGAAAATGGAGAAAAATGAAGGAAGAATTAATAATAATAGGGATGAAGAATAAATAGTACGTACAATGGAGGTGGGTGGAGCAAAGATGGAGCCGAAGAAACTTGCAGCTGGGGGATTAGATCTGGAGTCTTTAGGACCAAACAGATCCACTGTAAACGACGACGTTTCTGCATGCTTGTAATTTGTTTTTTCCATTTCTAATTAAGGGAATTCTTGTACGCACCCCAAATTATAGTATATATGTGTGTGTAAATTAAAGAAGATGCAGGTAAGGAGAGCAATTGTGTGTGTTAAGTTGTCGCGCTCTATCACTCTTATTTATAGTATATAGGGCCTCGCACAAGATATGATTGTTAATATTTACTATTATTATTTTATAGTAGTAATAGAAGATAGAGATGTAGTATTAGTTAATTTGAGATATTAATTTAATTCCATGCGTATTCCTCTTGACAATTCCAAGCATCTTCAAGTCAAATGCATTTTATCCACTTGCACCCATTTCGGGAGCGACCTGTAGCGATCCCAGCACTACCAACTCTATAATCTATATTTTTTGTATAATTTTCTGAAAATAAGAAGGTAAATTGCTTATAGAGGAAGAGAGTAAGAGATTGAGAGATGAAGATTTGAAGAAATTGGGAGAGATAGAATTAGATAGGAAGAGAGATAGTTAGAGGAGAGAGAATAGTGTAAATTTTTCTGATATCTCACTCATCGGCCGCAGGCCATATTTGTAACAAACAGTGGGGTCCACACACAGATGGATATTCCTTAGGTAATTTAAATGCAGAATTAAAATAGATAATGATTGGGCCTAAGCCCCCTAAATGTTTGGGCCCATCTGTGAGAAGCCCAAGCATTTCCTCATTCAGATAACTCCCCTTAGGAGGATTTGGCTCAAGCGCATTCTTCTCGCTTAGATAAATCTACTCAGGAGGATTTGGCTCAGGCATATTCTTCTCGCTCAGATAAATCCACTCAGGCAGTTTGGACTCAGGCGCATTCTCCTCGCTCAGATAAATCCACTCAGGAGGATTTGGCTCAGGCGCATTCTTCTCGCTCAGATAAATCCACTCAGGTGGTTTGGACTCAGGCTCATTCTCCTCGCTCAGATAAATCCACTCAGGGGGATTTGGCTCAGGTGCATTCTTCTCGCTCAGATAAATCCACTCAGACGGTTTGGACTCAGGCGCATTCTCCTCGCTCAGATAAACCTGAGCGCCCGACTCTTCAGCTTCCTCTAACCTGAGCGAGCCCTCCTCATTCAGACTAATGTACTCGAAACCCCTCTTCTCCACTGACACCGAAAACCCCAATTCTATCTCTCCTTTCGTTCCCAACTCATGATCATGACAATACTCCCCCGTTTTTGAGATCCTTGTCCCCAAGGATCTAAATCGAGTACAACTTATAAAAGTTGCATATAGATTGCATATTTTTGTATAATTTCCTAGTAGACCATTCTCACCATGACCCCATGAAAGAACTTGTGATTTTGAATAGTGCAGTACAGTAACTCCCGAAGCTGTGCTCGAACCTGATGCATTTACAAACTTTGGAGTAGCAACAACGTAATAATAATTGTTAACATTTTGATCCATAATTACCAAGAATGAGTAAGATCTACCCACATGGATATCCTTTGCAATTTTTATAGGCTTCGCAGTCCAATGAAAATACTCAACATCCCAATATGTAATACCACCCCTAATATAATTTTCCACATAATATGCATATTTTTCTGAGCTTCCCTGTACAATATCACTTCTTGATTTAGCAACCCCAAAACTTCTAAATATCTGAACTATCTCTTCATCTGCAACCTTTCCAACACCAAACTCAAGCGATATCAAACTAATAAAATCAACAACTCGGCTAATCAACCTAATTAATTCATAAACATCACAGCCAGCTAGATACACCACTTCTACAATAGCCAATGGCTTCTGATCCTTTCCCATCACAATAACACCCCCAACCAGATTTCCATATCTACTGCTACTACCGAATTCACCAAGCAACTCAGCATTCCCCTGTTCAACAACACTCCTGATACAAGTTCCTCCACAGTATTCATTCCTTCCACTATCAACAAGTCCAATAAGAATTCCGGAATTAACAAGTTTAATCAAGCTTGTATGATCCTCGAGTTCCACCAATTCTAGCAACTCTTCGTCATCCACCTGATCTTTGATCTTGAATGTGTTGCTTGATTCTTTCATAGTCTTGTTCTAATCCCACTCTAATTTCTTCCAAAACCTCATCAACAACAACAATATCAAAGTCATCATGATAGCGACTCAGACCAGAAGTAGCTGATGCAATCAAATGAATCTGACCATATTTTTCTTTGTGAAACTTCGAAAGACAATTCAAAAGGTATGCCTCACATTCACTAGGTTGAAACCCTTTGGATGCCTCCAAAACGTCTTGGGATTCACTAATTAGCAAACCTTCTAATTGAGGAGTACTCTGATAGACCTCGGATTTCAAAGCTATCAAATACAAGCGAATCTGGATTTCTTCCAACTGATAAGGAGAAAGCTCAGTATCAGAATCCCCTGCCATTTCAATATAAGATAATTCATCTTCTTCAATAGTTATCTTTTTAGTAATGGCTTCAATAGTTTCCAAATACTTCCTTCCTAGCTCAATTGTTTGTTGCAAGGTGGTCGGTTCAAACATTGTGATGAAAGCTTGTGATTCTTCAGTGAGCCCACTAATAAAACTAGCAACAAAATATTCTTCAGAAAAATCCTTGTTGTTCAATAGTAGCAACCCAACCTTCAACTCTACAAATCTTTCTACATAATCTGAGTAAGAACCACTGTGCCTTAATTTATCAAATTCTGAATTAATTTTAGCTTCATTCCATTCCTCAAATCTAGCAGATGACACTTCTAAAAATTGTTGCCATGTAATATCTACTTGATTTAGCCTGGAATTTTGACACCAATGTGCTGCCTTACCCTCAAAGTGCACACACGCTAGTGTGATTTTTTGTGAATCCATTATATCAGGAATACATTTAAAATACCCGTTGCATTTGAGGATCCAAAGCCTAAGACGAGTACCATCAAAATGGGGGAAATCGACTTTTAGGTAAGGGTTCATAAAATAATACCTTGGTTTTCCCAATCGCAATATATTCCTTAAATTGTTGTTGTCATTTGCCGCGATGCTTCATGCTCACCCCGGTTGATTCACGTCCATCGCACCAATCGATTCAAGTTGACTCTTAATTCCACCTTGAAACCCTATTCCAATTGAAGTTCCCGAATCATCAATTAAATCGCCTTCATGGAAGATCTTTTCCTCCTTGAGCCGTTGATTAGGCTCATAACCCACAACCCGAGAAAAGTTGGCTCTGATACCAATTGTAGCGATCCCAGCACTACCAACACTATAATCCATATTTTTTGTATAATTTTCTGGAAATAAGAAGGTAAATTGCTTATAGAGGAAGAGAGTAAGAGATCGAGAGATGATGATTTGAAGAAATTGGGAGAGAGAGAATTAGATAGGAAGAGAGATAGTTAGAGGAGAGAGAATAGTGTAAATTTTTCTGATATCTCACTCATCGGCCGCAGGCCATATTTGTAACAAACAGTGGGGTCCACACACAGATGGATATTCCTTAGGTAATTTAAATGCAGAATTAAAATAGATAATGATTGGGCCTAAGCCCCCTAAATGTTTGGGCCCATCTGTGAGAAGCCCAAGCATTTCCTCATTCAGATAACTCCCCTTAGGAGGATTTGGCTCAGGCGCATTCTTCTCGCTTAGATAAATCCACTCAGGAGGATTTGGCTCAGGCGTATTCTTCTCACTCAGATAAATCCACTCAGGCGGTTTGGACTCAGGCGCATTCTCCTCGCTCAGATAAATCCACTCAGGAGGATTTGCTCAAAGATTCTTCTCGCCGATAAATCCACTCAGCGGTTTGGACTCGAAAAGATTCTCCTCGCCAGATAAACCCGGCGAAGGCCCGACTCTTCAAACTCTAACTCGAGCGAGCCCTCCTCATTCAGACTAACCTGAGCGCCCGACTCTTCAACTTCCTCTAACCTGAGCGAGCCCTCCTTATTCAGATAAACCTGAGCGCCCGACTCTTCAGCTTCCTCTAACCTGAGCGAGCCCTCCTCATTCAGACTAATGTACTCGAAACCCCTCTTCTCCACTGACACCGAAAACCCCAATTCTATCTCTCCTTTCGTTCCCAACTCATGATCATGACAATACTCCCCCGTTTTTGAGATCCTTGTCCCCAAGGATCTAAATCGAGTACAACTTATAAAAGTTGCATATAGATTGCATATTTTTGTATAATTTCCTAGTAGACCATTCTCACCATGACCCCCATGAAAGGCTTTCTTGGTTTTGAAGACGCCGTCTTGCGCAAGCCTCCATCTCCAAGAATCTTCAATGTTTTCTTTGATAATACACCTGTTAAGAATGCATTAATTCAAAATTATTAATAGCATGCATATCACGATCCAAAAGTGCTCTCCGCCACGCCAATTTCCAACACCACACGCCATTGACCCATTCCCCATCTCACTAATCGTCGCCTCCCTCAATGCACTCAAATGTATTAAATACATTTAATATACATATTTAAAATGTGAACTATACATATCTCTTTCTCTCTTTTGCTCCCTCTTTCTCTCCCGAAGATTAATAAAAAAAATTGCATAGAAAAAAAAAACACTTTAAAATTAACTAAAACCTCTGACTTAATTAAATAAAAAATAAATAAAGCTCCAGTGGGGCTGGGGGTCCAAGGACCCCCTTGCCCAGTCCATCCTTGATTATAATAAGTGTTGCAATTCAAAAAAAAAAATTATAATAAGTGATGTTTGATTGAAATTCATATAATTATACTATATTCTGTCCATATGAAAACAAGGGTGGAAATTTCGATGTCAAAATTCCTTCAATCACTCCATCCAAATAATTTATATATGAATAACAATAACAAAGTTTAATCCACAAATTAACTCAAACATCCATTTCTCAATCAATTATATATATTCTAAATTATTATTATGTAGTCATCCCTATTAGAAAACTATATACAAATGAATTAATTCATCACCTCATTATAAGCTTGAGCTTTTAGATGAGACAGATGTCTTTTATGGTATCAGAGCTTGCAGGCTCACGCCTTCGTCGATGGTCCGCTGATAGCAAAAATTCTACCCACATTTTTATTATGCACTTGTTGCTCCAGGCTCACGCCCTCGTCCTGGGTTCAAACCTCATTGACAGCAAAAACTCTACTCAAATTTTATTATACACTTGTTGCTCCAGGCTCATGCTAGAGATGTTAAACGGGCTGCGGGCTATAGGGTCAGCCCGTTTAACCCTGAAAAATACAGGGTTAGGGTTGACAATTCAGTGACCGTTTAAGAGTGAATCGACAACCCGTTTTGGTCCATCACCCTATAGAGTTGACCCTAGTGGGTTAGGGCTGGCCCGCCAACCCGATTCATTTTTTTTCACTTTACTTTTGGCACGAATTAAGGAATATAATATTAAATGGTTGAGGTGTAATAGAAAAGTAAAAAGGTAGGAAGAAAAGGTAGAGAGATAGAGAGAAAAGTTGGGGACAAACTTACCATTAAAGAAAATGAAAACTTTAGAGTGAAACAGATGAAAGTGAAAAAAATAAGAATCTTTGTGTGGAACGGATGGAGTTTATATTTATGTTGGTTTAATAAATTAATAAAGTATATATAAATATAAATATTAAATATATAAATAAAATAATTATAATAATTATAATAAATGAATATGAATAATAAATTGTCTATCAAAATTTTATTACTTCTAAGTTCATAAGAAATTGTAGTCTTTTATTTGAAACTCATGTATGTATATTTTAGTTGTTAGTATTTTAAATTAACAAAATTAATATATCAATCAATCATAGCCAAATATATAGAACATAAAAAAAAAAAAAATTGTGTAGCCCGCCCATTTAGCCCAAGGCCCGCTAGGGTTAAGGTTAGATTACGACTCTTAAAGGCCCGTTAAAAGTGAACCGCTAAGTCCCTAACCTGTTTAGGCCTATGGCCCTGTAGGGCTGGCCCTAATGGGTTAGGTCTGGGTTGTTTAACATCTCTAGTTCACGCCCTCGTCCTGGGTTCAAACCCCGCTGATAGCAAAAACTCTACCCACATTTTTATTATACACTTGTTGCTCTAGGCTCACGCCCACGTCCTGGGTTCAAACCCCGCTGACAGTAAAAACTCTACCCAAATTTTATTATACACTTATTGCTCCAGGCTCACGCCCTCGTCCTCGGTTCAAACCCCGTTGATAACAAAAACTTTACCCACATTTTTATTATACATTTGTTGTTCCAGGCTCACGCCCTCGTCCTGGGTTCAAACCCCGCTGACAACAAAAACTCTACTCACATTTTATTATACACTTGTTGGGTCTCCTCTTCCTTACAATGATGGAGTTGACATCCCAGCCCACCTCTTCCTCCCAATGATGGAGTTGACAACTCAGAGGATAACTCAGCCCACAAGTGAGGGAGAGTAATAGAGAACTATATACAAATGAATTAATTCATCACCTTTCTGCAACAAGCTTGAGAATATTAGAAAACTATATACAAATGAATTAATTTATCACCTCTCTACAAGCTTGAGCTTTTAGATGAGAAGAAATTCTTTTAATCCCACTCAGTTATGAGTGGGTCTCATGTGCACCCGGGAGCACCGTGCACTCATAGTACATTTTAGAAGCGTGCAACTATATAAAACAGAAACGTTCAACTATTCCAAACAAAAGCATGCAACTGTGCAACTATGTTCTCATATTAACAGTTGCATTTTTCTGTGTAAATAAGTCACACTTTTCAACATAACAAGTTACACGCTTTTAAAATACACTATGAGTGCACGGTGCACCCTGGTGCATACAAGACCTAGCCCTCAATTATATATATTCTAAATTATGTAATCATCCCATAAATTATGTAGCTAATTAAGCATAAAAATCGTAACTACCAACCAGGTGGCTTAGCCCACCTGGCCACTGGGCTCCTTATTTGAGTGGGAGGCCCAGGTTCGATTCCCTCTGGGAACGAATTGGAGTTATGGGAGTTATAAGGTGAATTGATGATTTCTTGGAGTATTTGGGTTCTTGGTGTACTAACAACTAACATCTAACTTTGCCCGATCAAAAAAAATAAAAATCGTAACTACCGCTTCACTCGTAACTACCCAAATCGTAACTACCGCTTCATTAATGAAGCTTGCTAATTTAGGGGAATGTTAAATTAAGGAACTAAGTTTTTGGTAGTCCTGTAACTTTGCTTCATTTTGAAATTGATCCAAATTGTTTTGTCTTTTTTTATTTTGGTCCTATAAATTTCTATTTTTTAAAAAAAATTGGTCATTTTCACCTGCTACAACAGGTTGCCAAATAGGTAATCGTCACATGTAATTATTTTATTTTTCCTTTTAATTTCGAAGCGCCACTTGTACTTTTTTTAATCCTAATAATTTTGATTGGGTTTTTGGTCGGGTTTAAAAACAATTTGGATATTAAAAGACAAAGCAAATCAGGTCAATTTACTGGGTCTAAACCGATCGAAAAATCAAAAAATAAATTAAAATATGTAAAAAAAACCACTCTTCCTCCCTAGAAAAATATGCAAAAAATTTCCGACATAAAATTATTAGAATTAAAAATGTCTAGGTGGCATTTCGAAATTAAAAGAAAAAATAAAATAATTACATAGGTGGCAGTTACCTGTTTGATGACCTACTATAGCAGGTTAAAGGACCAATTTCAAAATTTTTAATAACTTACAAGACGACCAAAATTAAAAAATCAAAACAATTGTTACCAATTTCAAAACGAAGCAATGTTACGTGACTACAAAAAAAATAATCCTTTAAATTACTGTTAGAAATTTAATTGTAATTATGAAAAAGTTAATAGGAGTGAAAAATACATAACACATGTTTGTTGACATAATTTGTAAAGAGTGACTACATTTAGGGTAATACTAAATTAAAAGATTTACAAATATTTTCGATAATGATAAATACTGTGAATTACAGAGTTATCTATACCCAAAACAAAACAACATTTTTAAAAGACATTCAACACGAATAATGCTTTAAGGCCCAAAAATTTTCCAAATGAAGCAGAGTTCATAACCCAACAATTAAAGCAAAATAAATTTAGTTTTAGCTGCTATGTGTGCATGTATTACAGTGGCAGAATTAGAAAAATTAATTAGGGGGCCCAACTTAATGAAAAATAAAAAAAAAAATCAAATATATTTTTATACTATACATATAGTTTAAAAAGTAATTTTATTACAATAGAATTCATTTAATATCGTAGTATTCGAAATATTGATCTCATTCTCTAAAAAAAATTATATGTATATAAATTGAATAATCTAATAACAAAAATGTGAATTTAGTAAAGATTATTCATAAAAAGAACGTTTAAAATTAAATTATTAATAATTGTAGTTCCAACAATAAGTGTGACAAAAAATGACCTTAACCTGATTTATGATTAAATGGAGAACCTTCAATATTTAGCCCCAAGTAATTTGTACTAAAAGAAAGGAAAAAAAAAACAAAAGTATGACCAACAAAAATTGAAACCTGATCTATAATTGATAGAATCATATTAACAAAGAGATATGAACCAATTTTAATAACACTACTTTTTAAGAATAAAATAGAACTTTTATATATGTATAGAATTTCATAAAAATTCAGGAACCAATTTTAATAACACTACTTTTTAAGAATAAAATAGGACTTATATATATGTATAAAATTTCATAAAAATTCAGACGGTTCAATGCCCCGTACCCAATATTACTCCGTCCGTGCACCTGCATATATATATTTTGCAGTTAGACATATTATATTCTTGTGACTGTGGGCCACTTTCAAGCCTTAGTCACGTGCGCTCCACACACACCACCCATCTCCTTCCAGAATTCACGCACCAGTCAGTCGCATATTCTGAATTCTGATATACTATATATTATTATAATTCATCTCTCTCTCTCTCTCTCTTTATTTTTTAATATGATCGATTTGAGTCAAAAAGTTGACTCTTAATTTGCAGCTTAACAAGATGGAGTATCAGTTTTGTTCTTGGACCAGATACGTATATAATTATCTCTATCAATCCGCAAATCTTTACAAGAATATTTGATCTCACTAAAGAAATTTCAACATGCATATGATATGACGATGCCCTCTCTTTATTCTTTTATTTTATTCTAGCTTCTCTAATTAAATCTCATCATCTTCCCTTAATCACAACATTAATACTAATACGCACACCACAATTAATGCAACTCTAATAAATTATCAATTTAAAATTCAAAGAATCCTTCTGACTTACTAATCTTTATATATAATTATATATTTAATTTAATATTTTGTTTGTATTATATGCGTAGTACTCTCCCTGATCTCTCACCGTCTATTTTAATTCACTCCCCTTCCCCTACCCTCGTCTAGCTAACTCGTTTTCTTAATATTTCCCGTACGTCCATAATAAATTTTAACTTGGTTAACCTTTTAAAATTTTATCATATACAATTTAATTAGCTCGTGATCTATATTGCCTATACATAACTATTTATGTGCAAAATTCCTGCACTTTTGTTTTAATTTTTAGTATTATTTTAAAACAAGTATAGGCAGCGACGGACCTACCTTGGAGCGAGGGGGTCACTGGGCCCCCTTGATCCCACTTGAATTTCTTATATATATATACTTATAATTAAGACACACCTGTATAAGACAGTCTCATAGTAAGGCGAAGCATAAATTGTGTATTAACGCTCTAATATTTTGGAAGAATGAGTATTATTTATGTTATAGATTATACCCTATATCATGTATAAAACTATCTCATACGAATGTCTGTCTCCTTTAAACAAAGTATTATGTGCATCATGTTCACTGTACACCACTATTACTAATCCTTGTAAAAATCAACACTCTATAAATAAAATGTTGATTTTTAGGTGAGAAAGGGGTAACAAAATAGAGAAAGAATATGTATAATTCACATTTTCAATATACATATAAATGTATTCGACTCTGTTAATATAAAAATGTTTAGTCCAAATAATTTTCGAAAATATATAGAAATTCTAAAGTGCATTTAGCTACACTATGTTATAAATTGGGCCCCCCTCGGTAAAATTTCTGGGTCCGTCCCTGAGTATAGGTATATATATACATGCATGCATGCTTCCATTGACGAATGATCTTTAGAGAAATGCTTGGTTTGAGAAAAAAAATTCAAAGTTACCAGATGTAATTTCTTAAAACCCAATTTGGTGTTCACTCAAAACGGCTCTTTAATTAGTTCAATCATTCTCATTAATCTCTCTCTCTCTATATATATAATATATTGACCATGATGACAGGCGAATCTTGATTATTCTCCAATAATATATTGCAATTTACATTTTCCGGTCCCCACACACACATATTCATTGAATACAACTTATCCTATAAAATTGTCACAGTTATTGAATTTGTCTTTTGTTTGTTTTTTGTTTTTTTTCCTGAATTCCTATGATTATATTGTAGGATCGATACCACTTGGAGCAAGATTTCCATTTCACATATACATTAGATACTGTGTGTTTATAAGAAATCTACCTAGCTAGAATCAATTGAATACAACGTATTTAGTCTAGGGTGACACTTTGTTATTGAAAAGAATTGTATTACTAGTTGGTAAGATAATATTTTGCCCCTTGATATCTTCGAAAGATCGCATTGTCATTTATTGATTACGGTACAATGGACGTCTGATCATCATTTAAAGTTAAAGCAGAAAGCTAAATTTAGATAATCCTTACAAATAAAATTATTATAAGATATATGAGATCTTGGGGTGAAAAGGGACTTTTAAATTATAACTAGATATACTAGTTTTATGATATATTAAAGAAGACAGATAAAGCATTTAATCAAGACCTTGCAAATTGCAATTAACAAATTGCATGTAGGGGCATATTCAGTCTGCTCTAACCAAAGTCGGCCCTAAAGTGTTTTGGATACACTACTACACATTTGAATTTGACAACACATTTGACGAACGACACAAATTTTTTTAATAGCCTTTCCTCCTATAAAACTGGAGAAATGTTTCTAATAAAAAAAAAAAAAAAAGAATAGACAATGGTTGACAAATCAATGTGCAAAATAGACAAACAAGTTTTTGAATCCGTCCATCTACAGAGATTTGGACGGATGGGTTCCAAACCGCCCAAGTTGTTCAAAATTTTAATTAAGCCAAATCATGAAACGTAGTACTTCAATTTTTTCCCCAAATTAAATCAAGCTAGTGTCTCCTTCCTCTACCCTAATCGAACTCCGTCGTCCCTCCCATTTCGCCATGGTCGTTTTCCCATTACCTCCTTCCCATTCCCCAAATCGCGAACCATGCCCTAGCCTCCTCCTCCTCCTCTTCCCCAAATCGAACCCGGAAGCCCTAGCCGTCGCCTTCCCCCCGTCGCCTTTCTCCTTCTCCGCCATTGCGTCATCGGTAAGAGCCCTAATTTATTTCAAACCAAACCACTAGCATAGTATTAACGTAGAAGACGTTGATAGCATAACTTGGTGTTTGATAGTATTAACGTAGAAGTTGAGGTTGAGGTTGATGTTTGATACAAACTACTAGCATAGTATATATTAACGTATAGCATAACTTGGTGTTTGATAGCATAACTTTCCGATTCACTTGAGAATTGAGGTTGGACTAAATTGGTGATAAATTAACGTAGAAGTTTGATTAATTGGAAGTGTACTTGTAATTAATTCGAAATAATATGCTTGATAAATGAACAATTAATTGTAAATGAACAATTGATGCACTCAAGGTGTTTGATAATATGCTTGTGTGAGGATTTAAGCACAAAATTAGGATTAATACATTAGGATATATTTTTGTTATATTAATTTGATGATTTGGTGAATGGATAGTAGTGTGTTGCTTTAGATGATTAATGATGGTACATTAGGTTATATACATTGTTTTGAGATGCAACAAATCCTTAGATACATATGCAATATACAAACCTTAGGTACTACCACATTTTATATGCAAGTTTTATACATTAGGATTGTAATACTTTTAGGTTTAATACTTTTAGGTTTAATACATTAGGATACATGCATTATCTTGAGAAACACTTCATATTGTCTTTTCTATAGGCATCTCTAGTTCTATATGGATCGAAAGTGGGTTCGAGCAGATCGATTATCAGATGAGTATAGTAATGGGGTGAAAGAATTTTGTAATCGTGCAATTAGGCATTTGCCGCACCGCCCTCGGTACATTCCATGTCCGTGTTGGAAATGTATGAATGGAAAAACCGTTAGTGGTCGAGAAAGTCCGTTTGACCACTTGATGATTCACGATTGATAAAACATATACCGCTTTGGACATATCATGGTGAGAGAGAGATGGATGTAGCTCAAGCAACCTAGAAACCGACTTTAGGTTTGAAGATACAATGGATGCGATATTTTCGATGATGTACCGATCGTTGATACATCAAGTGGGGATGACGATGATCCGCGAGATCACCCTTATATGTCGAGAAGTTAAGGGATTCTCGCGGATTACCACTTTGTGGCCGTGTAAGAAGGCAACAAAACCGCCAAATTGTGTTGATATTGTTCAACCTAAAAAGCGTTTCACTAGTTGTCCGATGAGTGCTTCACAAGTATGCCGGAAAAAAGTTAGTGGTCTATTGCACGATGGAAATGTCTTTGCCCTAAGAGAGCATATGATGCTAAACAAATGCTCAAGTCCATCGGGTTAACACATCGTAAAATTCATGCTTGTCCCGGGTGATTGTATCTTATTTCGAAAAGGAGTATGCAGGACCTCGAGGAATGTCCCAAGTGTGGACTAAAGCGATATAAGAAAAATAAATCTCCCGCCGAAGGTGATGTGGTACTTTCCAATAATACCAAGATTCAGAGAATGTATAGCGGCTGTTTGTGGATGCTAGAAATTTAAGATGGCATCATGATGATAGGATCAAAGATGGAATCTTAAGACACCTGGGCCGATTCACCCCAAAGGAAGACATTTGATGTCGCATCCGAATTTGGCACCGAGCCACGACACTTGCACTCTCAACCCGATTTTAATGAATCTGCTTAGGTATCCAAAGTACCAACCACGATACATGGCCAATGATTCTCAATAGTTTATAATCTTTCACACGAGTTGTGCATGAAGCGCACTTACATGATGTTGTCTATGTTGATATCGGGACCCAAACAACTTTGGTAACGACATAGATGTATATCCTGCTCATTTGATAGAGGACTTGAAGCTCATGTGGGATGAGGGTGTCGATGTGTATGATGCTTGTAGAAAAGAAGAATTTCAAGTTGAAGGCCATCTTTGTTTGGAACTATCAATGACTTTCCCGCTTTTAATCTATCCGGATATAGTGTGAAAGGGGATGCATGTTCTTGTTGTACCAAGAAGACACATCACATTCGCTTGAGACATTGTAGGAAGACCGTTTATATGGGACATAGGAGGTGGTTGGACCCAACCCATAAGTACAGAACAATGACCGATGCATTCGATGGCACAATTGAGACAGGTGAAGCACCACGTATATTGTCAGGTTCGGATGTATTGAATGAGATGAAGAATATCGACACACAGTACGGAAAGATCTTCGCAAAGAGTGTCCCCACTAGCGGTTGGAAGAAGGAATCAATTTTCTTTCAATTGCCCTATTGGAAAGAGTTGTATGTTAGACACTTCATTGATCTAATGCACGTTGAGAAGAACGTTTGTGCCAGCTTGCTCAACACTCTCCTAGCTGATAAGAAGTCCAAGGATGGTTACAATGCAAGAATGGATATGATTGATATGGGAATAAGAGCAGAATTAAAACCTATGCCTAGAGAAAGGGGTCAACCGTTCTTACCTCCTGCTGCACACACCTTGTCCAAGAATGAGAGAAAAGAGTTATTTCAGCTGCTAAAGGATGTGAAAGTACGGAGGGTTATTCCTCCAACATACAGAGACTTGTATCGATGATGGCGTGACCCATGAATCAAATCGCATGACTATCATGTCATCATGGAGACTTTCTTGCCCATTGCAATCACGCTCTATCTTGCACGAAAATGTGTGCATAACCATAACAAAGTTATGTTGGTTCTTCAAGGCAATGAGTAGCAAGGTCATAGATCCTAGAAAATTGATTGGTTTTCGGAGGCAGATTGTTGGGGACTCTCTGTGAGCTTGAGATGTATTTCCTCCATCATTTTTTGATATAATGGTTCACCTAATAGTTCATTTGGTACACGAGACAAGGATGTGTGGTCCCTTTCATATCGATGGATGTATGGTGTAGAGAGATATATGAAAGTGCTCAAAGGATATGTGATGAATATGTCCAGTAGGAGGGATGCATTGCGTAACGCTATTTAGTAGAAGAAGCAATGAAAGTCTTGGGTCAAAATTTATTCCTAATGTCGATGCAATTGGACTTCCAGCCACCGGTACACCAATAGGATGGATGGTGAAGGCATTACGGTGGTCAACCCGTAAGTGTTAGCATGGAGGAACTAACACGGATGCACTTGTGCGTATTTCACAACACGTTCGAGCTTCCTTTTATTGACCTGCATATCGCGATCACTTGTTTGAGAAAATCCCACCGAGATAGATCATGGATTGAAGTTGAGCACAATCGCACGTTTGTTGACTGGTTCAATGGTTATGTAGCAAATATGTTGTCACGGGAAGCAGAATCAGTGAACGAAAGAGTTAAGTGGTTATCCAGAATGCCTGATAGACAAGTGTATTCATACAAGTGTTATCTTAGCAAATCTGATACACATTTTATACTGTAGATCATGATGCCACAAGTACTATGCGAGAATAGTGGAGTGTCCATTACTTGCAAATCAGAGTGGATCAATCAAATACTACTTACTTTTTGACAGATTGTCAACATTTGGGAACTCGACTATGTTGTTCACCGTCAACCAATCTTCGAAGTGTAGTTGGGTGAGGATCCCTAACGGGGTCCAAGTTGAAAGTTCTGGGTTCGTACTCGTTGATTTGAAGAATGTGGGATACCGAGATGACCCTTACATAATGGTCAGTCAAGCTCAACAAGTTTTCTATGTCCCAACCCAGTTAATAAGAAATGGTCCATTGTGGTTACACAAACAAATTTCACAATAGTTTCCAGATTAGCGACCATGTCGATGAAGATGTTGACATAATTGATGATCCTTTTCAAAACTTCACTATTCTTACATACCATCTTTCGATGATCCTGCAAATCCACGCCCATACCAGAGAATAATTAGAGATGATGATGAATATGGCAATCCGGATCTTGTTAACATTTATGGTCATGAACGAGAAAGGTCAACCAAAAAACGAAAAAGAAAAAAAATGCTAAAAAGAAATGTAAGACTTTATTGAATGTTGTTTCTTCTGCTATATTAAATGTTGTTTCTTTTGATTTATTAAATAAAGTGAATTGTTAATCAACAGTTCCGAGGCAACGAGATAACGAGATATTGAAGACATAATCCGCGCTTTCTAACGAACATTCCTCTCAATGTAAGTCAATTTATCGATTTATTTAAATTATTATTAATTGAATAAAAATTCATACTATATTGATTGATTAGTTGTTTTGCGTTTGTTATGAACGTGAGCTCAATTCTTACTCTAACAAAAGATCGGAGAAATGGAAAAACGATTGGACGTGCGGGGTACATTTACAATCAATTCTTATATTCATACGATATTAACTGAACGTTGTTTGAAATTTTGGTAGCATGTAATTTCTTTTATATATTTGTGATGATATATATTTCATGTTTTTTGGTGTATTGGACGATATATATTTATGATTGTATGTTTATTTAATTCATGATGTGTATGTTTATTAATCAATTTGATGTCTTGGTATATATATGTGGTATAAGTTTTGGTTTATGGTTTTATTATAGGATTTTTGGTTTATGGTTTATGGTATTGGACGTATATATAAATTTTGGTTTATAGTTTTATTATAGGAATTTTAAAATATAAATTAATAATTAAAAAATATATATATATTAGACAATGGTTTTTCAATTTATTGCCTATGTAAAATAATAAACGAATTTAAAAAAAATTGACTTAGATAAATGTTGATAAATCATTTGTCCAAGATTAAACTTGCAAAGCGGTTATAAACCGTTGTCCAAGTGCTTCTCTTGACAAGCGGTTTTTATCACCGCCCAAGCTTGGACAGTTGATGCTTGGAGAGCGGTTTTAACCGCTCTCCAAGGTCATTTTTCACAGCTGTACAAGCCCAAATGTGTATTAGTGATACTTGCGTCGCATCAGTGCATGAGATAATTTTACGTTGAGAGTCATGAGATGGATAATAATAAAAACATTGGCGTTTTAATTCTTCGAAAGATGTGGATATTAATTTATGTTAATTTGTATCCCGTCTCATGTATAAAACAACATCATACAAATTTTTATCTTTTTCTGGTCTAGGGCAACAGAAAAATTGGGGTCCCTTTAAACTAGTATAAAATAAGCAATTTATACAGTATACACAAAAATGAATAGAAGTATAAATATTTGAAAATAATGTTATTTTGTAATATAATATAGACAAAAAGGGAGGAGAGAATGCAGTTTTTTTAAAATTCGCTCTTCCCTTGAATTTTAGAAAACGATGATGAGACCCTTTAAAAAAATCCTCAAAAGTTGATTTTTTATAAATTATACTATCAGATATGATACTATTTGTTATATAATACAGACGATAAAGAGTTGAGGGGACATAGTTTTTGTAAATTTGGTCTTTTCGTGAAATTTTAGAAACTAGTGATGGTACTGCTTTGAAGGCGTACGAAAATCTATATTTGAAAAAATTCCTAAAAAATTAATTATTTTGTAATATAATATAGACAAAAAGAGTAGAGGGGATGCAGTTTTTGAAATTAGAAAAAAGTGATGGTACCCCTTGAAAAACATTAAAAAAAATCAAAAAATTATCTCGAAAATTGATTTTCTTAAAAGTTACTATCAAATATGACTTTATTTGTAATATAATACAAACTAAAAGAGTTTAGAGGATGCAATTTTTGTAAATTTGGTCTTTTCGTGAAATTTTAGAAAACTGTGATGGTATCCATTTGAAAGCCTAATAAAAATTATTATTCGAAAAAATACCTCAAAAATTGATTTTTCTTATAGTCTACTATCAAGTGTGATATTTTTAATTGTATTATACAGACAAGAGGGTGGAGGGGATTCATTTTTTTGTAAATTTGGTCTTCTCGTGAAATTTTAAAAGACAGTGATACACCTTTTCAAAGAGTGAAAAAAATTTATATTCGAAAAGATCCCTCGATTTTTTTTTTTAATGTCACTATCAAGTGTGATGCTATTTGTAATATAATATAAACGAAAAGAGTGCAGGGGATGCAGCTTATCAAAATTCGGCAATCCCATGAAATTTTAGAAAACGGTGATGGTACGTACCCCTTTGAAGGTGTAAGAAAAATTTATAATAAAAAGAATACCTCAATTTTTTTTTAATTCTACTATCAAGACTGGTGTTATTTTGTAATATAATATAGACAAAAAGAATGAAGGGGATGCAGCTTTTGAAAATATGGTCTTCCCTTGAAATTTTAGAGAATAGTGATGGTACTCCTTGGGAAACATGAAAAAAAAAATCATAACAGCGATGGTACGTCTTTGAAGCTATAATTTTTTTTAAAAAAAATAACTTCGGAAATTAAATTTTCTTATATACTACTATCAATTTTGATATTATTTGTAATATAATACAGACGAAAAGAATGGAGGGGATGTTGTTTTTATAAATTTGGCCTTCTCGTGAAATTTTAGAAAACCATTTGAAGGCGTAATAAAATACCTCAAAAATAAAAATTGATATTCGAAAAAATACCTCAAAAATTGATTTTCTTATATTCTTCTATCAAGTGTAATGTTATTTATAATATAATACAAACGAAAAGAGTGAATCGAATGCATATTTTGAAAATTTGATCTTCCCGTAAAATTTTAGAAAATAATGATTTTATCCTTTTGAAAGCGTAAGAAAATTTTATATTTGAAAAAATATTCAGAAAATTAATTTTCTTAAATTTTACTATCAAGTGTGATGTCATTTTAAAATATAATATAGACAAAAAGAGTGGAGAATCATAGTTGTCTATATTATATTTTGATAGTAGAATTTTAGACAAATCAATTTTCCTGGGAATTTTTCAAAAATAAAATTTTCTTACGCCTTCAAAAGGGTATTTCAAAAATTGCATCTCGTCCACTCTTTTTGATTATATTATATTATAAATAACATCACACTTGATAGAAAATTTTAAGTAAAATAAATTTTGAGGTATTTTTTCGAATATAAATTTTACTTACGTCTTCAAAGGGGTATCATTATTATTTTCTAAAATTTACGGGAAGGCCAAATTTACTAAATCTTCATCCCCTAAACTCTTTTTCATATGTATTATATTATTAATAACATCTATGTTAATAATAGATTTTATGAAAATTTAACTTTTGAGGTATTTTTTTTTAATATAAGTCTTTCTTACACCTTCAAATGGATATCATCACCGTTTTCTAAAATTTCATGAAAGACCGAACTCACTTAGTCTATTAATATATGGGTTGTCTTTAAACCCCACCCAAAATTATTTGGAATCACCTATTTACGTTTTCTAAAATCCAGGTTATGTTTCATAATTAAGGGGGAAAAAAATTACACTTGTAACTCCAGCAGGTTAAATGATCAATTTTAAAAAAATAAAAAATTTATAGGACCAAAATAAAAAATTCAAAACAATCAGAAGCAATTTCAAGACTATGCAAAGTCACTGGACTAAAAAAAAAATCGCTACAAATTAGGGATTGACAATGACAGACAAAATGATAGACTCCAACATACTCTTGTCAAAATGACAAAAATTCATATGAGACAGTTTCATGTATGAGACGGGGTACAATTAAACACAAATCACACTCATACCTATTAAAGTATTAAAACGTCAATGCCCAACTTATATTTCGTCTCACCGTGAGACGATCTCATACAGGTGTGCGTCTGCCAAAAATATGCGTGTAATGTGTAGCAAAATTATCTATTGCCCGAGATGTGATGATTTGCTTGTTAGTAGGTTTGCGAGTAGGTGATACTATATAATTTATGTAGTGAATTTTTGCATTGAATTTAAATAAATAAAAAACTTGCTTTTAATAAAATATTATTTAATGCTTAAAGTCATACAGCTCATAGAAAGTTAAATAAAAATTACAAGATATTCCAAACAAATTAAAATTAAATACAAAAGTAGGAAAAAAAAGGCTCCTAAAGAAGTCTAAACTAAAAAAGTCTCCAATGGGATATATAAAAGTAGACAAAATAAAACTAGGCCCAAAATGTTAATTCCTTATAAAAGTAGCTCAAGTTCTTAATCAAAGTAAAAATAGAAATAATAATTCATTTTTGGACCAACAAAAATATGGATCCGGGCCAATAGGCAAAAGACAGTCAACAAATTTCCAGGCCAAGCCTAAAGAAAGCTACAGAATCGTGTTGCAGTACCGAAAACATCGCCATGAATTCCTCGAATTGAACTAGCAAGAGATTTAAAATTGGTAAAACCATGGGTAAAAATCTTTGAGTTTATTACAGCTCAATACAAAATTTTCCATCCCCTTACAACCCAATACAAATGTTTTTTTTCAATTACAACCCACTATAAAATAATCAATTAAAAGACTACTTTAACCCTCATGAGAACACACTCATATTATCGGCCTCTCTCTCTCCTCAAACACATCCCATCATTAATCAATTTACACCCAACTATCCCTCTCTCTCACCCTCATCTTCCATTTTCAAAATACACTCCTCTCACTTTCCCGAAATTTTCTCTCTTAAATTATCAGATCTCCACAAAAAATTCAATTCCACCGCCGCACCGTCCCCACTGAACCACACCGTCTACCCCACTTCTACTCTCGAAATTAATTGAGCATGGTGTTGTCCATGAGAGAAACCCCGAAACCCCCAAATTGAGAATCCCCTGCGGTTGTGGCAGCCCGACGGCGGTGTAGATCGCAACCACCCATAAATCCTCTAACACCAAGGGACCAGCGGTGTAGATCGACGTCGGTGCGATACGCGACGGTGGAGGTCGGCACGAAGCGACGCGCAACAGATCTTGAAGGTGTCGGTGCGACGCGCGGCAGATCTTGAAGGTGTGGCGACGCGCGGCAGATGTTGAAGGTGTCGGTGCGTGCGACGCGCGACATTGACGCGGTGAACAAGTTTGGGTTCGAGAAAGAATTAGTTAGAAAAAATGTGAAAGAGCTTCTTGGGGTAATTTTGAGTTCATTTTGTTGTTTTCTTTTACTATTGATCGTGAGTTTATTTTGAAGGTTTTGTTTGTGTATTTCTAGTCTCGTGGTTTTCACTTTATGAGCACATTGTGTTAGTTTTGTGTTCCGGTTCTTTTTATATGAAATTTCAATTTCTTGAAAAATAACAGAGCATTGTGTGGCTTGAGACTGTAATCGCCATTTCTTGATAATAACAAAGCATTGTGTGGCTTGATTTATGTTTGTAAGGGGAGATCTGGTAGGTTTGTTGATTTCTGGTAATTAAAATTGGAATTTAATAATTTCTTTATATATATGGGTTCTGCAACAGATCTGGGTATCTAGTTTTGCTAATTTCTTAAATTTGGAATTTTATAATTTTTTAATTGTTGTAGTTGTATTTTAATTCATTTTTGGTGGTTTTTCTGTTTGGAAGATGGTTTATGACTGGTCTTTGGTGATTTCTGAAAATTGTTGTAGTTGTATTTTATGTTTGTAATAAGACATCTGGATGTTTTGTTGATTTCTGGAAATTAAAATTTAGAACTTTATTGATGTTAATTTAGAACTTTGGATTGCAATTCATATGTCCTCCCCTGCACTTAGTCCTAAATTTTGGTTGATAATTGTGCATATTAGTAAAGAATAAGGCTAAAAAAAGTATAAAAAAAAAATCTCACTATATATAGAAAAAATTTCACTTTACATAAAAAAAATTCACTACATATAGAAAAAAATTCACTTTATATATAAAAATCTCACTATATACAGAAAATTTTCACTTTATCTAAAAAGCTCTCATTTTGATAAATGAGTATTATTCTTGTTGAAAAAAATTTATACGTTGGCAAAAAAATTTGTACTTTGAATAATGTTCATAAGCGGATACTGTTCATATACTAGATATAAGAAAGAAGTGTTTTATTGAATTTTGAATTTAAAATTGTGTTGGGTTAAAAATTGGTCAAAATTAAAAAAATTGCAATAGGAAAATTGTACTTTAGTTAAAAAAAATCTCACTTCTGGTACTGTTCATAGACGGGTACTGTTCACAGACGTGACACTGTTCACAGACGCGACATGTCTGCAGAAAATGTAAGTGGAGTGTAAATAAGGATAATTGTGTCTTTAATTGTCCTTTTTTTGTAGTGCATTGTAAGTGGAAAATGTAGTGTAGTAATAAGCTAGAATTCACTTAACTTTGTATCTAAACGTTCTTCTCCCTACTTTTTTTTTCTTCAGAACTTTCCATTTCTAGGATTTGTTTCAACCGAAAAATCTCAACTTCTCATTTCCATAAACTATCATGTTTTTTCTTTTTTTATCGGACAAATGTGACTCGAACCCATGACTTCACGGTATAGATAGTGATGCTATAACCACTTAAGTTATTCCACTTCATCAATAAACTATCATGTTTTATGCTGATGTTGAGCTTCGTAAGGAACCATCATCGGATTCCGTATCTATATATAACTATTCGGGAATGCCTGCCTCACTCATTGTTGTAGGGTGATATTTCATCTATTGTTCTGATAATTACCACATGTACAACATTATAAAATCATTAAAACAAGAAAGAAACAGATAAGGAACCCAAAACATACATGCATATTGTTCATCTCTTAACCATTATTAATGAACACATAGAAATAGATATAAAACTTTAAATATATACATAACTTAGTCCATCAAAGGAGGTACCAAAAACCAGATTGGCTACTCAGGTTTCCAAGAGGAGAGTGGAGGTGACTCAGAGTGTAGCCATGTGGTTCCCATTGTAGAGTGCCTTTCTCCCTTAACCACATCAGCCGAGGCGTATGACTCCAGTTCAGCCATCTCTTCTCGGGTCAAGAGCCGCAATATTTTGGTTAAAGTTCTCAATTTTGGTGGTTCCGGGTATGGGACACACGTCGTCTCCTTGGTGATGAACCCAAGCTAGTGCCAGTTGAGATGCGGTGCAACCTTTTCTTGTAGCCATTTCAGTTACCCTTTCGAATACGGACTTGTTCTTTTCAAGGTTTTCTGGCTGGAATCTTGGAAATTTCTGCCAGAAAATGATGCAACAATATCAGTATATTAGTATCCATTTTTTTTTTATCGGACAAACTTAGTTGTTAGTTGTTAGTAGTTAGTACACCAAACATCCAAATACTCCACGAAATCACCAATCCACCTTATAACTCCTATAACTCCAATTCGTTCCCGAAGGGAATCGAACCTGGATCTCCCACTTAAATGAGGAGCCCAGTGGCCAGGTGGGCTAAGCCACCTGGTTAGTATATTAGTATCCATTTAAGTATTGTTTTTAGGCAAATACTTCTATGCGCCAATTGCACCGTGCAACTCAAATACATTTTAAAATGGTATTAGTTGTTTTAATAAACAATATTAGTTGGTCCGCGTTAGCGTCGTCACTTGGGTATTAGTTGTTTTCATTGAACAATATTAACTTTGCACCAATTGCACCCAAAGTGCTACTCTTAATCTTAGATAAAACAAATTCATTACTTTCGATTGCAGTTCTCAGGAGCCTCTTTCGATTGCAGTTCTCAGAGCCTCTTACCATGTCAAAGTACCAATATTTACCAAGAAATTATGACATTAAAATACCATATATCATACTTTCCAAGATAAGCTAACATGCTCGTAATGTAATTATATCCAAGTTACAGCACAGACCCATACACTCTACAATGTCAAGCCTCATATAATGGACAAGCTTAAATTGAATATTAGAAGTTTTATGCCAAGGACTCAAGGTATTGATAAACCTTTTCTGTTACCCAGTAAATTAATTCGGAGTCAATACACATGTCATATTCAGAGTAATAAAACCTTCATCTTTAGCAGGAAGACTCGATAGAAACGATACGGTTTATCAGAAAAATGAAGATCGAAATAGCTAGTTTGAAGTGGTACATCTCCTATTTATTACTCGGGAAATTTGAAATGCACCACAGACTGGGGAATATTGATATGATTTCAACCATCTGTTTAAAGCCACGCCTTAGCCCCCCGGGCTTTTAATAGGAGTACAATATAACGTAGTGACATTAGAGGATGATGATTAACTTCTACTCATTTCAGTAAGGTATAAGAGATATATGTGTGTACCAACCTTCCTGAAGTCGCCTTCCATCAAATTCTGTACCATATCTGTGCCTGATGATAAGAAACCCCGCCCAAGCGGACTGTATGGGACAATTCCAATACCAAGTTCTCTGAAAATCACAACATAATTGAAATGAGTATCTAATTCACACATCCTACAATATTGTAAAAATAAATTTTACCTGCATGTAGGAATTATTTCGTCTTCAGAATCCCTCGACCACAAAGACCATTCGTTCTGAACTGCAGTCAGCGGATGAACAGCATGAGCCCTCCTGATTGTTGAAGCAGAGGCCTCAGACAGACCAATATATTTTATCTTTCCTTCCTCAACCAGTTTCTTTAGTTCTCCCATCTTCAAGATAATAACACATGTTATTAGTGCTAAATTAATGCAATGAGGCACATATAACATTTATATTTGCTGGTCCTACTAATCATCAGCTATAATGAACAGAAGAAATTCTAGCTTCATTATGCTATTAAGAATTCATTCATCAGTCTACTCTCTCTTTCTCTCCGTGTTCCTAACACAAAACATACACTGTAGGGATGCATACAAAGATCATTATGCTACTTATTATGTATCAGTTATACTGCAAGTTTATTGCTCTTCCAGTTGTAAAAAGATCAATTTAACTTCCCAACACAGATTCGATATACAATTTTCAGTGTAAATCATAGTCTGACAGTAGTAAAAACTATGATATGAAAACTCACTTATAATTTTATTTTATATTTTGCATTTCGGCACTAAATGAATATTATTGGTACAGGAAGAGATCAAACCGTGACTTCAATAGGCACACGAGTATCAATCCTATGAGCATAATAGAGATCAATGCAGTCAATATCAAGATGCTTCAAGCTTGCTTCACATGCTGCCCTCACATATGCTGGATCAGCATGTATTTCCATCTTCCCATCGTTCATAATTATCCCAAATTTTGTAGCTATTTGTATTTTTTCTCTTGCTATGCCTTTCAATGCCTTGACCAATTCCATTAAATAAGTTAGCTATTTCATCAAAATATGTGATAATAAATATAAGCAGAACACAATAAGAAATCACAGTGATTACTAATAATAACTTAGAATGTGTAATCCAGAGTATGCATTCCTAGTGACATTCACAAAATTTTAGGCTATTGAAGGTTATATACAATGTTTAATCTCTTGCCAATTAATGCCATCGTTATTACATATTTACATTTTGAAGATCAAATTAAACTAAAAATCTTGTGCTCTGGATCAAAGCAAAACCAAGGCATTAAGTTGATTAAATTTGATCAAACAATATCTCAGAAACTCCAGTAAACAAAAAATATCACAAAACAATTAGAAAGGATCTGCCATTGCGAAAGAAAGCATCTTCTTCGAGTAATTCAATTCGATAATATATACTACGAGAGCGAATTACCAATAAAAAATTAAAAATAGAGAAATGATTCGGAAGCAGAGAAATACCTTTCCAATGAGAATCTCATTGGTGTGAGGGCCGTAGTAGTCGGAGGTGTCGCCGGAATGGATGGCGTGGTGAATGAGATTGATGATATCGGGCTCGGGCTTGGGCGGGCCGTACATGAAGGTCATGCGCATACACCCCAGCCCTGATTCCCCAGCTTCACTCTCGGAATATTTACCCCCATTTTCGGGTTCCTCTTTTTTCGATTGAGTTCGAATTAGTAGTATTAATTTCTATGTTTTATCCGCACCAACTACACTCCACTCTATTTATATCGTCAGGAGTCTGAGTCTGAGTCTGAGTCTGAGTCCGAGTCCGAGTCCAGTCCGAGTTTGACTACGAGTGCGTATCTGGTGTAATTTTATTTATTTAATAAAATAAAATGCGAGCATTATCATATTTTTGTTATTACTCAAAGTGGAGGCGCCCGCGCCGCCTGCTACAACATAACTTTGCGATGAAAATTCACAACGCTTTGGGTTATGTTTACATCGGGCTTTAGGCGGCCAGATCCGAAGATGTCGTGTGCGCTGACGCACGCCTTGCATTTTTTATTTGAGTAGTTTTAATGATATTTAAATGTACAAATGATAACTTCGGATATTTCTGACTTGCTCAAATCCAAATGGGGCACGTCTAAATATAGTAAGTAGAAGTGGACAAATTTGAGAAAGAAAAAGGAGTAAATTACAAAATATCTTCGACTGATTTGTTCCCCACAAAAGTTTTTCAAATTATTACACGAATTCGGTTGAGATTTTTTCAAATTCTCAAATGAATCCTGTGGTGTATGTAAATATGCAGATCTGTTAGGTAACTTTGGACGAACTTCAGAGTAAAGAGTTTATTTTGAAACTTATAAGAATCAATAGATTCATTCGGTAATTTACCCACCCAAGCCATTAAATTGTTGAGAATTGTATAAATTTCAAGAGGGGTAAAAAGTGTAATTACAAACAAAAAGAGTTCCTTAATAAGTTCATAGGACTCGACTACGTGACCTCAATTTTTTTTTTCCTGACCAATACGGAAAAAGGTAGGTTTCTGGTGAAAGTTATTTATAGTATAAAATTTACACTATTCTACTTATAAATTAATAATATACTACTTATCAATTGATATCATTGTATTTGTAAATTGATATCATAATTTTAAATGTTATAGATATTAATTTATAAGAGTATCAATTTATAAATGAATTTTATCGATTTAATAAGATGATTAATTATCACTGAAAACTTTGTAAAGAAATAATTTCATTCATCAAATGGGTATATGTAGGGGTGGCAATTCGTGCTAACGGGTCGTGTTTCGTGTCGACACGATAGTGACACGACACGATATGGCCAAACACGAACACGACACGATAAGAATCCGTCTTATACCTATTACCACGAACAAAAAAATTTCGTTTTATTACCTATTACCTATTACGATAAGAAAAATAAATAGATTTTAAAATATAATTTATATTAAAATTTTGATATTATACGATATGACCGCGACCGCGATATGACATTTATAATACACGTTAACACGATATGACACGATAAAAAATAAAAATTTCTAATAAAATTATAAAATATTAAGTCATATATATAATAAAATATTTTTAATTCAAATTTATTGGGTTACACGAACACGACACGACACAACACGACACGAAAATTTCGTGTCCTTATCGTGTTTACACGATAACGACACGAACATGATAAGGCTAAACACTAACCCGCAATTTTTGGTGAGTAGCAATGGATAGGGTGATTAGAAATGGATAGGGAGTAGAAATAGATAGTATGAATAGAAATTGATTGGGTGATTAGAAATTGATAGGATGAATATAAGTGGATGTGATGATTTCAAGAATGAGAGTTTATGAGAATGATTTCCAAACAATTCATGTCAGCATAATTTCTACTTAATGAGTTTTATCTCACATAGTTTATGCATTGTAGGTAATCATGGGATGTTGTGACGTGACGGGTTTACTGGACAAGTTGTGGAACTCCTGCAGGTTTTGAGTGGTTGTGTACATAGATGACAACCTGTTGGGCATACCGTGACTTATCTTGCTTCCTTTTTTATATGTCTTGTTGCTTATGGATGTGTATTATGTTATGGATATGAATGTGAACATGTTACTTTTGTTGTGAAATCAGGTTTGAAGTAATAATGTTGGAAAAAAATATAAATGAATGTGAACATATTATTTTAGACGTAAATCGATATTGTTTAGTAAAGGAAAAAAAAGTATAGCAGGATTACGTGTTGCATTATATTTATATTTAGATAATATTGGGTTAAATAAGGGTGGTCGTGACATTTCTATCTTTCTACAACTGTCAAACTACACATAACCAAACTGTTATTCATGATAGCTATTTTTTCACTTCTTGAGAGCCCCCATTTGCCTATCGTCTCAAAATTTTGGGGCACGTACATACCGCCGATGTGTTCGGGGTCAAATTCTGTGAGGCGTTGATTAATTTTGCTCTTACGAGTCTTGGAGATATGCACCTCATCAGTTTCACTACTGGAGATATGATCCGATCAGATTCGAGGGCGAATCTTTCCCAAGAGAGGAAGGATGATGGAGATATGATTACAATTTAATAATTTTTCTTATTTATTGTCTTTCCATTTAATACCTAGTATCTATAATATTCTTATAATATGCTTCCTTAGTCATTAAGGTAGACATTTAATATGGTTGTCCTAGTTTTCCGTATAAAAAGGCTCTACTATTTCATTGTAAATGCGTTATGATATTGAATAATATAAGTATTTTCAGGTTATTCCTGAGTATCCCGAGACGTAGTCTCAACACCTGCAACGATGTACGCGCTACATCATACTGCCACCTTCTTTTCTTGCTTATCCCTTAGAATTCGACTATGAGAGATGAGGTTTGTGAAGGTTTTAGAATGTAAGACGGTAATAATAATAAGCCATTTAAAAGAATCAGGCCCGGTTATATGCATGTTCAGTCAGCCCAACCGCGCCGGGCCTCATTTTTTTAAGGGCCCCCAGGCCCAAAATTTCGAAGCCCATTTACTAGGCATAAAAAAAATAAATTAAAATCCTTAATTCTTCTCAGGCTGAAGAAAGAAGACGGGTCAGGCGAAATTTTTTTAATTCTTCTCATCCTTAATTTTCTCAACCTCCATTAATCTTCCATCAATGTCTTTATTTTCCAAAAAATTACCGTTGATCTTCGATTCTTCTGTCACTGTATGTGCATATAAATATGTATCTCAAATTAGATTTACCCAACTCCAATCCTCTTCCTCTTCTATTAGGTTGGAAAAAACAAGCAACGATTTGCCGATTTAAACACTATTCAGTAACTTGAATCTCTATTAGTTGTGGGCTTCTTCGAATTCAAAGGTAATTTTTTGTACTAATATTCTTCAACAGTTTTCATTTATTAAATTTCATAATTGAATTTTTAGAGAAGAGAAGCTAATTGTTCAGGGGCCGTCTAATTATCTTCTAATATAATCTATATAATGGAATCAGGTAATATAGGCATTTTTGACATAGTTTTAGTTGTTGAAGACGAAGTATTGTAACTTGTAAGCAATGTTTTTTCAGTAATTTGTGAAAAATAGTAATCTGAGAATCACTTTTTAATTAGTTTGAAAATGGCTTTTGGCTGCTTCAAATTAAATGAACCACTGCTTACTGCTTAGGGTGTTTACTGTTTAGATGCTCTAAAATCACCTTTTAATTCTTGTCATTTTGAATATGAATATTTAGCAATCGGTTGGCTACTTGGCTCAAGTCATTGCCGCTGCAGGTGTGAGGTGCCGGATTGCAGTTAAATTCGAGAAGAAGACTACTAATCATCAAAAGGAAAGTTTTCATTACTTTAATACTTGTTACTTTTTTTTTATTATTGAATTATGCCTCCTAAAATTAGAAAATATGAATGTGGCAGCGAAAAACTTAAGAAGAAAAGAAGAATTGAAGCTTTAATTCAATCTCAAAGAGGGGCTCTAGAAAAAGTTGTGGTTAAAGATTCTCAAGTTTCCAGCGATAATCAAAATACTGATAATGTGAATTTAAATGAGAATGATGATGATATAGATTCTAATGTCTCCTTAGATGATGAAAACGTGGATAATGATGTGTCTATTGAAAATGTGAATCGTGATATGCCTTTTGAAACTGAAAATGTTAATGATGTGCCTTTTGAAACTGAAAATGTTAATGATGTTAATGATGTGCCTATTGATGTTGTTCCTAATGATATGCATGTTGAAAATTCTAATGATGTGCCCGTAGAAATTAATGATAGTAGTGATGCTAAAGTTAATTGTGATATATATGATCCTAGATATTGGGATGGCCTTGAAGAAAGAATGATATGTCGTTTAGCAGTTAATGGCCCTAAAAGAGACTTAACAATTGAGAAAGATCCTAATGACTGATCTAATAGACACTTCTCGTCAATCCATTATACTAGAATTTTGCCCAATGGAGAAAAATGTGAGAGAGATTGGCTTGTTTACTAAAAAGAGCTTGACAAAGTATTTTGTTTTTGTTGTAAATTATTTAAAAAAGGTCATGGAGTGGGTGAATTAACAAGGGGGGGTTTTAATGATTGGTCCCATCTTAGTCGTAGACTTAAAGAGCATGAAATTTGTGCGGAGCATGTTAAAAATATGATAACTTGGTATCAGTTGCGCTTAGGATTAAGTAAGAAAAACACTATCGATAGAGAATCACAAAAGCAATATGAGAAAGAGAGAGAACATTGGAGAAATGTTTTAAGGAGGATTATTTCAATTATTAAATTTCTTGCAAAACATAATTTGGCATTACGTGGTAGTAATGAGAGACTATATGAGAATAGTAATGGTAATTTCTTAGGTTTAATTGAAATGCTAGCTGAATTTGATCTAGTTATTCAAGAACATGTTCAACGTGTTCAAAATAAAGATCTTCATCGCATTATCTTAGTCACAATATTCAAAATGAATTCATACTTTTGATTGGCAAGACAATTAAATTTGAGATTATAAAAGTTATAAAGCAAGCAAAGTATTTTTTCAGGATACTTGATTGCACTCGATTCTAGTCACCAAGAGCAAATGTCTATTATTTTGAGATATGTGTCTTTTTCTTCAAATGGAGTTCATATCGAAGAATCTTTTTTGGGAATTTTAATTGTGAATGATACTAGTGGACAAGGACTTTTTGATGTTCTGCAACTTGAATTGAAGTCTCTTGATTTAGATATTGATGATGTGAGGGGACAAGGCTATGATAATGGTTCTAATATGAAAGGAAAACATCAAGGAGTTCAAAAGAGACTTTTAGACATAAATCCTAGAGCATTTTATACTCCATGTGGTTGTCATAGCTTAAACTTAATACTATGTGACATGGCTAATAGTTGTGTGAGGGCTAAGAGTTTTTTTGGTGTAGTACAACGCATATATACCATATTTTCTAAATCTACAAAGAGGTGGCAAATTTTAAAAGATAAATTGAAATGGTTGACACTTAAACCATTGTCATCTACTCGTTGGGAAAGCCGTGTAGATAGTGTTAAAGCCATAAGATTTCAAATAAAAGATATAAAAAAGGCTTTTTTAAAGGAAGTTTCTAAAGTTGATCTTGATTCTATGATTAGAAGTGAAGCTCATTCTTTAGCAACTCATGATCTTGGTAAGTTTGAATTTTTGTTGGCTTTGGTTATTTGGTTTGATGTATTGTCTCATGTAAATGTAGTTAGCAAGCAACTACAAAGTAAGGATGTGCGTATTGATGTTGCAATAAGAGATATAGATACTTTGATTTCATTCTTTAAGGAGTATAGAGAACATGGTTTTTTCTAAACTTTGGAAATAGCTAAGGAAATGGCTATAAAAATGAAAGTCGATACTAATTTTTCTCAAAAGCGTGAAATTAAAAAAAAAGAAGCAATTTGATGAGAACCAAGATGATATACCTCCTTTATCTGAAGAGGAATCATTTAGAGTTGAGTATTTTTTATATATTATTGATCAAGCAATTTCTTCGCTAGAGATAAGGTTTGAACAATTTCAAGAATATAAAAAGCTATTTGGATTCATGTTTACATCTGATAATTTACATTCTTAGATGATATCTCTCTGAGAACAAGTTGTATTCGTCTTGAAAATGCACTTAAGAGCAATGAGCAATCTGATATTGATGGAAATGCTTTGTATGTAGAATTGCATCTTGTTAAAGAGTTTATGCCTAATAGGAAGATGGGAGCTATTGAAATTTTGAGCTATTTAAAAGATGTTGGTTCTTTTCCTACTGCAGTAATTGCTTATAGGATTTTGTTGACAATTCCCGTCACTTTTGCATCTGCCGAAAGGAGCTTTTCCAAGTTGAAATTGGTGAAATCATATTTACGCACTACAATGTCACAAGAACGACTAAATGGGTTGGCGATGATAGCTATTGAGAATGATGTGGCAGAAAGAGTTAGCTATGAAGATTTAATTGATGATTTTGCTTCACAAAACGCTAAAAGAGTTGCACTTTTGAAGTGATTTTTTAATTTTGTATAATATTTTATTAAAAAATAACTTCAATATCTTGTTTAGGATGTTTTTTTTTTAAATATTATTATTATTGCTTCTGTAAAAACTAAATTATTTCATATTCATATTTTTACTTGGACCCTCACTTAAGGCCTCATTTGAGAGTTCGCAACAGGCTACCAAATTCTCCCAAACGGCCCTGAAAAGAATTCATTCATATCTTGTGTGAGAAAGAACATTCAAAGAATGCGTGCCTTCAAATACCTGCCACTCAAACTAATTTATAGACTTTATACTTATTCATTGCTCATATATATGGAATTACTGGATGATACCCATGTATTACGTGAAATAATCGTTTAATACATTAATCGTATAACTGATCCACAATCACCGTCTATAATATAATTGCTAATATGTTTGAATGAAACAATTAATATTATTTAAAAACTAAAATTACACATAAAATGTACGTAAACAAGTTGCACGATTAAATTGATTTATAAAAAGTCTTTCCTACTTATAATTATAAATATAAATCAATTTGTTATTGTATAAAATAATATAGTTATATTATTTAATTATTGTTATTTTAGATAATATGTATATATAAAATTTGTCACTCATATCTACAATCAATTTTCGCTCGTTTCAAATCCGGCGTAAAACCCGTCTTTAAATGCTGAATTTTTAAAGTGATTGGGAACCCAACATCCTTCCGATTAGATAAACAAGTTAAGATACCTACTCTCAATAGATTAATCTTCTCACCACAATATACATGATATAATCATACAACAATTACAATAGTCGAAACAGAGTTGTCTAATTTCATCACAACATACATAACTTAGGGGGTGTTTTAAAACTTTACTTCACTCCTAGAAGCACTTATTTTTCAAAGAAGTTGGGTCTAACCAACTTTTAAAATAATTGCTTCTACACTATTCAAATGAGGTTGCAAACACCCCCTTAATTTGTTCATCTTTAAACAATTATTTAATTTAATTAACAAAGGGAGATACACAAGGTGGCCATCCATAGTTGGTAATGCTCTACTCAGGTTTCCAAGAGGAGAGTGGAGGTGTCTCTGAATTTATCCATGTCAATGCCATCATAGCATGCCTTTCTCCCTTAACAACATCACCTGACGCGTACGACTCCAGTTCACCCATCTCTTCTTCAGTTAATTTCACAGAAAGAGCTCCGATATTTTGGTTGAAGTTCTCGACCTTGGTGGTTCCGGGAATCGGACACACGTCGTCTCCTTGGTGGTGAACCCAAGCCAGTGCTAGTTGAGACGGGCTGCAACCTTTTTTCGTAGCCATTTCATTTACCCTTTCAAATACAAGCTTGTTGCTTTCCAGATTTTCGGGCTTGAATCTTGGAAAATTCTGCCACGAAATGATATCAGCATATATTAATTCCGGAAAATGTATTATTTTTATTTCTATCATTAGATTAAAACTTTCATTACTTTCAATTGCAATTCTCAAGAACCTCTTGTCATCCAATGTACCAATATATTTACCAACAAACGATGACATTAAAATACAAAAAATCATACTTTCAAACAAAGATTGGAAGATTGGGGATAATTTGATATGGTTTCAACACCTTTTAGTTCCTTAAGAGAAGCACAGCATATTTTTATTGACACAAGCAATCACTCTCTTTCTATTGTTACATCCTTTCCCTTATTACTTTCTTTTTTTTCTCGTTTTTTTAGTGTGTGTGTGTTGTTGTTGTTGGGGGGTGGGGGAACCACACACAGCCCCAAAGTCATAGTAATGTAAATTCTACATTTTAAGCTCAAGTGTTGATTTTTAGCTGTCGAAATTTGAGAATGATTAACTTCTTATACTTTCAGTAAGGTTTAATAGATATAAGTATGTCGAACCTTTCGGAAGTCGCCTTCTGCCAAATTCTGTATCAAATTTGCGCCAGATGAAAAGAAACCCCGCCCAAGTGGACTGTATGGGACAATTCCAATACCAAGTTCTCTGAAAATCACAATATGAATTGAAATGAGTGCCATTATCACATGATTCACATCCTACATTGAAAAAATAAATAAAAGAAGGAAATCTTACCTGCATGTAGGAATTATTTCGAGTTCCAAATCCCTTGTCCACAAAGACCACTCGTTCTGAACTGCAGTTAGCGGATGAACAGCATGAGCCCTCCTGATTGTTGAAGCAGAGGCCTCAGACAGACCAATATATTTAATTTTCCCTTCCTCAACCAGTTTCTTTAGTTCTCCCATCTTCAAAATAATACCACATGGTATTAGTAAGAAAACCAAAGAATGAGACACATATTACATGTATATATAGCTGGTATGCTTATCTCCCATTAATCATCATCTACAAACAACAATTGTCGGTACATTGTGCTTGTACTGAATTCATCCATCCGTCTACTCTCTCTCTCTCTCCCCACTTAGGAAGGATAAGCAAATCTCAGTTAGTACTTATGTATCAATTAGAGTAACTCTCTTGTACAGCAGTTGTTTGGTGCAACTGTACCCGACTAATACTTTTCAGTGGAAACAACTAAAACTAACAACCTAATGGTAAGACTATGATTTTTTTGCATTAGGCACTAAATGAATGTTGCTACAGGACCAGAACAAACCGTGACTTCAATAGGCACACGCTTATCAATTCGATGAGCATAATAGAGATCGATGCATTCAATGTCAAGACGCTTCAAGCTTGCTTCGCATGCTGCCCTCACATATGCTGGATCACCACGTATATCCGATTTCCCATCCTTTGTAGATATCCCGAACTTTGTAGCTATTTGTACCTTTTCTCTCTCTACCCCTTTCAATGCCTGCATCATTTCCAGTAAACTGCTTTTTATCACAATATTGAAAATGAATAAATATAAAAGACAACTAATATCACCTAGGATACAGACTAAAACCAGGAATGGTCGAATGGGTACTCCTGACCATATTTTCAAACAATTCAAGGTTCACTCAACAGTATACTTAACGAAACAGAATGCATGCATATAAAACATGGATTCTATGTAAAGTTGTAAACGGTAACTATAATCAATTTTTGTTCTGCCAAGTATGGTTTTCTTCTTACACAATCACAATAGGTTAAAGAATTTTTCTAGCCAGAAAACTCCAATTGTTTCCAACAAAAAAAAAGCAAGTTAATTAATAACATCAATAAATCAAAAGAAGTTACTTCTGTTCTTGATCAAAACAAATTCAAACATTAAGTTCATCAAGCATCTCCAGAAACACAACTATAAAGAATATATCCCCAAATCAGAAAATCGAAGGTAAAGTTGTGACAAATAATTGTATAATGCCATGTTTGTACAGTTCAAATAAAAAAGGATCTTCTATACTGTATTAAGATATACTAATGCAGTTTCAATCTTCTACTTTTCCTCCTTCAAAATTACCATGGTACTATTCGGCTTTATCTTATATACATCGTCTTAATCAACAAAAAATAAAATAAAATAAGATTAGATTAGATACCTAAATGGATTTATAAATTATTTGTAGAAACTAGACAAAATTAAAATTAATAAATTCAAATATCAAGGAACTGTTCTTGTGATGTGAATTCATTGATACTTCCATACTAATCTAATCCCTCCGGAAAACTCGCGATCTTAAAATAGCAACACCGCATCAAGTACCTGGATACTATCCTAAGTCAATAAAATTCGACTATAACTCTAATTCGATCAATATTCAAACCCAAAAAAAAAAAAAAAAAACAAGTTTCATCGAAAAGGGGAAGTAAGAAACCTTGCCGAGGAGAATCTCATTGGTGTGGGGCCCATAGACGTCGGAGGTGTCGAGAAATGTAACACCGGAATCGATGGCGTGGTGAATGAGGTTGATCATATCGGGCTCGGGCTTGGGCGGGCCGTACATGAAGGACATGCCCATACACCCCAGCCCTTGCTTCGAAACCTCCAGCCCCTGCTTCCCCAGCTTAATTCTCGGAACATTCACCGCCATTTTCAGTTTTTTTTCTCTGAATTTGTTGAGTTGCTCTGCTTTTTTCCACACCAATTACACACGCATCTTTTTATAATCTGTGACTGTGAGAAGAAGTAATAGGAAACAAGGAATGCGGAATGCGTATCGCGAGCCAATGCGCACGCGATAATCATTCGCGTGCCTTGTATGCCATATTATTATTTGACCCAATATTATGATAGAATATCATTTTTGGTACACACTCTTAAGAATATTTCAATTTCAACCTAATACTATATTTTAAGAACAAAAAGTTGAGCATTCGTTTACCAAATGTTTACCGATTTGAGAAGAATAATTTATGGAATCTAACATTTTAAAACTGTGTTACATCTTTAACCAAAAAGTATTGCTTTTTTTTTTTTTTTTGTTATAAACTATTCTCAATATTCTAGTGTTATAAAAAAAGTGAAATTTCTAGCTGTGAGAGAAAAAATATCACAAAATGTCCTATAACTTTGTTTGTGTTCACAAATAGTTCTGTATATTTTTATCTTATCAATTTTGATCTATCTTTTTAGCATCAACTTTTGTCCTTTTCTCTAGAAAATTTTGAATTTTGATCGAAAAATTATCGAAAATATGTTGTGGCATACAAAATGACACAATAACGATATGGAAATGACGAGTTTTATTTTTATGAGAGGAAGATAATAGTATAGGTGTTGACCAGTCTCAACGTAAATCACTCGGAATTAAACAATGAATGAATATTCAAGATTTGATGTTTGTCATTACCATTAGGAATCAGGTAGTAATATATATATATATATATATATATATATATTTATGAAATTGAATATGAAATAAATAAATAAATAAAAAAGCATCCACAAAAATTTGTATACATGAGGTTATAAATAACTTCAACACAATCCAATTTGTCCAGAATTAATAAAACTTGTATAGCACAATTTTGCGTAGAATATTCAAACTTTGGTTGAATATTTGGCAGTTTGCGATAATGACAACAGTTGGTCCAACATTTAAAAGCGGTCCAGTTGATCAATTCCTCAATGCCACTTTTTATGTTATAAGATTATTCCACTTCTAAGGCCCCAAAAAATATTAGGGGGGAGGTGATCACTGATCAAGTTTGCATGATCAACTCAATTCTGTGTGTTTAGAGAATGTTAGCTAATAATCTCTATATATAAAGTAGAATCAAACAGAATTACTGTGGGACAGTTCCGGTTAGTCGGATATGATCCAAGGTTGGACGTAAACCATAGTTATTCACGGCTGCCATGGCGGCCCTGTATCCTCCTCCGTAAGCTGGGGAAGGATCGTGGGCTATCTGATGCATAAAAAACTCCCCTAGCTTATTTTCAGCGCTTGATTTACCGCCTTTCTTGGTCAATAACCGCGATGATGACGTGTTTGTGGATGTGGTTATGACCTCCGATTCAAGCCATAAACGAGCAAGTACTTGACAGATACCTTCTTCTATCTCGGTCCTCAGATTACGATACCCTACGCCGTAGTAAATGAAATAGTATTACTTATTTACACTGTAAAGTATTAGTTGTAAAAATAAGTTGAATAATTATATTACCATTAAGACGTAACCACCCGTGCATCAACTCGTGTGCAAGGATTGCTCCCGTTTGCAACCTGCAACAACAATTTGAGAGATTCAAGCATTCTGCATCATAATTTGAGAGAAAACTGTTTTCATATTTAACATCTTTAGCTTTAAGACAGCTGCATCAGAAATCCAAGCATTATACTTCACACTTGAAAAAAAAAGGAACCTAGCAACTAACTAATTTTGTAACAGAGACATTTGAATCAAAGTTTACCTTGGGAGGCCAAACAAAACCAGAATGGCAGTAACTTCACACCTCCTAATCAGCTTTTGTGGTTTGGTCCTCATTCCTACAAGGCCGTAGCGCTCCATTCTTGGTCTTTTCAGTACCTAGACACATATTACATAGCAGCACCATAATACTTTAAAGTAGCACTTATGATATTTCCCATAGCTTATACACAAGGGAAGACTAACAAAATGATGACGTTAAAGAGCTAGCTTACACTAGTCACAGTCTGCTCTTCAGAGAGACATAAACCTCTCGTTTCAGGCATGTGGTGGAAACCCTGTCAAAAACATGAATTACACTCGAGAATTTTGTAATGTATTAGGAGGAAAATGAAATATTGTTACATGTTTCTCCCCTTGGATAGCATCGTTAAGGGCTAGTCTTTCGACGAGAAGCATGGGAATTTGCTGATCTATTCTCATATTCAGTCCTTCATAGTAGTCTCGGATGGTATAGTACAATGGCTGACAATCACCAGTGTCCATAATAGCCGACTCCATGCACTCTAAGCATATACTACGCCCATCTCCCAATGATATATATCGACTATTCCACGACTAGAATTAAACAACACACACTATCAGTTGAACACTTTAAATGGTATTAGTTTTTTCACTAAAAGGTATTAGTTTATTTAACTGAACAGTATTAGTTGTTTTTATTGAACAATATTAGTTATGTACCTCTAAACGTTCACAACTACAACACCTAGCCGTATGATCATGTTCATGTGAAGGACAATACTTTTGGGACCAAAACGGGTGGCATCTGTATTCGATCAAGCCAGCTCCATTTGTGGGAATCTGTACATTAATGGATTGATTAATGCTCATAATTGAAAAAGTACTTATCATAAATAGATTTCCTAGACGAATGATGTTACGTACAAACTGATGACAGACTTCACATTTTGGATGAGTGAGGTTTTTGAAGCAGGACTTGTGGTATGTGTCACTTCCTGACAAAGAGAACTTGAATTGAAATAGAAATAAAAATGAGAATTGGATATAATTAAAATAAATATCTCTGAACAGAAATATGAATCAAAAGGGGTACCTCATGTTCAGTTATAGGGTAATTACATGCACGGCAACGAAAGCACTGTGGATGGAAGAAAGTCCCCATGCATCCCAGATAATTCCCATGCCCAATCTCTCCTTTGCAACCTCCACATACTCTGCAAATAATACGCCACAAACAAAATATGGTATTAGTTGTGCACGGTGCAACTGGTACACCCAAGCGTTACTAATTAAGAAAATATGGATCAAGTCGATGACTGAATTACTACTTGTGATCAGGAAAAAAATGATAGTAAGAAATAGGAAGTTAAACCAATATATTCTCATAACTTTGCACATTTATTGAAATAGTCTCATAATTATCAATTTTTCCAATTTATTTTCATATATATTCAATTTGATCCAATTTAGTCCCAAATCGCCGGAGGCTGCTCAAAATTGCCCAAAACGACGTCGTTTTGGGTGAGTGTCCTACACGCGCCCCCAATTTTGACAGGAATATGTAAGACACTTGTCCAAAACGACGTCGTTTTGGGCAATATTTAGCGACCTCCGACGATTTGGGACTAAATTGGATCAAATTGAATACATATGAGACCAAATTGGAAAAATTGATAATTATGAGACTATTCCAATAAAGATGCAAAATTATGAGACAAATTTGGTTTAAAACCCGTAAGACATAAGATATGTGATAAGTTACTTATATCCATGTGTAGGGCCATATTGAGGTTGAGGGTATGGTGGTGAATATGAAGTATCATGAAGAATCGTCAGTAGATCTTCATCATTGTCTGTTTTCCATTTATAGCCTGCATCATCATAGTAATCGATATATGTAGATTTTTTTGGAGGAAAGAAGAAGAAAAGGTTATAAATAAATAATAAAATAGTACCTTTTGGTTTCTTTAAATCTTCAGCCAAAGAGAGAGCAATTGCATGATCTAATTCCTCTTTCTGTTTCTTGGCTCGAGACCGGTCATCCTATTCAGGAAATAAGAGAAACCACTAACTAAGCAACACTATAAGGTGAAGTCCTTTCATGAATAGGGATGGCAATGGGGCGGGGGTATCTAACTACCCAGGTCCGCCCCGTGCACATCATCAGTCGCCCCGGCCTGCCCTGTGCCCCGTTGCGGGGCACAATTTTATGTCCAAGCCCGCCCCATTTTTTATCTAATAAAATTGAATTTCAACATAATAAACTATAAATCAAATTATCATATCCACCCCATTCACCATAAATAAAATAGAGGTCCAAAAATTACAAAACCTCAATTAATTTATATATATATATTTTTCTTATTATAATTATTACCGTATATATATAATTAATTTATAATGAAGTGCGTCGGATCGGGTTGGGCCGGGGCAATACTGATACCCAGACCCGACCTGACCCGTTCGCTGGGCAGGTCGGCTTTGGGGCGGGACATTTTGCCATCCCTATTCATAAATGGTAAAAAAAGGAAGATGAAATAGTGATAAATAGAGATGAGAGATGAATACCAAGGATTTAATGGGATTTGCAACTCTCCTACTAGTATTAGTCCCATTGTTGAAAAGCCTAGTAACCCATTTCATAAACCTCGACTTCCTCTCTCCGTACGACGACACAATATGCCCTGCTTAAACCCAAAATCATCTTCTATCATCCATCAAATTCAAAAACCAAAACATGAAATGCAAAAAGACTCTGTTTTTACACATAATAATTACAGTCGAAAGAAATCTTACTGGGCATCAAAATAAATTGGTAAAATTCTTCTTCTTTGAACAAACAGAGCAAGATTAAATTCAAAAGGGATACTAGCTTATTAATTTCCCGAAAACAAGAATCATTGTGTAAACTTATCAAGTGGGAATCAGCTAAAAACGACAAAGATAACAATTTTGATGATCGATCCCTAAAGATAAGATTTGACATACCATAAATGCAGGGGTGCGAAAGGTGGTTGATATTTGAGGAAGACATTGGGACGCAACGCAATGGGTTGTGAAAGGGTGAAAGGGACTAGTAGAGAATGGCATCATTGATAATGAGAGAAAGAAAGGTGGAAAAAAAGAGGTAGATTCTTGGCTTGGAGAAAATAAAGAAATCGAAGAAAGGTGATGTGCCAGAATCTAGCTGACGGCTGAATGAAGTGGAAATGCAGTTTCCACGGCTGTGAAGAATTTCAGACCTTGCCTTTGCCTTTGAGTCAACAACACTATTCTTCCAAATCCAAATCACACCTTTCTTTCACTTATTACTTATTACAGTATTGTCTAGTTAATAATCAAGTATTAATATTGTTTAGTAAAAATAAATAATACTATCCATTGTTTAGTGAAGCAATGAATACTACTCCGTAATGTCTAGTGAAACAAACAACCACTATCGTGTGAGACACTCTCATACATGGAGTAATCTTATTTTAATTTTTTAACATCATCTTTTTTTTTAAATATGATTGGAGATTGATTCGGTGTAGTCGTTGCTTGTATTTATATAGTTTTCTTGTTCAATTGGAGACTTCTATTACTCAATTTTGACTAATTACACTTGATGCGGAAAGAGGTCGTGGTTTGCTTATTGTGTGAGAAACGAATGAAAACGAGCAAGAATTGATTTAAAACTAATTTGATTTGGAAGGATATAGCAGAAGAAGAGTAAACCATTAGAAACCCGTCAAAAAGAGGATTGCACAAAAAAAAAATCAATCGATGGTCAAACTAATACTATTACACAAACTCTCATGTGAAACCTGTTCATAATATGAAATTCATACCATTACACTTATAAATTGATATCACTACTTTTATAAATTAATATCTTACAATGATCTCAATTTATAAGTGTAATAGTATCAGTCGATAAGTGCAATGATATTAATTGTTATGAATTTAACAAAAACCTGTACAGACGGTTTGCGAAAAATAAATATAAAAGGCAATATAATTGTTAAAAGTAGAGAACATGATTCCTTTTGTAAAATGCATGCATGTGATCATTTGTGTTGGCGCATGTAGCGTGCTTTGGGGAAGGAATTCACATGCATATTATGTAAAGTGTATGTAACTAAAATAAAAATGGTTGAAATTTGAAAAGAGGAATAAATTAAATAGCGATTTTCATTAAAAAAAATTAAAAATTGAAACAATGAATTTGTATCCCCTAATTACTACGAAGGAGGTCCAAAGCCTTCAAAAGGGTTCCCCTGAACCTATCTAAATCAAGATTCATATCCTGATTTTGTAAATACACAGTACTAAAATAAGGAAAATTCTTACTAAGTATTAGTCCCGGATCTGTATATATTGTACTATTAGGAGGATATTTCCCCAACAAGGAGCTCTCATTCAAAGTAACTGTATAATTTAAAGACACCAAGTTATTACTGTGCATCCCACTTTGGAAGCAAATCCATGCAAGATATTCGACCCCGTACGGCACGATTTGTATCACAACCGCATTCTCACGTAGAAACACCATGTTTGTTAGCCCCGCCCCTTGGACCCCCACCATCACGTCGAAAGAATTCACAAATTCCGCGATTAATGATACATTCGTGTGCATCTCTCTTACGACCACCTCAAACCCCAAAGCTCGGGCCGCCTCCCCGATTTCGTCTTCGTTCATCAGTTTTCGGGTTTTTTCTCTTGAAATCATCAGCATCCGAGGTTGGTGATCGTGAATCGGATTATATTGATGGTGGTTTAGTTGCAGGAGTTGTGTGAAGTCTGTCCTTAGAAATTGTAATGGTAGTGTTGATGTTTTCATCTCTAAATCGATGTAGGCTTCTAGCCCCACGATCATCCTCGAAAAACATATTACCTGGTTGAGTGAAATTAAATAAATGAATTAATTTCGCACTTCTATTCTATAAGTTCAGATTTTTAGACGGAGAAAATTGCAGAAATGGTCCCCCGTGAATTTGTCCTCATAAAAATGATTATTTTTTTAACAAAAATGGATTTTACAAGCAAAAAACAAAGGAATTTTTTGGACCAAATTTATTTTCTGAAAATTCTCTTGGGACCAAAATTGTTAAATAAAAATTGAATGAGATCATTTATGTATAAAAAAAGGACCAAAAAAGAACATCGGACTAAAACTGCAGAGGAAAAATTCACATGGGACCACTTCTGCAATTTATCTCTTTTAGATGAGACGAAATTCTTTCATGATATCAGAGCTTGTGGCTCAGCCCAGATCCTGGGTTCGATTCCTGTGGAAAGTACTCCACCCATTTAAAATTGTTCACTCGTTGGCCTCCTCCCCAAAGAGGCAGAAACAATGATTCGGCCCACGAGTGAAGGGGAATATTGAGGGAAATTAAATAAACGAATTAATTTCGCATCTCTCTCTACAAGTTGGGACTTTTAGATGAGATGAAATTCCTTTCAATACCTCGTTTTCCGTGTCAATGTCGTGCACGTCGTATTTGGATAGTTTGTCGATGATGAAACGGTATTTGGAGGTCCATGAGGAGTTGTAGTTGCTCATGAGGAAGACCGTCGTTCGTTTGAAAGGACGAGAAGTTAGGAAAAGCGGGACGAGCACGTCGGCGAACGAGTGGAAGTAATTGCGTGGGGCGATTCCTCCGACGGAGAAAAGGATAGCGGGGATATTGTTGTAATTACGGTTGCAACGAGGGGTTTTGTGAAACGGCGTCGTTATGACCTTGAAGTTTTTGACTGGGTGCATGGAGCCGGGGTTTCCTTTCCGGGGGTGTGGTGTCATGATCCAAGAAGTCGAGTTAATTGCTTCATCGCTTATGAAAATGGTGGACGAGACGCCGTGGATTCTTACGTCGCCGTTTATCTCATAAACCTCTGTTTTGTAATTCGAAAACTTCAAATCCACATAACTTGATCTTGAACTGGTGGACATTTTAGAAGCATTTTGTACAGCTTCAAGAAATTCAAAAGAAATTAAAGAAAAGGAATTATTTTAGTTCATGATTAATTGGTGTGGGATTTCCTATTTCACAATATGTTTCATCTACTATTCCATTATCATTTAACCGTTAGATCTTCGTCAAGTGTCATCCCTTCAATTTCTACTAATTAATGTAATTAATGCTGATTAATTCAAAAAAAAGAAAATTCTCATCTTCCATCATTAGTTTTCTTCTTTTTGGGCAGCGCAGAGATCTCCAAGATAATGTTAAGAACATCAACACTTTCACATATATATATTATATAATCATCGTTTCATGGTCACTCGACCCGAGTGGTTCATGGTTCATTTTGGGTTCAATGTTTAATATTTAGGGTATAGATGGTTCATCCAAATTAAAATTGAATCCAAATTTTCATTTTTTTTGAATTAACCAGCATTAATTACATTAATTAGTAGAAATTGAAGGGATGACACTTGGCGAAGATCTAACGGTTAAATGATAATGAAATAGTAGATGAAACATATTGTGAAATAGAAAATCTTATCCGTGATTAATTTACTCAATGCGAATATTCTATTTTATGGCTCAATTATGACAACATCTTAATTTTATGGTTTGTCATTATATCTTCAACTTGTGCAGTAATAATCTTTTTGCATAGACAATTTGTCGAAACAAAAACTATTCAAACTTATCAAGCATGTTCAAAGCTTCTAGATATGTGATTCAAAAAAAAAAAAATTGATCTTGATGTGAACCATTTTGGTATTTTTGCACTATCATCCTCCGAATTACATATATCTATATCTACTTCTCGCTTAATGAATTTATATACATGTAGTGTAACATGTATTATATTGGAGTTTAAATCACAAATGGTCACATAACTTTGACCTCAAATAGATTTAGTTTCATAATTTTTTTTTTGTCTTTGATTTAGTTTCAATAACTTTGATAATGTCTAATTTAAGTCTCAAATCGGTCGGAACAACGTCGTTTTGTTGATTCAATTTGGGGCTTTCTGGCGGATGTTATGACTACACTGCCACATGCATTTTTAAGTGTGTATGACTAATTCTTGCCGACAAATCTGTTTTAATTTTAATTTTTTTTAAAAAAATTATTATATGCCTGGAATTTCAGCACTTAAAAAATAAAAAATACACGTGGCAGCCCCGTCACAACATTCGCCGGAAAGCCCCAAATTGAAATGGTAAAATGACGTTGTTCCGACCGATTTGAGATTAAAATTGAGTATTGTCAAAGTCATTGGGACTAAATTGACGACAAAAAAACTTATGAGACTAAATATATTTGAGGGCAGATTTATGAGATCATTTGTGATTCAAACTCTATTATATTGAATATTATTTAAAATTCTATTTAGAAATAAACTTTTTATAGTAATATTTTCTTCCGATTCCGATAATAGGATTGTATAGAATTTTTTCTATAAATTTCTAACTTAATATACCACGTTCGATATTTTCTTTGATTAATTAATATATGAGAATGGGAGAGATTTTTCTTTGTCCTTCAATCAGCGATTTTTTTTTTAAACTGGAAATTAGCGATAATAATATTTGAGATTAAGATAGACTTACAAATCATGAGTAGAGGAATAGAATAAGGCTTCATAACTGAATAAACTTCAACTGCCATAATAATGCAACCAACAAATGCTCCAAATAACAACATTTTCTGCTTCTTCCTGTTATGAATCTTCGCATCACATTTTTTTCTGCCTGCACATATTTTTGTAGATATTGATGTGTGATATACTAATAAAATTAGTAATTTTTGTAAAAAGAAAATTGTATAAACTACACATGACAATTTTATTATATCACTATTATTTATGGATGCATGAATTGGGATATTTGCAAAAATCAAATTCAGAATTTGACATTGCTACGTATTGGACGGAGTTTAAACCTAATAACTTTTGGCCTCAAATAAATTTAATCTCATAACATTTTTTATTAACAATTTAGTTCCATTATCTTTGACAGTGTCCAATTTAGTCCCAAGTCTATCGAAAAATTCAAAATTATGTCGTTTCGCCGATTGAATTTGAGACTTTCCGGCTGCGGATGTGATAATGCCACGTGTAAAAGTAATTCAGTTAGATCGGGAATCTGTTTTAATTTTAAGTGTTTATTTGTTTTTATTTTTTTAGGGCCCGCTTGGTATGACTTGGGAATGGTAATGGTAATGGGTATCATTGAGGGGTCAATCACTAAGGGTTATTAATTGCATTGTTATTGTTTGGTTATAACATCAACAATGGGTAGCATGTGAGGTGAGGTGAATGGGTGAAAGTAATCAATTGCTTACTTCAATTCTCATTACTACTTGTGTATTAAAATTACCAAACAACATCAAAAGAAGTTATTTCCATTGTCTACTTCCATTACCCCCAACCAAACGGACCCTTAAATTTTATAACTTGTAATTCCAGGTGTAAAAAAATAATTACACGTAGCAGTCCAGTCACACCCTCGATCGGAAAGTCTCAAATTCAATTAGCGAAACGACGTAATTTTAAATTTTCCGACGGAATTGAGACTTAAATTGGACATTGCCAAAGATATTGAGACTAAATCGACGATAAAAAAAAGTAATGTAACTGAAATTTTTTTAGGTCAAAATTATAGGAGTATTTGTGGTTAAACTCTATTAGACGCATCATATATATATCACTTTATATATGTTCCACAATCTAGATAACTAACATGCGTAATTTAATAAAAACCAACAATTCTCAATTATTATGACAACATGTGTAAAGAATACTTAGGAGTGGAACATGTGATAGAAATACGAAAAGCGATACAGAAAAATCGAACTTCATTTTAGCTCGGAAGAACTGAATGTATATGCAGTGATAGTAGAGTTACAAAAAATTATTAAAAAACACATGACGTCACACATACATGTAGAGTTTCAGAATAAATATATAAAAACACACACATACATATATTCTAGGAATTATTTTACCCATTATTCGCTCTTATGATCAATCCTAATTAAGCATGTCTTCAACAAAAAATGATCGACAACTACTGATATATAGTAACATCAGCAACATCAAAATATGCTTTGCCTTCATATATACAATTGGTCTATATATAGTGCTTTTGCAATTATGATATGATATTTTTTCCCCTAAATGTTGTTATTCGTTTTACTATAAATCTCGTCTAATATGCTAGTTAGGGGAATAAAATATTATCAAGATTAGGTGAAAGAAGGCTATTACAGAAACCTATCAATTTTAAAGTTGAAGGCTGATAATATTAGCTTATTCTCAAGATTCCGACCCATTTTTTCCTATTTTTGATTGTGATTTTCTTATTTGACATGATTTTAAATGGACAGATTTTTTTCTCAATTGACTTGTTACCATATATATCTATACAAATAAGTCGCTAGCTGGTTAAGTCTGGTATATATTCAGATGCATGCATTTTTAGAATCAATGAATCATGTAATTTGTGATACTGAAAGATGCAACTTATTTACACTGAATCGTGCAACGTGACAGTCAAGTCAAAATATCAGTCGAAAAGTCCAAAATTGAATCGGCAAAACGATATTGTTCCGGCCGATTTGAGACTAAAATTTGACATCGTCAAAATTATTAGAACTAAATCGATGACAAAAAATTTTAAGGGACTAAATCTATTAGACGTCAAAGTTATGAGATCATTTGTGATTCAAATTTCTATTTTTTTATATGCGTTAATATATTTTTACTCAAATCTGGTTAATGCAAATAAAAATACTAGGACTCAAATTATGACCCGATCTAAATGCAAATCAAAGTAGAATGTTCCAATTTTCATAAAAAAAAGTAGGATGTGCTTTTCTATATATTTAAAAAAATTGAGCTTTTTGCATAATTGTTTCCTGCATGCTATCACAAGTCTAAAACTAGATTTCTCTATTTGTGACTGATGTTATTTAAAATAACAAGTATTTTATAATTGAGTTGAGATTGTATGTGTTGATTGAAGATTGAACCAGTTAAGATCTAATCTTATATATTCCTCTTGCATCTTCTTTTTAATAATTTAATAGATTACAAACACTATATTTCTCTAATTCCGTTTTATGGTGTACAATTTTTTTTTTAATTATTTATTTTGAAAATGAGGATATAATAATAAGTTAAAAAACGTCATTTGTAGAACTTTATTATAGTACTTGCCCAACCACTATATTTCAAAACCAAGGACAACTTTTATTCGGTAGCCAGCTTTTACCCGGATTCTCTTTAAAAAAAGTGGATTTCGTTTTCGCATCACAAAGTCAAAATAAATGGGCCGTCCACTTGTAATTTAATTGACGAGTAAAGATTTTAAAAATTCAAGTGGAGTAAATCACCAAAAATTCTCTCTAATAAATTTGTCTAAATTGTTAAAAGAATTTCGTAATTTGAAATATTATTGATTGCGTTAAACCCGTACGATTAAGATTGGAATGTTCATTTTTAATATAGCATGGAATTGTGAAAAGAAGAAAATTAGTGCATCACTTTTATCAGCACTTTTAAGTTTCTATCAAAACCTTGTCCCTAAAAGAAATTATATAGACTCGTAATAATAAGTATCCGAAAAAATTAAGGGCACGTTTGTTTTCGTCTTGAGGTGGATGGGGGAAATCTGGATGGAAAAAAAAAGGTGGATGGAGGAAATTCTGTGAATAATAATCTGATGTTTTTTTTGTGTTGGATATGGTAGAGGTGGATGGAACTTTATGTCAAATCAATTTTTTTTAATTATGATAATGTATTATTTTATTATTTTTTTTTAAGTATGATAATGATTGTATGAAATAAAAAGTGTAAGAAAAGTAGGAGAAATAATGAATTATTTTAAAGAAAAGTATGAGAAAAAATAAGTTGGTGTAAAAAAAGTAGTGATGTAATAGTTTTTAGAAAGATTTGGATGGAGGATTGGATGTCGAAATTTAAAAAATTAATTAGGGATGAAGGAAGTCCATCCCCCATCCGGATCTCCCTACAGAAACAAACATGCCCTAAAGTGTCTCAATATTGTTCGGAATTGACCAGCAATTTGCAAAGAAAGAAAACAATTGAAATGAAAAAGAACACAAAATTTATTGATCTAGTTCGTCAATAATAACTATTTCTTGGTATTACTAAGCCAAGAGATATGCAATTTTTTGGGCACTACAAGATCTCATAAATCAGATGATTATTTATACCAAAAGTGGATTGTAGTCTTAAAAGTACATCGAACTTAAATACTGCTTAAAATGTCCCAAAAAATTATTGGGGGCCTAACACCGGAACCCCCCATTCTCTCCACAATACAACCCCTAGCCAACTTATCGGTGAGTTGGGTCGCCGTAATTATTGGACGATATGCAATCCATCATGTTCCATTGTACATTAATATCGTTTCATGAATTTTAACATTTTTGGGGGAGTTTAGTGCATAGTTAAAATTAGTAAATTACACTATTTATTAATTAAATTAAATAATTAAAATAATTATTAGATGTGTTGAATATATGATAAAGGATTTCACATGTGAGTTGTCTCACATCGGAATATTAGAATAAATGAGACTAGCTTATAAACCTAGTGGGCTACTCCTCCTATCACCAATTGGTTTTAGGATGGAACCTCACTAGGGGCGTGACTAGTCTCCTCCGCTATTGAATGCGTGTGTGTATATGATAAAGGATTTCACATGTGAGTTGTCCCACATCGGAATATTAGAAGAAATGAGACTAGCTTATAAACCTAGTGGGCTACTCCTCCTATCACCGATTGGTTTTAGGATGGAACCTCACTAGGGGCATGTGTGGGACCGCACCCGGCGCCCCCGATTTCTACAAGATGAAATCCTATGTCCACTACAGGGGAGCATCGATCAGTTTAGTATCGAACCGAAATTCCATAATTAATAATTGGATCGATCAAAATAATATGAAAATCGTTATGTAACTGAATAGAAATTTTCGGTTCAGTTAAGATTATTAATCGAATAATCGAAATTTCAAAATTTTCCCATTTTTTGGTGTTTTTAAGCCATATTGGGCCTGAAAAAATGAACATAATAATATATTTTATATTATTTATATAATTATATTATATATGTTAAATATATCGTATTTAGTGTTCAATTATTTTTTCGATTCTATCTGAAAAAATAACTGAACCGAACCAAAAATCAATTTATGTGAAATTAGAAATCGTAACTGAACCGAAAACTAAATAACCGAATTCAATTATAAATTTCGATTGAATTTGATCGATTATTTATGTTTTAACCGTATACTGCACACCCGTAATCCAATCCATGGTCTCCCACAAAACTAGGTAACCTGGGTCAGACAAATTCTTCTGTGCACAATTTGCACCAATTTAGAATTGGTGCAATTTGATTTTTTTTTAATTATTTTTCAGCTTTTTTTCTAGTTTTTTTTTTCACTTTTTTTTTCCATTTTTTTTACTCAACCCGAAATCGGCCCGACTGGTTTATGGTTCACCCGACCCGAATATTTTTTTACCCAGTCCGGACTCAATCCGGCCCGATCCGAACCCGACCCAAGTGGTTCATGGTTCACCAACCCAAATGGTTAATGATTTAGGGTTAATGATTTAAAGTTTAGATTTAGAGATCATGGTTCATCTAAATCAAAATTGAGGGCCATCATAAAATAGAATAAACAAATAAATATGAAATATTAAATAAAATAAAAAAAGACCCAAGAAAAAGTTGAGACTTGAAGAACAGCATAGACCCACAGGCCCCACAGACCAAGAGAAAAACTCCTCACACTCAAAATCAAAAGCAAGCACACGCACTCATGCGTGTCAGTGTGTGAAAAAAGTCGAAACGAAAAGGGTGCAGCAGCGGGGGCTAATGGACCCTGTAGTTTTAGATAAGATAATCGAGAAACTGATTGAAGTCCGATCGGCAAAGCCAGGAAAATTAGTGCAGCTTGCAGAATCTGAGATTAAGCAGCTTTGTGTTGCGTCCCGTGAAATCTTCATAAATCAACCTAATCTTCTCGAACTTGAAGCACCCATCAAGATTTGTGGTATATTTTTGCAATTATCTCAACATTCCGTTATGTTTCTGCCTATATATGTCTGTTTATGTACTTGTTTGTGTTGTGAACGCGAACAAGCTCCTTTAATTTAGGAGGATGCCTAGAAGTTTTGATTCACTGCTTTTCCCCCTTGATTTTTGAATTTTGTGTGTGATTAAGGTCTTTTGCTACGGGGGTTTGGCTTTGTGTTAAAGGTTCTGTCAGTTAAATCCCTTTTTTTTTTCTTTTTTTTTTCATTTTTAGGTTTTCTCCATTCATGTGAAGAATTGGAAAAACCAGTTCCCTTTTTTTCTGTGGTTCTTTAGAACTATTGTCTTTTTCTTTTCATTTATGCTTCAGGGTTTTGGGGGCTCGATCTTTCAAATCATATGATTTTTCTTAAGTTCTCAACTTTTACTCTGAACTTAGTTGAGGATAACCCTTTGGGATTTCTGCTAACAAATGGCATTTTGGTACTTGTTTGGACTGTGTAGAGATGTTGATTTTGTCTGTCACTGGTAAATGAAGGTTATCATATTGTTGAATGATTAGCTCGTACGTAGCTTTAAGTGCAACTTTCCGTGATTAGTAAATCTTCATACTGCATCGACTCTTGAAAAAGTCAAAACATTTATATATGGTTCACTATTTTATTAAGATCACTTGTTACAGTTTGAGAAACAAGAAAAGTCCATGCAATTGTAAAAACGTCAGATGTATCTACAGGCTCTTGTGACGAGTGTCTTTTTTAGGTTATTTATTCATGACTATGTGTTCCATATAGCTCCTAACTCTGGATTTTTCTATTTACCTGATGCTGGAGAATTATTTGCATAGGCAAGTAATGCGACACCACTTTAGATGAAGTGACATTCTTGCTCTGGATTTTTATCTGAAATTAAGATAGTTGGCAATGATAATTGTTGTTGGAAGCTTTTTAATAAGCAGGATAAAATTTGAATTCTTGACTAAGCTTCAACTTGCCAGTTAACAATATATTGCAGAATATGAAATGGAAAATGATTGGCTTCTTGTGAGAAAATTTTCTTATCCATAATGTGTGTATTAGATATTTTCACTGTATATGTGTGTGTGTGTATATATACACACTCCACCTCTAAGTCCAGGTACTTAAAGGTTTTGGGCCTCAGGTTGAATAATTATAGGACTTTGTGCTTTGGTCCTTTTAATTTTGTTATTTTTTTCCTTTTTGTGTTTTAGTTTATCTTATAGTTTTCAGTTTAACTTATTACTCCATCAATTTCAGTTATGATAACTGGAAAGGCATGCTGACTTGTGCTGAAGCACCGTGGACGATCAACCATGCCTTATAATGGTGCCATGTGGCGAGTCTTGTTGAACTAACCTTATCTAAATTCATTATTATTTTTAGGTGACATTCATGGGCAATATAGCGATCTTCTAAGGCTTTTTGAGTACGGGAGTTTCCCTCCGAAATCCAATTACCTCTTTTTGGGTGACTATGTAGATCGTGGAAAGCAGAGTTTGGAGACAATATGCTTGTTGCTTGCATATAAAATCAAATATCCAGAAAACTTTTTCCTCCTTAGGGGAAACCATGAATGTGCTTCCATTAATAGGATCTATGGATTTTACGATGAATGTAAACGAAGATTCAATGTGAAATTGTGGAAAGCCTTCACTGATTGCTTCAATTGCCTCCCTGTTGCTGCACTCGTCAATGACAAGATATTATGTATGCATGGGGGCCTTTCTCCAGAACTGAACAATCTGGATCAGGTTCGAAATTTGCCCCGCCCGACTGCTATACCGGATACAGGCTTGCTTTGTGATTTACTCTGGTCGGATCCTGGGAAAGATGTTAAAGGATGGGGGATGAATGATAGAGGAGTTTCATTCACTTTTGGCCCTGATAAAGTCTCCGAGTTCTTGGCGAAGCATGAGTTGGATCTTGTCTGTCGTGCTCATCAGGTAAATTGATCTTGTGTTCAGTTATGCTTGATTTGGCATTACAAAACCAGATTTGGATTTCAAAATCTAAATCCGGTTCTACTTTGAGATTTTATAATCCAGTTTTTAAAAACTCAGTACATTCACCCCTACAAATACCTGTAGGCTAAGTCTCTTGTACACCAATTGTACGGTAAAACTGTATACACCAGTACTTTTCAGAAAAAAAACTAATGTTCAGTTAAAACAATTAATACTGACCAGCTAAAACTTTTCAGTGAAAACAAGTTATACTATTTTAAAATGCACTTGAGTTACATGATACACCTGGTGCATACAAGACTTTGTCATACCTATAAACCCTATAAATAACATTTTTTTTCATCCATCACATTCTCTAGTGACTGATTAATGCAAATAAGATTTTTTTTATTCCCACTCTTTTACATCACTTTTTACTCCTTTTTTTTTCTCACTTATACAATTTTCAACAGAACATACTAATTATTAAATCATTACAATTACAATCAACTGTAATATAATAATACACAACATCACACACTCTTACACATCGATTTGACATAAAGCTAAATCGTACTCTACTTAAATCTCAGAACAAACACACACTATTACTATTTATCAGGATTTTGAAGGTTTTTCAAACATAACCTTCTGTTTTTCCAAGTCAAATTACTCCTCTAATATCTACTACTTGTTTGCAGGTTGTAGAAGATGGTTATGAATTTTTTGCAGATAGGCAGCTTGTTACGGTCTTTTCTGCTGCAATCAATTACTGTGGTGAATTTGACAATGCTGGTGCAATGATGAGTGTTGATTTAAAACTTAATGTGCTCTTTTCAAATTCTGAAGCCAGCTGAAAGGAAAAACAAGTTCATGATGTCCACCAAAATGTGAGATTCTGTGCTTCCTAACCAAGGTCAGCTTAAGTTATTGCTAAGTCTTATTTTACATGCATAAATATATGACTAAAAGCTCTTATTTTACGTGCATAAAAATATGACAAAAAGCTCAATTCTTATTTTACATGGCACAACTGCATAAAAAGATACCGAAAGAAAAGTTAGTTGTGACAATACATTTCTAGAAAGATAAAAAAACCCATTTCTTTAGGATATGTGATAGAAAAAATAGAAGATCCATTCTCTTTTTTTTTTCCCTTTAAAAGAAAACCATCTTGGAGATTATGTAATGCTTACTTTGAAACTCTTCGTTTATATATACCGTAGTGATATTTATCTCAAATAGAGTGCATAAAAAGAAAAGAAAGAAGTCATTGCTGATGACTAAAATAATCATATTCCTCCTGCATCTCCTTTTATGTGATTCCGTAATTTATTGTAGACCATTTATCTCATAGAGGACATCTTATTTGTGATTCTGTTTTCCAAAAGCTATAGACTAATAAATCACATTTTCCAATGTCAATTTCCTACTAAAACATCACGTATTCCCATACATTCATTCTCAATTTCTCCTCTCAAAGCACCAAAAGTAATCTGGCAATATCTAAGTGAGCACATGGTTCAAAATTCTTCAATGGGAATTCGCATTTGTAATTGTGGTGGTTAATGAGAATAAAAGATGATTAATTTACTGTCATCAAACTTCATACAAGGTAATGAGACTCAAAATAAGTTAATCATTACCCATTTTGATTAAATATTTTCCGTCCTATTATCATTTCTCCTCAACCATTCCACTATTCCTCAACCAACAATTATTTTTTGTCCCTTATTATTCCAGATTGGAGCAGAACACTAACAATGTAACCAACATCTTCATTGTAATCACTAACAGAGAGTTTATTTTAACATAATGCATCATTGAAAATTAACAGAGAAAGTTGGTTAGTGTTAGGCAATTAATTACTTGGGACAACAAAAAGCTAACAAACCAATTAAAAGGGGAGTATTTCTTATGCACATGTATATAATTTCAGTTTCACTGTTTAGGTTACATTGAGCTTGTCTGATTAGGAATATATACCTGTTGCAGCAACCATGTTTCCAAATCTTTGCTTGTCTTGCTTTTATTTCCTTTTCTCAGCTACTAACTTATCTTCTCTTTTCTCCCCCTTTTCATATTTTTCTTGTCTTCAGCACTTTTTCTTCATTAACTCTATTCTGCTGCTGTTCTGGATCATTTGCTCTTATTTATTACTATTTGGTCTTGGAATTCATTAATCAGAAGATATTGGGGGGAAATGAACAGACCTCAAACAACTGTGTCGTGAAAATTCACTAGAAAAATGTTTTTATTTTTTTATACATTTTTCTTTTACGAGTATACTGCATATGTTACGAAAATATCAGAATAAAACATTTATCTAGTGAATTTTTTTTAGACAATTATATGTGGGAAATGTTAATGATTAAACATGATTATATAGATGGAATTATGTTTGTAACAAAATGATTTCTCATGACAATTTAGTCCTTAACATGCTACTACTATCAATATGCATATTCAGTATTGCTATGTTTTATAGGAGTATCCTATTCTATTCGGTGTCAACTAATCGATTCCTTTTCTTTTTTGGACACCATTTTTAATAGGGTCCCTACCTTAATTTCTGGTGTATAATTTGTGATAATAGAATCTTTCCTATGCTCCATTAATACTTTTATTTCTCGGTGTAGGTGACGCTTGGTTAGTAGAAGTTGAAGCTGCAGAATCCCCCCCACCCCCCACCCCTTGCAGAAAGATGTAGATATAATTACTTAGAATTCATATTATCGAATCACGGGCAACGAAACGAGCCACTTTTGCTTTTGAAAATTGGCGTATTTTGCCCGGATTCCAACTGTGTACTAGGAGAACCTCCTGGAATTTGAATTGTGTGTTTTCTGTAAGCTAAAATGAGTAGAAATACTCACGTGAATTAGTTTCTTGTTGTTTCATAAGCCATTATTCAGAATTTGAGCTAGTGTGTGTTAAATGTGTCTGAATCTATATTGAGGCGTCTGGCTGTCTCACGCTAAACGATCAAAATTAACAATTTTAGTCAAAATTAATTGATTGGTTAGAAAGAAAATTTATATTGGGGGATGCATTAGAATTGAGTCTAAATTTATGTGAGCTTTTATTTGTTTATTATTCTGCCAACGTAATTATCGAATGTACGCGATTTTCAATTTAATGATTCAAAAGTCAATTACAAAAATAAAATTATATAATTCTAAAGAACATTTACACTGCTTACTAATTCTATAATTATATTTTGTTAAATAAGTTAACTTACATATTCTAATATTTGATCTTAAAGTAGTAAATGTCAAAAATATAAATTAAAGTTGTGTCATCTACTATAATTTATACGAAATAGCTCACAAATCACAAGGTTACTAATAAGTATGTTCATGAGTTAATTATCAAATATTATTGAATTAGAGTTTTCTTGTTGTTGCTTTAAAATAAAAATGAAATTAAACAAATATTTTTTGAATCAATTTCGTAAATAGTTTGGTTTGATTAATATCCTCACGAGAATTAGAACGATTCATTTAGAAATGTAGTGAATATTTTCAATAGCTTCTGAAAAATTTCTTATAAAAAACATAAAGTAATTATTTACATAAAATATTAGAATTCATCAATTAACTAAAAATAAAATTGATAAGAATAAAGGGTAAATAAATAAATATATAATTAATTTTGATTACTCTCATATAACAGATCTAGTATAAAATTATTTTTTTAAGTTGTTTGGCAACCTAAAAGAAATTGAATGCCATTGTCAAATTATGTGAGTCTCACCGAATGAGTTCCTTGCTAAAACAAAAAATGTACGTTTTTAATTAAATAGATACCACTTATATTATTCTTATAAAAGTTATTCTATTACTACCTCCGTCCTAAACAAAATGACCATATTATCACATGTCTTTTTTTTAAAAAAAATGATAAAATTATTGGGATAAAAATTGTTTATTAATATTTTATGTGATAAAGTGATAAAATGATGGATAATTGGGATTAAAAAGAAATGTTTATTAAGATTTTTATGCGATAACGCGATAAAGTGAAAGTATTTCCATTTAAGAAAGTAGATTAAGGACGCGTGTTATGAATGATTTTTCCGAAGCATCTTTCGTAAAGACTTATTTTAAAAAAATTGAGAGATGAAGTTTTAAAAATAAGATTTTGAAATTATTTTAAAATGTTTAAAACACGCCCTAAGTATGGAACGCTCAAAAATAAATGTAGTTTGGGGACGGAGACTATTTAAAAATTAATAATAGTTTCGCTAAAATAAACCTATTTTTGCGATCTACTTTTGCAGATTTATGAAATTTGAGTTTTCCTTTCGTGTGCATGATGACCGCTTCCATCAACCTCTCACTCTTCTCCTTATTTCAGAAACGCGATCGTTGTTTTGGATTTCTTATATACAGGTAAACATACAAATGTATTTTCGAAATCGTGGATCGTGTTGTTGAAAACTATGAATTCGCGTGAATCGACGAAGCCGCTGCTGGCGGCGAGCGGCGGCGACGCTGTGAAACTCTTCGATGTCTTATCGGACCAGTGCCTTCTCACCTATTCTCCTTCCCCGGGGCTCAGCGTGAATTCGGTGAAGTGGAATCACAATAGTCAGTGCAAACTCAATTTGTATTTTCGCAATTTTACCTAAACTGTTTTTACCAGTTAAAATTGGTACTAGGTTATGTAATTTGTGATGCTTTATTCATCTATTTCTCGTAGATATGGTGTTGGCGAGCGCAGGCGACGATGGCAGAGTATCATTATGGAAGAAAAATGGGGAGAGCTTGTGGACGGTACCTACCAAAAATGATTTGGGTGGAACTAATGAGGTACATTATCATGTATACACCAAAAATCGGAATTTGGGGATACTCATCTAATGTGCATTTGCATTTTCTTGCCTTTTATGCATCAGTTAAATTTATTAACTTCATGAGTGAGATGGCCTCTGGCCTCCTAGATGCAACAATTTCAGTATTCACGGTTCATCTGCAAATATAGTTAGTGTGTATGTATGTTTATGGATGCTAGTGCATATTGATAAAATCAGTATAGATTGATAAATATGCTTGCCCTATGGATTGGGATCCAAGTATATGAAGTTGGTTATTTTAGAAGATTCGTTTTAGATGATAGTTCTTTAGTTGGGATATTTTGGACTTGGAGCAAATAATTCCAACATTACCTTAATAAAGAAAGTAGAGGTTAGTCCATTTAGATTTGGAATGAACACTCTACTTAGTAAGTTATAGTTGGCTAATAATGTTACCCTCTGGCTGGAAATGAGGAAGCAATCAACATTACCTTTAACATAAATTGTCTTTCACTTGTAGTGAAGGTCCATCCATGTAAATAACTTTGAACATCAACTTGATTTCTGCAAACCTTGTGTTTGTTTCTTCTGTTTAAACTTACAAGCCATCAGAGTCCATGTCAAGTATCAACTTTTGCAACAAAGGGTCTCGATACCTCTGCTCAGGCGGAACCGGTCAAGTTGTAAGAATATGGGATTTGCAGAACAAGCGTTGTGTCAAATGGTTGAAAGGGCATACTGATGCTATAACAGGTGTAATTTACAACTGTAAGGATGAGCACATAGCTTCTGTTAGCCAAAAAGGAGATCTCATTGTTCACAATCTTGCTTCTGGAGCTAGGGCTGCTGACCTTAAGGATCCAAATGGGCAGGTTGCTTATATTTTTTCGATATCTCTGTATACAAGGAAACTTAATACGCATTATTTTGATCAATATGATTTTTTCGTTTGTTTTATTCAATAATAATTATAAGACCAGGCCTTAGGGGCACTTGATTATTCTCGGATGAGCAGGCACCTGTTAGTTTCAGCTGGTGATGATGGGTCTGTTCACCTGTGGGATACTACTGGTCAAAGCCCAAAGGTTTGCATTATAAGAAATGATTATATATTGTTAAGATAACATGATTATTTAGGATACTGAGGAAGATGGACTTCTTTCTTGTCTTTATTTGAACAGCTCAAGCTTTTGTCAATTGCTTGTCTACTTCTCTGAGTGAATGTCATTAGGTTTTCCAGTTTTTCTTTCTTAAAATTTGTCAAAACATTATCAGTTTTTGGTTTTCAAGAGTTCCTTTGGTCACTGTCAACAAAATGAGGTTTCCCATCTCTATGGATTATTTTGGCTGTTAAATAGCTGTAAATCGTCTAAATTAATAAGACAGATCTGTACTGTTACAATGCACATGGAAAGAACGATTACTACTTTTCCTGTTCAATGTTATACTGAAGAGGGAATCTTCTTCCCTTATACCAAGATATTGAAGCTTATAATAACAAACACAACTACGCAAAGACAATAGATAAAACACACTTGCTGAAGGTTATGATGATTGATGAATAAATAAGCATGATTTCTACAGTGTGCAGCAGCCCAATCTATTTTCTTGGAAGGTTTGTTTATTATCAACACCTTGTTTGTGTAGTCTCTCGTGCTTTGAAAGCTCACTATGTCCCTGACTACTAAGCCATGTAATAATTGTGGTAGATATCACAATGCACAAAAGCATAGAATAAATAATCATCTCAGATTTTCACTTCGTTGGACCTTCAAACAGAGCCTAAGAATATCTCATTTATCTGAAAGCAGTATATAAAGAAAAAAAAAAGAAGATAAGCAGAATTCTCCTTATGATTTTACATTTAACAAAGTGAATGTTGATTAATGTAACCTATGCAGTCTACCAGATCTCATTCAGTGTAAAAGTAATTTTTTCATTTCTTTACTCAAATACATTGCCGATTCATTATTAAGATGCCATCTTGCATGACCTTTGGTTTTCTGCAATGAACACTATAATCGTCTTTGTATTTACCAGGGTTGAATCCTTGAATTTGCATGCTAAGGTACAATATTATGTGCTTACCTAATAAGGTCTATTTTTGCCACATTCAATTATAGTTAACCACAATTTATTTGCATTTTAGGTTTCTTGGTTGAAGCAGCATTCTGCACCATCCACTGGAATTAGTTTTTCACCGTCCAATGACAAGGTCATTACTTCATATCCTCGGTGAATATTTCATATTCTATAGAGATGTGTCTTTCTATAGTAACATGCATGCCAGTTCTGATATCTTTTTAATAACTTTACGAGGGTTTCACAGTATATTGCTAGCGTTGGTCTGGACATGAAGTTATACACTTTATTTTGGGGTCCAGAAAGCCGTCATCTTGCATATCTTATGAGGCTCCTTTCTCTTAAGTTGGCTTTTGCTGAAGATAGATTAACCTTAGCTGCTGGTACAACTACTGGTCAGGTTGTACTCTATGATATTCGAGGAAAGCCTCAACCGTTAACTATTCTTTGTGCATACTTTGAGGTGATGTGAATTCTTCTTTCTTTGAATTTTTTCCCCAATGCAATGATGGAATATGTTCCCAATTGCTTTATCGTTCAATACTTGTCAAGCGACCTATTAGCTCACCGTAATTGTGTGCCTAACACTTATTGTAAGACTCTTAGATGATGTTTGTTTTGGGTTTTAAAACCAGATTTTGGATTTACAAATTTAAATTTGGCTCTACTTCAGGATTTTGAAGTCGAATTTATAAAATCACCACTGCAAATACCTATACGATCTGCTATCACACTTTATAATATTTTCTCTCTCCTTACACCTTAATATATTTAAATCATAATTCACATCATTCAATCATATAAATATCACACCCTACAACAATACAATAATACAACGTCATTCACTCTTCTGGCATAAAGTTAAACCTAACCCTACCCAAAAATTTCAAACAAACACATACCTTATTATTCATCAAGATTTCTAAATTTTAAAAACCAGTTTTTAAAAACCACTAGAAACCCAAAACAAACATCACCTTAGAACTTGAAGTTCACCATATATGTCTATAGCTCATATTGAGATGAGTCCCTATCACACAGTGTTTCATTGCTACTACCATTAGGGCTGTACAGCAGAAAAGTATGATTTTCCTATGTCGTATTTACTTTTTGTACTCTAAAGTTTGTCACTCTGATCTGAAAGAAACTTTTAAGTTAAATCTGCACAATATACTTTGAGGCAACCTGATACTATTTTGAAACATGATAACAGCCCGTCAAAAATCTATGCTGGCAGAGGTCGAAATTAGTATCCTTGGATGAAAACAACTACACAGATGAGACAATTCTTCTGGCTGGTGATTTAGGGGACTCAATACTTATGCCTGATCCACTTACATCTAAGCCGTCATCAACTATTCCAATGCGAAAAAGGAGTATATGCATCTCAGAATCCTACTTCTGGAAGTCCATTTTCTTCATCAGGCAGTTCTGGGTCTACTTCAAGGGCTACTGGCTTATCTTCCTCTGTGAAATCACCCAGAAGCGCCTTATTAAAAGGCTTAACTCTTAAAAAATTGCATGAACCTCAAGACAACGTCTTCAAGGATGATATGGACGTGTTTTTCTCCCCTTGTGGAAGTTCAGCCGCTGACCCCTCCACTCTTGATAAATTATGGGATGATAATGATGGTATAAAGAAAAAATCAAGTTAAAATCCGTTGTTTCACATTCCGCCTCAGAAGTATGGACGTCCAAATGTAGGGCCAGCAACAACAATCATCCGATTTTTGACTTGAAGTCTGACTCTGCATCCAAACAGGTATTTATTTCCCAATCTCAATTGTTTTTGTGCTTGATGTAATAAATTATCTCGTGGTTTGCTGATATCTCTAGTAGAAAGCTGGAGATGATTTAATGATTATCCGAGCACAAAAAGTACATTAATTTTACGATTTACTTATCTCAGGATGTCCAACACATTTGGACATAAATTATTGAATTAAAAGTAAAATGAACATTTCCATTTTTAGTAATTATGTATTTACTTTATCAATTTTGATGATCTTGGTGTCAATTTTGGTCCAAAAGTACCAAAACTGAAAAAAGTAATAACATATTGGACTAAAATTAAACACCAAAAGGATCAAAATAGACACTAAAATGAGCAAAATAAAAAAAGTAAAATAGACTAAATATGGACATGACCAAAGTTACATGACGACTATCTTTGTAATTCACTTGATCACTGTTTAGAACAGCATATTTTGATACAGTTGTGTTCTTGCAGACTGACAGCCAATCACAGTCAACGTCCAACATTTCATCTACACGTAGTGGCAACCCTCCTCCAAAAAAAATGGGTTGGGGAGAGATTCTAGATAAATTAGTTTCCGAAAAACAAGTAGAAAACCTTCTCTTTTTTTACAACGGCGGTTGTATCCAGCAGTTCATCATCCAAGTCGGCCGTTGCCTAAGTTACAAGATGTTCAGAGTACAACTAGCTCCAAGTGTAACTAATTTACAAACTGGTGAAGCCTCCCATGAAGAAATTCCCCTCAAGATCACCAGAAGCTGTATCGTCTCCTATTAGTTCAAACAGCACCATTTCACAAACTCTCATTCCATCTTCTTCTCCTCCTAAAAGATTTTCCAGTAATGCTAACGCTGCATCACCTCTTTCAATGCGGTCACCAAGAGGTAAAAATAACAGGGCTGGAAACTAGGGAAGAACTTCTGAATAGCTTGTTAGGTTCACCAAAATTCTCCATGAGTGAATCTCAATTGGTGGGTTCACCAAAAATCCAAGAAAACAGGACTAGAAACTGGGGAAGAACTTCTCAACAGCTTGTTGGGAAAGACTCAATCTGCCACTGGAAATGGTGTAACTACTCCAAATGTAAGAACTGTAAATAAAAATTGTTTAATCTATCTTTGTAACTCGTAATCAATTTGCTTATTGGTGGCAGGGCGTAGAGACAGTAATGCAGGAAAGTTTTTAGTCAACATTACCTTGAACAAAAGCTAGCTTCGTTTCAGGATTCTATTCATGGAGATATTCGTAATCTTCACTTGGAAATACTAAGGCAGTTCCATACACATGAGGTAAGTTACATTTGGTACCATGAAGAGTAATTGCATTTTTGTTCTATTCAGCCCTCCTTAAACTAAATCCCTTTTAAGGGCTTTAGAATGCACTTTTGTCTAATTTTTAATATTTGGAAGTATGTACAGATGGAGATATCAAGTGTAATGAGATTGATCTTGGAAAATCAGGCTGCTGAGATCATGAAAGAAATTCAAATACTAGGAGAAAAACACAGCATCTCCATCAGTTGCTAGGTTCCATATTTTAAATACTGTTATTCTGTTGTTGTTTATTTTGTAGAAAAAAAAAAAAAAACAAGTTTACCAATAGCTAGTGGTATCATTGTAGTTCCAAATGGTTTGTTATTCGTTTATTCTTTGAGACATTCTCTTGTGAGATTATATGAGATAAATAGAAACTTACTATCAATTAGTCATAAATAAAAATTCTTTATGTTTTTGTTCTTTTGTTTCTTCTCATGATGCGTTGTAATCTACCCAATAATTGACTGGCGTAAACTGTAATATTTTCTTGCACTAATACTTCATGGTGCGTTCATGGAATGGAAACTGCAAGGTTGATAAGCGACTATGCCAAAATAGTCCATTTTATATTTGTTTCAAAAAAAAAAATTGAAATTACAATTAAATTATTTAATTCTGAGGACAAATATACGTTGTGGGAACATTTTGACCGTTATATCATTTCTGCTGAAAATCAATGAAAAAAAGGTGACTTTAGTAATGGTAACTGTATTTGTGCTGTTTTTATGAGAAGAGTGTAATTTGTTGGATCATTTCATTTCGAACATCAGTAACATGTACGCCTTGTTCTGGATTTTCTCTCATTTTGGGGTGTGTTGTTTTGGTTCAACCGAACCCAAAAAGAAATGTCGGTTATATTAGTTGAACACTGCTAAGCACATTTGGTTACTGTGTTACATTATGATCTGTCAAAAGTATTAATTTCACGAATTTCAACCTCAAAATACATTATGATGAATTTGTAGCACATACTTGCTTAGTGTAGCTTACTTCACTCGTATGATTTGCAGCTTATTACATGACAACGAAATTCACTCAATGTACATATCTTCAAATAACCATGGAAGGTTTCCTTGTTTAAAAAAAAAAAATAAGAAAAATAAGCCTGCACATACCACTACAATTTAATTCTAAAACAATCTATGATTTGAGCCTGTATTTTCTGGAGTTCGAATATGTCACAACTTCTCACTATTTTGGTGTTAATATTCTTTAGTGTTCTATTCTTCTCCTATCTGAAGTGATTTCTTCATTATCTTCTTAATCTTCTCCTGGGTCAAAATTCCTGAAGATAAATCTAATCAACCTTTGGGGTAGATATATGAAATATACCTCAAGTTAAACCTAATCTTCCTTTTGATAAATGCATCTTTTACATTCGACAGAGGAGATGAATGAAAATATAAATGCTTTCAATTTGCTCAATTATTACGCTAGTAAATGGTAGAAGAAAACCAACAAGAAACAAGAAAAAGGAAAAGGAAAAGAGCCACCGAGCAATCACAGAAAACAGTAGCATTAATGAATTCTTGATGGGGTGCGAGAAATACAAGTGTGCATCATGATGCCAGTTTTCCAATGTTAATATGTAACCTCAGTTGAGAAGATACCTTGTCTTGGTTGCCTTAATCATCTGCAATGGATGAAATCAAATGTACAGAAAATCGACACTGATCCTATCGAAGTTACTTCTTGATTAGTCGCAATACATCGCCCACTAGATGTAGAGAACCCGTCACTAGGACCTGGTAAATCAAGAAGGAAAACTTGTTAGATAAATGGTATGAACGCAGAAAAAGAAAAAAGGTTGTCAAGAAAGAATCTGCAACATCTTATTTAACTAAGGTAAATAAGGCGTTAAAAGAGTGTAAGTTGTAACAAGGTAACATGTGCTAGTTACTTTTATATTTCTCAAAAGACGACATCATAAAAGTGTGCATTACAGAGTAAATTGTAAAATTGATCCCATATCAATTGGGTGTGGGCAATTTTAGTCCCATACGGCAATATCTTTAATTAAGTACTTTTTGAAATAATGCAATTCAGCAATTCTAGTCCTATACTGACAAGGTTTCAGGATTTTTTTGCATGTGCCGCTCCGTAAGCTGAATTTCATGTAACTGAACTAATGACTTGGTGTCGCTTACGTGAAATAATGACACCCAACATATTAATCTTATTAAAAAAATCACAAATTAATCATCATCCTAAAACAAAAAAAATTATCAACATCAACATTTTAGAAATTATGGGACTTAATTGAGAAAAATTGATTAAATATGAGACTAAAATCGCTAACCTTAGCAAGTCAGAATTTTGCATTTTACTCTGCTTATCTCAGATAACTAAGCACTTTCGATATATCCAGACTATGGAATAACTCACCTTAGCAAGTCAGAATTTTTAAATTACCTGATGACGAACAGATTGATTTTTTTTGACGCTGTCCCTTAGCCAATTAATAGCTAGAGGGAGTGATGTAAAAATTTTGCTGTTCTCAGTACTATGAGCGCCTTTCTCAGCATCATCAGCAACTGCTTCACAAGTTGTGTCTGCATTCTTTGGATCTCTACCTGTAGTATTTAAAACAATGTGGTTTGTTAAAAAAAGAAACCTATGTGGTTTTTGTATTCAGTAGCATCAGCATCAATTGTGCTTACAAATTGTAAGTGAACAGGGTGAGGGCAGCCACGAGAAAATGTCTTAAGTTGTAATAAAATCAAAGGTGATTCCCGTAAAAAATGCAGAAAGCCAAAGATGCAACTCAAACCAAAGCTTCAGGAAAATGAATCAAATTTGAAGCTACTATGGTAAGGGATTGAAATAATTTCCGAGTGATGTTAGCTCATGAGGATAAGTACTTTGCCATCTTGAATGGTATAAAAAGAATAGTACTCCCTCCCAGTTCACTATAAATGACATTTTGACCCTTCATCTCATTTGCAAATTAGATGACATTTTCAATGTAAATTAATTACATTTCTTCCTAAATATTGCAATGGATTTAGTGTTAGGGCCTCACTTCTCTGCTAGTGGACATGAGTCGATATTTATTGCCCTTTACAGAAAATGTCCAACTATAACTACGAGAAATAAAAAGTGGTGCATCACAAGTGACTCAATTACTCATCAAAGAACTAGTTTATGAATTCAATCTTGGACAAACGAATTGGGGCAGTGAGATTTATGCGCACTGTGTACACAAGGAAGAATAAATATAGTCACCACATAATAAAGCATGTTCTCAACCCAAAACAAAGGCCAAAAGAGATGAAAGCCCTTAAATCCTTTATGTAAAAAGTTAAAACAAGGTTTTCCATTCTCGGAGCTCATAATTTCGAGATATTAATCTCAACAGATGTTAGCTTCCAGATTGAACTTACGACCTTCAAAATATGAATCCGATCTTGAAGCTCATAACTTTGCAAGATACAATCTCAATTAGTATCAACCTCGAAATTGAAACTTTTCTCTCTTCAGGATTATTTTTGTTGGCATGCATAAATACCATAGAAATAAAATGTTTCGAGTCGTAGTAGAGGGAGGCATAGATAACTCTTTTTATGTAGATGATATGAACATGTTTGAGCTCATTCACAAATTATGTTTGAGCATATATAATTTCTCAAAAGTGTTAGCCCATATGCTCTATACAACACTTGGGAAAAGGAAAGTTTCGTTTATTTATCATGTCGATCTAGCCCATAATCCATAGTTCTCAAGTAAAGAAACAGAAATTTAAATTCAAAATCTAGATGACCAACAATTAGGAAGAAATGTATCACTGATGAGAACAAGTGTAATAATAAGTCTCAGCCATGACAAGTCACACTAAGCTTAGATCAAAGTTTATTCAAATCTGCTTAAAAAGACGGTTTAAACCTTGGCATGAGGCAAGATTACCTTTTTCCCCCAAAGTGAGATTTTCCCATACTCTTTGAAGAGCCATCTGCCATGATAAATCAACTTGAGCATCAGTTGCAGGTGACTGTGAGGCAGTACCCACCTTGTTATATACTGATGTATTTGGAACAAATAGTGCCTTCTTAAAGTGGACTCCTGAAACCATTAATGCAATAATCCATTAAAAGTGGTGGAATCATTCTTTCTACGTTTTGTTTTTTGGTTGTAGTTTGGCATTGGAGTGGTGGGTGGTGTTACAAAACCCATATTAGAAGTACTGGGGACATAACTAGTTTGATAATATAACAATTTTAGCACTCTAAAAAATCAAATGAAATAAATATTGGCTTAATTGCAGATAAAAATCACAACCTTTTGGCAAATTTCAATATAATCTAAACTTTTGAATCTGGTAAACAAAACCTCAATTTATTTTTTTTTTTTTGCAATTAGAACCAACCGAGGAGTTGCTCCTGTCTGGATATGACGTGTCACCTACCTGGAAACAAATTAATTGTATGAACATGTTTAGATATGTCCAGATGGCAGCAAATAATTCATTGTCATTTCCAGGCAGGAGCGGATCTGCCTGTCGGTTCAAATTGCAAAAAAAAATTTAATTGAGGTTTTATTTACCAGGATTCAAAAGTTTAGATTAAATTGCAACTTGCGAAAATGTTGTGCTTTTATCTGCAATCAAGCCAATAAACTAGGCAAACTTGGTATTTACCATTACTAGCACAAGCATGCACTAAGCGTGGAAGAAGCAACTGAGGGTCTCTCGCGGACATACAATTGAACAGCAGAATCTGCATATAGCAAACAAATTAAATTCATCAACATCCTATAATGAAGAAATTTGCAGACGAAGAAAAAGATTTATAATGAGGTTAGCAAATGTAGAGAGTTTAAATACAAGCGAAGGTCTAAAAACTCTTTATCATGAGGTACTGTGTTACGATCCCACATCGGTTCCACATGAAAGTATGGAAGGGTATATAAGTGAGTCAATCCTTAACCTTTGACCATGGTTTTGGGTTAAGTTAGGGCTCCTAGCTTATATTCCTAACAATTAGCGCCCGTCTGGGAAAACTTCGAGCGGCTGCGGAATGGGGCTACCCGATGGTGGGCCCAGGGGTTGCCACCGGATGTGGGCCCCAAGGGGGGTTGCCACCGGGAAGTGGGCCTTGGCATGTGGGTTGCCACCGGTGTGTCGTCCGTGGGCGTCCGGCTTTAAGGGGGTAGATTGTTACGATCCCACATCGGTTCCACAAGAAAGTGTGGAAGGGTATTTAAGTGGAGTCAATCCTTAACCTTGACCATGGTTTTGGGTTAAGTTAGGGCTCCCCCTAGCTTATATTCCCTAACATATGGTAGACTGTCTCAGTGCTTACTGGGTACAGATGCACTTACTCACAAGAAGGTAGGTAATTTAATCATTCAACTCCTGACAATATTTAATTATACACTTTTCTCGAATGCATTTTTTGTCAAAACTGTTGAAACAGGAAAAATTAAATAATTAATTCATAAGTATTAAAAGTAGATATGATTATATAATACAATCTTAGAGCTATTCAAAACACAACTTTCTTTCAAGCTAAATGTAATCAGTAGTAGGTAATGCAGACTGACCAAATATGCATAAAGAGATTGCTCAATCTTATCAGCCAAAGAAGGGTGTGTTGTGAATCTGATAAGGAAGGCACATCACATGTGCAGAGTTCATGGATTATTATAGAAGTAATATTAATAAAGGGTTCCAAACAGAATTGGCAATGGGAGTGTTTGAAATTTGGGATCTTATTTAGCACAATTCATGGATAGTAATTAGCATATGTAATTTCTAACCTTATGTGCTCTTTATTAATAAAGACTTCCATAAGATGGGGAGGGCAGCAGAGAGGAATTATTCTAGAATTTAGTTCTTGGGACAGGATTATAGATACTCATGGGGAAGATTTCCTTCTTGTACTATTCAGTTCATCATATTAAATAAGATTGTTTGTGGTTCTTTTCTCTATCAGAACCCCTGCCCCAGCAAAAAAAATATTGAACTGGCACAAGCAGATTACTCCGTAACAGAAACATTTAAAATCTTGCTTTCAATGCATATTTGAAATTTGAATACTGAACAAAAAATATATTTTAACAAGATTACAAAACAAAACCAAGTTATATATGAACATGAGGCATTACCTGAGTAGAACTTTTTCTGACTGGTATGTTGTGCCCTGATTCATGTGATCTTTTATTGTCATCGAAAGCCTGGTTATATGGAGAGTTATAATCTTCTTTGGTTGCTAGGCAAAACCATTTTGCACATGCTTCCATACTTTCTGGACTGTGGGCCCCATCCAAGTAAAACACAAGATCCCCAGGGCTCTCGCTCTCAATGAGCTTATCAGACACAATTTGAGCACGTCCTTGCAAGGAAACAGTTGCAAGCCCTTTGATAAATTCCTCAGGGAGAGAAGTCTACATCCACATCAAAAATTTAAAAGTAAAAAACAAAAAAATATTGGTGGAGCATATAAAGTAATGACTAATAACATTTAGTCTGTTGAATAGAGCTTACAGTCTGGTTTACGTAATTGATTCCAACATGACCAGTCCTTTGAAGCCAAGTTGAGCATAGAGCAATTGCAAGGCCGGCATTTAAGTACTGATGCTCACCCTCGAGCCCAAGATGCTGGCCACTAAGTAGGCTAGGATCCAAAGGTGCAGCTACTTGAAGATTTATCTGTTAGCATTATTATGTATTGTTTTTACTCTGTATATTCTGTTTGTCTCACCAATGTATAGCTCAAAGTTTATGGAGACATATAAAACATGCATGGCAAATACTTCTATGCACCACTTGCACCGTGCAAGTCAAATGTAGTTTTAAATGGAATCAGATGGTCTGTATTAGTTGTTTTCACTGAACAGTATTAGTTGTTTTCATTGAAGTATTAACTCCAATGTAGCAGAAATCTATGTACATGTAGAAATTGACTCACATCCAGCTTTGAGGCCGTCTGTTCAAGAACAGTCATTGCTTCTTCAGGCTGTGGTACTGTAAAGGCAGGAACACCACTCTGATTAAGGAAAATAAATGCATGAGAAAGCAATACCGAGAAACAATTCCAAATTAATGGACATTTAAATGAAACATCAGCGCTAAACCTTGAATATTCCAGCCTTCTCCCCAGCAATTTGTCCAAGTGTATTTCCTGCCCAAGTAATCCAATCAATGAAACGGAACCAAATAGCTTCACATGTTTTAAAAGAACGTAGGTTTATTTTAAAAAAACCTCTATAAAATATTTTTAGGATTCAACAAATCCAAGAATATTAGGTTCATAGTCATTGTCACTATTGAAATCAATCAGTACAAGAAAAGGTCAAACATTATTAGCATCTCTCATTATTTGTTGAATATCAAGGCCAAACATAGGTAAATCTAAAGTCTTCATGGAGTTCAGCAAAACAAAACTATAATGTCTTTCTCAAAAGCAAATTGTATCTTCACCTGAATTACTTGTTTCATAAGAGCGAAAGAAAAACATCATGAAGAAAAGTACTAACAAGAATTTCCATGTGGTCATACCTAGAGAAGCCACACCACAGACAACAGGTTTTTCAACCTGACGAATTATCAATCATCATGATGCTAAATATCAAATAACAGCTAAACTTTTTGTAGGAAATTGCAAGCCAAACAGGCAGATTAATTTAGATTGACTACAGCAGTTGAGGTCATTTCAGTTGAGTATCAGATGCATACCACATTTGTAGCATCAAATTTTCCACCTAGACCAACTTCCAAAATAACTACATCCACCTGAGTCCAATAATATAAAAATGAGAGTATAGTCTCCCAAATGGGTACAATGTATCACATAGTAGAGCTAAAAAATTACCTGCTCAGCTGCGAATATCTTGAAGGCAAGCAAAGCAAGAAAGCGAAAATAAGTGGGCATAGGTACCTCGTCGGAGGTTTTTTCCTACATAACACCATTAATTTCATTTAGAAGAAGAACAATTGACATTATCCACCGTTTAAGCATAAACAAATGCTACACGTATCATAAAAAGAAATATACGAAACTTACACATGAATATTATAAGTTATTTTCTTGAGATTAGGTAAGCAAAGCATCTTTCATATACTGTAGCGTTTGGAGCCAATATAATGTCAAGCTAAAATCTAAAGGCTTGCTAGGTTATAGAGTTCAAAATACCAAACAAATTTAGAAAGCAGAAAAGTGTACTTGCCTTCAGTCGATCCAAACACCACCAAAAGTATCCCAAGAACTTCTCTTCAGAGATATCTAAACTGAAACGTGACAGGGGGAGCAATAAAAAGGAAGAAAGATGGTCAAGTCATTGTGTCATTTTCATACTAAGGAACCACATCAAAGTAAAAGGATAATAGATAAAAAGTAGAAATTCAATCAAAGTAAAATGACATTGCAACAACGTACCCATTCAACCTAAATCTTTCTCGAACATCAATGAGGTGAGGAGATGTGAAAAGTCCAGTATGGAAGCCACAATTACGCAAAATAGATTCTGTGAAAGTGCATGTTGATCCCTTCAGGTTGCAGTGCACAAAAATAAAAACTATATTAGTACCAAATTCATACCAAAATGAGTTCCCAGAAGAGTTTTCGACTTCAATGTGTTGTTTGCAAACTCTACAAAAATGGGGCATAATCACCTTTTTATTAAAAGCTACTCCAGCTTTTAAAAAAAAATGTGATTCTGGAAATTGTTAGTAGGGATTTGCAAACACAGCCTAGGGTAGACCCAAAAGTTTCATAAATAGACCATCACGAGTTGTCACCATCCTAAAAATCATGAAACTCACACAACTAATCAAATTCACTATCTCACCTTTCCTTTGGTGCCTGCCACATGAATAACCTTCATCTGTTTTATTGAATCCTCTAAATCCAATATCTAGGTTTCATCAGAAAGAAATATAAACAATTATTCAAAATCCTTAAATACATGAAAAGAAATTACCCTTCACTGAATTAACTATTTTCCAGGAAATCAAGGAATCGTCTATATAGGTGGAAGCTGAGATACCTTAACATAATCATACATTAAGTCAAATCGATCCCCTGAATTACTCTTATCTGCACAGCGTGCGTTTAATTTATCAATGAGGACAGAGCCTCCATAGCCTCATCATACGGAGACAGCAAAAGTATTTTCTGGTCCATTTCACCTTTAAAGAAAAATAAAATCAACATCAACAGAATTTTTTTTAAATCAGGAGAGATGCATATACTACCAGAGAAATTAAGGAACTTCTTCAAATGACCATGATTCAGTAATAATAACATGGAACCAATATTAACAAAATCATATAAACCCAGAAAAGTGTAATTAAATCAGGAGAAGTACATACACTCCGAATATACTCAAGTAACTAGAAATGAGCGTATTGCAGTAACAAGATGGAATAAACTGCAAATCAATAGGATTTCACAAATATTGAATACTTAATTGGAATATTCTTAGAAATGAATAAAACAGAGTAATTGGGCATTTGGATTAAGTTTACCTTGCGACATTTCTTGTATTCAACGAACGAGTATACTCCACACAGTCTGAAATTCTAAAAAGATAAGTGAGATTCCGAAACACAGATATGAATGGTGTGGTTTGTTTATAAGTATATATATATATATATATATGTAAATGTGAGAAGGGATGCGCAGTGACGGTTGGTGAGTTGAGAGGAGACGATGACGAGGATTCACTTCTCAAAACCCAACACCCACCCACCACCCACCTCATCAATCTTTTTTTCTTTAAAAAAACAAAATACATATATAGAAGGACAAATCGTAAAAAAATGACTTATATTTGTCACTTATTGCACTTTAAGGGCTCAACTTTCAATTTTTGCAGAATAAGTACCAAACTATTAATTTGTTACACAAAAAGGACTTGGGCAATTATAAGACAAAACAAGTATTTTTTATTTTTTTTATCAATTTACATCTAACTTAACGGCTTCAACCCTAAATAAAAAAATGTATTACGGCAATAAAATTATGTCTTTCTCAATTTTTTGTGTTCTTTTCTAAAATTCCTCCTTTCATTCATCATTCATGGTTAGGGGTGAAAACTTATCAAAATTTCGGTATCATAGCGTTTATCTAATCGAAAAATACCAAAATGATGATTTTTCAACATATTGTGAACTTCGATCACGGTATGATAGTATGCATATTCTAAAATTGAAATTTTGATATATTGAAAAAAATTAAATTTCGTTAAAAATTATATATATGCGATATTTCGACATGAAATAATATATCAAAATTTCGGTATGGGAATGATTGTATATCGATATCATTGAAAAATTTAAGTATCTGGTAATTTTTGGTAAGATAGGTAAATATTTTTTTATTTATCTAAATTTTAGGTTCTTAATTTTTTGATATACAAAAATTTTATTCTGATATCGGTGTTGAGGGTTGGGTCGTAGTACGCAGATAAAAATGGATATTTAAAATTAGACACAAAACTTCGGTTCGAACAGGTATGGAATTTTTATTTTTTATCACGGTTAAATCTGGATTTTTTATTATAACGAGAATCGGATCGGACCAAAAAATATTTTTTAACCCTTTTCTCCTTTTTTCTATCACCATAAATTTTTTCTTTTTAATCACAATTTTCTAAGAATATTAGTGCAATGCACAAAATACATGAATTCAATCATCTTCAACCATATTAATGCATCTATAGCTTCAGACTCAAACATATTACATGATAGGATAATAGTTAATTAAAAATAATAAAATAACCCAAGACATCATCCATGATGGTGTATTTAAAACGCCATTTAATAAAATACCGCATTTAAAATTTATTGTGAATTTTTAAATTAGGTTTAAATTGGCGAGAAATTGCTGTTTATTGGTCCGTCTTCAACGAGTCTCTGCGTGTATGGGGAATAAGCGTGTTCGGTGATTTTTAAAACTTTTTTCACTTTGGCGAGGTCGGATGGGTGAGATTATCACGATGATTTTGCCGCAGAAACGCGGATTCTGAGTGAAAGTCTCATTGAGATAATGATCGCGATCTGTTCTTTCGGAAGCTTGATTAGCCCAACTGATCCTCGAATTTATCGAGATCTGGATGAGCTTGGATCGAGATAATTTATCTTCTTGAACACTTTCGGTAGAGTTAGTTCGGTTTGGTAACTATTTATTTCTAATTTCACTGGAAATTATGCTTAATGGTTGACCAAGTTTTATACTGCTTTTAGCTTTCTTTGAAAATCTTCTCTTTAATAAAAACAGTTGATTAAAGTCAGATCAATTTGATGCAAGTTCGAAGGATTGGTTTAACTCGAATATCGATGAAAATATGCTTTCGATTGAAAACATGCAATGTATATAATGCAAGATGAGCAAACAACACGGCAATTATAAGGGTTCGGAGGACTCAAACTCCCTCGCCCTCTCTACGATCTTGAGAGAAATTCATTAACCACTTCCTAAAGCTTTCAAAGTTAACTCACCGTAGCTTACTCACTTTTCTACCTCGAAGTTTACACTCACTCTAGACTTACTTAACTCAAACACAATAATGTTGTTCGTACTACCACGTAGTAGCTTACTAACTTCTTCTCTAGAGTTTTCCTCAATTAACCCACCGTAGCTTACTAACTCTTACAACTCTAACTCACTAACAAATCACACACAAACTACCTTAACAAAGGGGTTTGGGTTTGGGGTTAGTTCCAACTGCGGAGAGATATCCTTTTATAATGGAAATAACGAAAATGCCAGATATCTCTCTAAAACTTTGGATATTCTTATCAATCTAGACTTAGTGAATGAGCTCTCCAATGTGAAACAACAGGGAAATTCTAGGTTTTTCTTAATTTGCAATAATCGAATGAGCTCTTGAGTTTGGCAGAAATTTCCCGTAACCTCTCAATGTAGAAGGTCACCGGTATTTATATACAACCTTCACTTAAAGGTTACTCTTGAAAAACTATCTGTTTGAGGAGATAGTATCGGGTTTTCCTCTTCCTTGTTTGATGAACAACTATATTTAAGGTTTGAACCTCTCTTGCATGTTTTAGGAAATATGCGAATATGTAGCCAATCACCAATTTTTGGATGGAACTTTGTACTCTTGACATAATTTAGGGTCATGTCGACTACTATTGTCGATGAAAGTACAGTGTTGTCTTCTCTGATTGGTTCTTGTCTTGGTGAATGTAAAACAAACAAAAATGCTCTTTTGGCCAACCTCTAACGGCATAACCCTAAAACAACACTTTCAGCAGACTTAGTTCATTTTTATTCGCACTTATAATGTTTTGGGCAATATCTACTTTTACGAACATATGCGTTTTTCTCGGTTTGTAGTATTGGATAGATATTATTCATGCCTCTGAACATTGAGTTTCTGAGTATTGATATCTTCTTGATCCTTGGAGTGTCTTGATAACTTCTTTGAGTCTTGATGTATTATGATCATCGGTTCTCTTTTTCTTTAATTACCAAGATATTTCTCGAGTCTTAGGTTCTTCAAAGATCTTCAAAATCTAACGTCATCTATCTCTGGCCGACTACATAGTGCAGAGATAAGCTTCTGAACAATCTATCTTTGAAACACTCAGTCTATCAAGATTATCCTTAACATGTCATCTTTCGGGGTTTTGAGATCTAATCAAAACTTCTTTATTAAATTCATCTCCCAACAGACTATAGAGCGATAAGTTGGTGCGAAGAAAATAAGGATGCGTAATTGCAAATTGAGAATTTTATAGGTTTAAGGTAATTATAAATCACAACTAAGGAAGAAATATTCTAATATCTCGCCAAAATATTCATATGATATATTCAATATTAAATTACATGGATATCGATAATCTATAATACAATTTAATGAATACAAAATAAATTAATAATTACATTTATTATATATTTAAATTGGTTATTAGGTTGATTCGTCCGAATCACGGTTAGGTTGGTTTCATTGATTTTTTAGTGCGGTTAATTGATTAATATTCATATCCATATCCAAATAAAATATTGGTTGATTCGATTGAAAAAGGTCCAAAAGTCAATAGTTATTTTAAGCTAGAGATTTAGTTTGGGTTGGTAATCTCCAAACTCGTAAACAACCTAATCTATATGACTTTTAAAATATTAAAAATTTAAAATCAAAGGTATGATATGTGTCATTATTTTTCGTTGCAATCACATTATGCGTCATCCCTATTCAGTAGTCAAAACGGTTGAAAACATAAGGTGGTATATAAAACAAAGCGAAATACTCTTTTTTGTCTTTAAAATTGTCCAAGTCATTTTTTTACAATAAATTAATAATTTGGTACATATTCTATAAAGAAAAGTTAAAAGTTGGGTCCTTGAAATATAATAATCGGCAAGATAATTTGTTCTATACATAACATAAACAAGAATAAAATAAAGAATACTTACCACTAAATTACATACATTACACCGTAAAAAAAAGACTAAAATAGACATGTCTAAAATTGCCATCTTACTCTCGTATAAATGACAACACAACCTTCCCACTTTTTGAATATTTTACAGTTCATTTTATTCAATCGATTATATTAATATTATATTTTTTAATCAAACTTACAACAAATAAAAAAGAAAGAGTGGTTTTTTACATCGAAGTGTCTGGTACACTAATGAATGATCCATTTGAAAAAATATTTGGCCCGTTAAATATATTAAAACATGTTTATGGATAGTTTGGGGAAATAATTTCAAAATCCAATTGCAGCGGATTCTGGCGTTTGAAGCTTTTCCAAAAATTGAAAACATTTAACAATTAAAATAAAAAGAAAAATAAAACCCACAAAGGCTGAAAAGGCCCCCGCTGGAAACAACTTTTTGATCAGTGGTTTGCAGTATTTATACCCTTTTTTCCCTTTTTCTTCGTGAAGAAATCAAAACAAATAAATTGAAATCGAGTTTAAACAAATGAGTGAGTACAAACTGTTGGTTTTGAATCATAATTCATAATCGACTTTTTGTGTTTTAAAATCGCAAAAAGAAGGAAAATCACTATCCACGATCCCTTTTTCAAAAAGCCCACTTTTCGGAGCACGAGAAAGCTCAGTATTTTTAAACTTGAACTCAATAGCTCGATTACACTCGAGTTGATTTCGATCTTTTTTGAGTTGAAAGTCAATAGCTTTCATGTTCTAACTTTACCTCCTACACCTATTTTTTTATAAGCTATTATCACGTGCGATAATGATTAATTATCGGAACCACCGCCCATGCCGTCCGCTTGAGGTTATTTCTCAAAAAAAAAAAAGTATGTGATTGTAAAATAATTAATCAAGTCTTCAGCTAACTTTCAATTTAAACATCACAAAGCAATAATTCTAACTTGATATGGGACGGTGAGTTTTAATCTTCATATCCTGCTTAGCCGGTCTTTTGGCATAATAACAAGTTATTAAAAAAAACTATCACCAAGCAATATTAAACTAGCACAAATGCAGACATGGCTTATCTGTTACATGATTAGAATAGATAAAAGGCACATCCACAATTCTCATAATTCAATTGGGACATTTGGAGGTTTTTTCATAAAAATTGAACTTACTGGAGAGGGACACATAGGTCTTTTAAGATTCTGTTATCATATTTGATTAAATCTTATATGCATAGGTGAACTCCATAATATATTATGAAATTATGCGATTTATTGTTTTAAAATATACGAATTTATTTATCTTGATCGCTTGATTTGTTTTTTATTAATAGTTTTACGGTTGATATAAATAAATTAAGATATTTAATCCTTATTGAGTTGCGTGATTATCTAAGATTCTCTGAAATCTTGCGTCTGGCACAAAATGCATATGAGACTCAATTTATCATTTTTTAATTTTATTATTCAAGTGTTTAATTGATTCATTAAGCGGTCCAAACAATTATTCTTTGGGTTAGAAAAGAATAATTTAAATGAACGATATTCTACAAAATAATAGGTGTGCAAAATTTTAATCATTCCGCGTTCACTGCCTTTTAAGATATAAAATTTGAAGGTATCTAGAATTTAAATGTATTTAAAAATTAAAAAATCATATAGAACCAATATCTAATCTAAGACATATCACTTTCAAATGTTAAAAGGTTAAATAAATTCATATTCTATTTTTTTAATTTGATATAAAATATATTTTTTTGACATTACGCTACCTATAACAAAATATTTGCACATTAGTGCTTTCTCTTTCTCGAGACCTGCAACTCATTACATATTTCTGATTTCACTCCAATTTATCCTCATAATTCAACAATTAGCCCCAAATAATATGATCATTTTGCACGCCACTCTCTCTGCATTGCTAAACTTCTTGAATCCAATGGAAGAATCGTACGCTATTATCCCCAGCAGCCACTTTGTTGGCTCTGTGCCCGTGCAATATCTAATTCTCTTTATAATTACTGTTTACATGTATATAATTACGTTCGCGTGTGTTTCTGCAATTTTGATTTTTTTTTTTTTTCTTTTCCCTTTCTCTGTATTTTGCCCGATGATGATGCATGTGCATATCACGATTTTGGTGATTACATTTGTGATATAGTTGGGGCATGAAGAATATTTCCCAAATTTAATTTTTTCAGTTTGGAGGAGAAGAAACTTGTGAATTTCAAGCACTCACTTGTATGGGTTTTCCTTCTTCTTGTGTTGATCTTCATTTAAGAGAATTTCCTTTTCTATAATATCGTTTTCTGGAGTGATAATTGAAGTGTTTTGCATAAGAAGATTATTGGCAAGAAACGAAATGTATGGATTGTCTAGATGTTGTCTTGAAGGATCCATTTAAAGGTTTTGGTCAACCCAGAATAATTATAGACTACTGATAGGTGCTTTTCTCTTAGAGATCTTTTCTGTTGTGTGAAAATTATTGTTTTCTTAATGAGAACTCGTTGTTTTTCTATTTGTTTTCTGTTTTCTTTTTTTCTTTTTTTGTGGTGGGTGTCTGCGTGTTATTCATTTGTGATATAAATAGATTCTGTTACGTCAAACAGTATTTCAATTTCAAATTGTAGTTATCTTTTTCAAGATGGTTTTGATATAATTAAAAGCATTTCTTGATTGTAACTAAGCTGCATATGTTTTGATAGTTAAATGTAAATGAGTTCTAGCTAAGTTATCCTTAATGTTGATATGAATTTGTTCTTGTATTGTGTTTCAATGGAAACGTGCAGGCTGTTGTTGGTGAAGATAAAAAAACCATCAACCAGAACAAGACAAGATCTTCAAATTTTCCCATGGACTGTATTTTATTAAACATCTTCTCTTAAATAGTGTATTTCTTTAATTTGAGTTCTTTCTCATGCAGTTCCTGGAGCAAATTTGCAAATATTTCCTCCCAATAGTCAGGATACCAAACTTTAAAGCACTCCCACAGGTGGGTGATAGCATCAATATTTTAATAGATTGTATTTTAAGGAGTTTTGGGTACCTGACTATTGCATCTTATATTTGTGCTGTTCAGTGGTACTATATATGACATTTGGCTGATATGGTTTACATGCATCTAACTTGAGTTGAATGATCCAAATAATTCTTTTTTAAGTAAGGGCAAATTCACTGTATCATCATGAATGGTGACCTATAAATTATGAAGCATTGCATAGAACTGTAGAAATCTAGTGAAACTGGTGTTCCAAATTTCCAGTTAACTACTCTATGAAGGACAAGGAACATGTGCGAGCCAGTAGTCTTATTTTGTGTCAAAGATCTTCATTACTACTCCCTCGGTTTCATAATAAGTGTTGTTTTTTAGATGTTAAATTTGTGTTAAAAAATTAAGTATCGTTTTTAGCTATTTTTCCACATTTCCTAATTTACCACATATGTATACTTAAAGGATCTCTTTTATATTTTGTATTAATTCTAAAAATCTCTCATATTTTTAGTTAAGATTATATTTAATTCTCCAATTCTCTCTCTTCTTCCTTTATATATTGCCAACTGCACATTAATCTTATAACTTTCTCCATATTGATATTGTTAACTTTTTCCCTCATATTTTTTTTCTTGAAATTTCAGAGGCGCAATTCCTCCTTTTTTCTTTTGTGGTGGTGAAATTTCAGTCATAGAGTGCAATAAGGAAACATTTAATTATAATTGTGTTGATATTAGGAGAGGTTTCAGAAGACAGAAACAAACAATCAATCAGTAAATTGATGCGAAGGGAAATACTGGAGAGAGAAGTGTAGGAGAGAAAAAGGAGGAGAGAGAAAATTGATTGATTAAAAATTTTATGTTTCAAATATGCATTTTAAAATGACGCTTTTAGTATGAACAGAAGGAGCATATGACAAATTAAACTTCTAATTTAAGAGAAACACTGGCATAGTTAGCTACATGTAAAGTGACAAGTATTATGAACCATTTTTCTTTATCTGATGGTCTTTTTCTCCTAAAATCCGCCTTTCTGGCCATGCATTTTGAAGCAGGAGATCTAAAACCTATATTAATCATAACTTGCTGTTACCAGTTGTGGTTGACATGATTCTCTTAGATAAGAAGGAAGGCTGTTAGGCGTCTTTCTACTGCCTCAAGGCTAAAGTATATCATTACCATTACATGAAAAGTATATTGTTTAAAAACTGTCCTTTAATTAACATGAGAATCAAAGAAAACCGCTGATAAATGTTAGGAGATAACATATGAAATCTCCTTTGATTGTTTGTGTTAATGGAATTTAGGCCAATTAGTATAATACATATGAAAAATCTCTCTTGCTTCTGATTTCAAATCTACATGTATGGAGTTCAATTTTTAAATTCTACCTTTTCTGCACTCACTCCGATATCAGTCTTTATCTAAGCTATTGAGATTCCTTATTCTAGGTTCATGTGCATGACTTGATTACTGCTCAGTCTTGGATTTTTGCCCAAAGGATTAGTTCCTCGTCAAGCTTCTATGCATAGATTGTCGAAAAGACAAATGACTTGTTTGTTCTGCTTCTGCCTTTTGTAATTTTGAAATGAAATAAATGGGATGGTGTAGTAATACATAGTTATATGAATGAGAATTTGGGCATTGGTGTTAGGTGTTTTAGGCATTGGTCCAGCACTTTATGTGAGAAATCCACCAGTATAAGGGTTCGCCGGTGAATCATTTTTTCACCACAATTCATATTATGTATCAACCTAAAATGTAGTAAATAATTATTCTTGTTCTAATCAGCATAACTTTACATCTAATGTTTGCAGATGAAGGTGGACAACAGCCAACAAACAACTGGAAGGGCTATTTAGCGTTTCTTCATACACTCAATATTTTAATGTAGATACAGACATCAAGTTTTGAACAGATTAAGTTCTCATCCTAAGTGGAGATTTTGTCAGCAAGATTGATCACTAACCCAGAACCTGTAAGTTTAATGATGATGGAATAAATCAATATGTTTGATTAAGCATGTATCCTTCTCATGCCCTTGCTTGATTGTTTTTTCGTATAATACTTTATGAATAGCTGTAGTTCCATGGTTATTATTGGTCTTCAGAGTTCATAATTGCAATGGATAAGGACATCTTTCAATGATATATTAGTAAGATATAAATTAGTAGCATATATTTGCATCCACCGTTTTGTTTGGTTAATGCCATTGCTATTCTAGGAATCATAGTTGTGGCTATATGTGACAAATCTGGATTGTTTATTTAGATTGAAAAACAAAATTTTACTTGAAATCTAGGTTTTTGGGGAAACTATATTGATCTGACAAGATTAAGTAATTTATTATCTTCACAAGATAATGATTATGCGTGAAAATAGTGAAAAAATTTTTTTTTGTAAACCAGTTTTACCATGGAACTGATTTGCATTTTGTGTGTGTTTCTAAAATAGTATTAGTTGTTTCACTAAAACATATTGGTTTGATAGTATTAGTTGTCAGTACTAGTTTTTTACTATAAATTAACAGTTTCAAAATAGTTGCAATAGCAAAACTGTTTCATAAGACCAACTCAATAGTGAAATATCTCTGGAAGAGTAAGGAAAAAAGTAGGAACCCTTAACTATCGCTTCCATAGGTTTACTACTAGTTGCTTGCATCCCATTTTCAGCTATGGGCTTGTTTGATATATACAACATTGGTTTTGTGATCTCTTGGGAAATTGTGGTACCTACTTGATGAACAAAGAAGTGACCAGAGCACGCCTTGGGCGTCACGATTATGTACATGTGGCAGCAGGCTCCATTTACGGATATGCCCTCGTGGTTCCTCTGGGATACTTACTTTCTGCTTCAGTACTTGGGTGCAAGTGTCAGCCCCATACGTTTTGGTGCTTAGATATTCCTTTCATTTTTATCCCACTTCTGTAAGTATCTCTTTACCATTATTACCCCATTAGCCCTACTACTAACTAATAGCCAATCTTATGATGTTCAATTTCTGTTGCTGCATATGTTTTTAAATACACTTTTTGCATCATCTTCTTGTAGCATTCATACTTACCTTTATTTTTAAATTTCATATATATGGGAAATTGACCAGTTTTATTGGACAATGTAGTTAATCCAACTAGCCATGATAATCTATGGGGAAGATAGTTTCTTTTAGTCCTGTAAACTACCCTTATTTTGATTTTAGTCATGTTGATCATTAAATTGAAGAGTCTCAGTAAATCTCAATTTTTTCAACATTTTTGGGTCCATTGACGGCCAAGGTTCGCTGTCAATTTAATCATAAACCTATTTTTCACCTTTTTGCAGCCGGTTACCGGATCAAATTAAAAATTTGAAGTTATACGAACCACTTCACTCAGGAAAGTTTTAATGGACTTGAAACCAAAATAGAAATAACTTGCAGGACTAAAAGAACTATTTTCCTCAGATCTAACTGGAGCCCACCCCCACCCCACCCCATTCCCTCACAATACACACGCAGAACTCATGGGCTTTTAAAAATCTAATAAGTGACGCCTGCTTCTTGGTATATACAGTTCTTGATGAAGTTATTCCAATTGAGTTTATTCGTGGACTATCATATTAATCGCCGTGGTGCTGCATCAGCCAGCTTTGTTACTTTGAACCTCAGATCCTGTGACAAGCCAATGTGATCTCAATTATTGTGGTTATTTCAGCATTTGTGCTACAAATGGCTTTATCAATCTTCATCAAGATGTGGTTCTTTGCTTAGTTTCGATATCCAGATCTGATAAGATCATGTTGTTTTGATTTTGAATTGAGAACTGAATTACCAGCTAGTTGATGTTTCATTTCTTGGTACCTTGTAGTTGTTTGCTGGTTGATTTTGTAACAGCAGTGTATATTTTCTCGGTCACTGGATAACCGGTTGAGCTAAATGATGTTGAGCATTAAAACATGAGCACAGGTATTGTTTTGTTGTTTTGAATGTGTAACACTGGTCTACTGGTTGGCTATGGATCAAGTGAAATTGTAAATACTGTGTTTGGTTATGTGTTTGTGCGTTAAGCATATATATGCATATATGTTTCATGGCCCATTCTTTTTCACTAGATTTGGTATGGCTTTAATGACCAATTCTTCATGGAAACTCTTCACTGTTTATTTAATGGATCATGTTTGATGCTTCATCTAGTTCATGTATACAAATATTACAAATAAAATGAAATCTTTTTCTTTCGTATTAGTCCACGATCGACCCATACGTGATGGCTACAACCAAATACACGATTTTTGCAATCATCAGCA